>JACEFZ010011543.1:110000-613003 GCA_014155875.1 Cepaea nemoralis
GAATCCCGCATACCCACATTCGAAACATAGCTGCGAGCGATTCGGCAGCAGACCGCCTCGCTTTAGTTTTTTACGAAATTGTATGGGTGCCGGTCGTTTTTAAAGCAAAGGCAAACTCATCATCATCCGGTGCCTTGCCGGCTGGCGTGAGCGATCATTCTTCTCCACAAATTAAGATCTCCGACGTCATGAATCAGTTCGTGTGTTGACTCTCTTCCGTGCCATGACAAAAGACTGTCAATAATATTTCACGCTGTCTTCCTGTATCACTCTTTCCGAAAATATTTCCTATTGTCACAACATGTTCCAATGTTTGTCTTCTCATAATGTGGCCCCAAAACGATGACTGCCTCTTTCTGATGTTTGTGAGAAGTTGTCTTTGCGTCAAAGCTTCCCTTAAAACGTCCTGATTGCTCTTTTTGGCTGTCCAATTAATTTTTCTATAAAACCACATCTCCAAGGCTTCCATGAATATTTTTTTCTCCTGTTTACTCATTGTCCAGGACTCGTAGCCAAATGTTAAAACTGGTTGTATGTAACATGCAAGAACTCTTTTTCTGACTTTCAAGGACAGTGACTTATTGCACAAAACGTTCTTCATTTGATAGAATGCAGTTTTTGCTTGTCCTATTCTGTTCTTTATCTCAGTGATGTTTCTTCCATCTGATCTTATCCATGTCTCTAGATATCTGAATTTCTGCACTTGTCCCAAAATAACGTCCTTTACTTTAATTGCACATTTAGGCACAATCTTTTTCTTTAATATCACCATGACTTCTGTCTTTCTATTATTCAAACTAAGGCCCATTCTTTCACTCTCTGCGAAATGGCAAACTACAGAACGTAAACTTGCGAAGAGATCACAATAGCAAAATATGTTGGTGTTGACTACGAAGTTCTGTCAAGGATATGCAACTAACTAACTAACAAGTAGATGTAGACCTGGCTATTGAAGACATCTATTTTAGGGGTGCTCAAGTAGCAACAAAATATACCTGGGTAATAAAAAATATTTTAGAGGTGCTCAAGTAGATGATAGATATACTTGGCTAATGAAGACACCTACTTTAGGAGTACTCAAGTGGATGGTAGAACTGGCTAATAAAGACACATATTTTAGGGGTGCTCAAGTAGATGGTAGACCTGGCTAATGAAGACACATATTTTAGGGGTGCTCAATTAGATGATAGATATACCTGGCTAATGAAGACACCTACTTTAGTACTCAAGTAGATGGTAGAACTGGCTAATAAAGACACATATTTTAGGGGTGCTCAATTAGATGATAGATATACCTGGCTAATGAAGACACCTACTTTAGGAGTACTCAAGTAGATGGTAGAACTGGCTAATAAAGACACATATTTTAGGGGTGCTCAATTAGATGATAGATATACCTGGCTAATGAAGACACCTACTTTAGGAGTACTCAAGTAGATGGTAGAACTGGCTAATAAAGACACATATTTTAGGGGTGCTCAATTAGATGATAGATATACCTGGCTAATGAAGACACCTACTTTAGGAGTACTCAAGTAGATGGTAGAACTGGCTAATAAAGACACATATTTTAGGGGTGCTCAATTAGATGATAGATATACCTGGCTAATAAAGACACATATTTTAGGGGTGCACAAGTAGATGGCAGACCTGGCTAATGAAGACATATTTTAGGGGTGCTCAATTAGATGATAGATATTCCTGGCTAATGAAGACACATATTTTTAGGGGTGCTCAAGTAGATGGCAGACCTGGCTAATGAAGACACATATTTTAGGGGTGCTCAATTAGATGATAGATATACCTGGCTAATGAAAACACCTACTTTAGGAGTACTCAAGTAGATGGTAGAACTGGCTAATAAAGACACATATTTTAGGGGTGCTCAATTAGATGACAGATATACCTGGCTAATAAAGACACATATTTTAGGGGTGCTCAATTAGATGATAGATATACCTGGCTAATGAAGACACCTACTTTAGGAGTACTAAAGTAGATGGTAGAACTGGCTAATAAAGACACATATTTTAGGGGTGCTCAATTAGATGATAGATATACCTGGCTAATAAAGACACATATTTTAGGGGTGCTCAATTAGATGATAGATATACCTGGCTAATAAAGACACATATTTTAGGGGTGCTCAATTAGATGATAGATATTCCTGGCTAATGAAGACACATATTTTAGGGGTGCTCAAGTAGATGGCAGACCTGGCTAATAAAGACACATATTTTAGGGGTGCTCAATTAGATGATAGATATACCTGGCTAATGAAGACATATTTTAGGGGTGCTCAATTAGATGATAGATATTCCTGGCTAATGAAGACACATATTTTAGGGGTGCTCAAGTAGATGGCAGACCTGGCTAATAAAGACACATATTTTAGGGGTGCTCAATTAGATTATAGATATACCTGGCTAATAAAGACACATATTTTAGGGGTGCTCAATTAGATGATAGATATACCTGGCTAATAAAGACACATATTTTAGGGGTGCTCAATTAGATGATAGATATACCTGGCTAATAAAGACACATATTTTAGGGGTGCTCAATTAGATGATAGATATACCTGGCTAATAAAGACACATATTTTAGGGGTGCTCAATTAGATGATAGATATACCTGGCTAATAAAGACACATATTTTAGGGGTGCTCAATTAGATGATAGATATACCTGGCTAATAAAGACACATATTTTAGGGGTGCTCAATTAGATGATAGATATACCTGGCTAATAAAGACACATATTTTAGGGGTGCTCAATTAGATGATAGATATTCCTGGCTAATAAAGACACATATTTTAGGGGTGCTCAATTAGATGATAGATATACCTGGCTAATAAAGACACATATTTTAGGGGTGCTCAAGTAGATGGCAGACCTGGCTAATGAAGACACATATTTTAGGGGTGCTCAATTAGATGATAGATATACCTGGCTAATAAAGACACATATTTTAGGGGTGCTCAATTAGATGATAGATATACCTGGCTAATAAAGACACATATTTTAGGGGTGCTCAATTAGATGGCAGACCTGGCTAATGAAGACACATATTTTAGGGGTGCTCAATTAGATGATAGATATACCTGGCTAATAAAGACACATATTTTAGGGGTGCTCAAGTAGATGGCAGGCCTAGCTTTTGCTTGGTTATGTTAGTCGCCATATTTATCTTCCCTTTTTCCATGTAACTTTGCAATATCTTCGCTTCCCTCTCCTTCTCTCCCTCTCTTTCTGTTTCTCTCACTCTCTATCTCCTTTTCCTTCACTCCCTCACCTTCCCCCTCTCTCTCTGTCTCTGTCTCTCACTCTCTCTCTCTCTTTCTCTCTCTCTCTCTTTCTCTCTCTCTCTCTCTCTCTCTCTCTCTCTCTCTCTCTCTCTCTCTCTCTCTCTCTCTCTCTCTCTCTCTCTCTCTCTCTCTCTCTCTCTATCTCTGTACAGTATATACAAACGCTGAAAACTGTAATTTGCTGGAGTCGTCTTTGCAACAAGAATTAAATAAGGTAGTTAGGTGGAGCTATGCAAACCGTATGCACATTAACATTACTAAAACAAAATCAATGTTATTAACAACAATACAAAGACTTCAAACTCTAAATTCACACACATCACTTCAACTTCACATCGATAACATGCCAGTAGAAAGTGTAATTGGGCACAAAACAGTAGGACAAATCATTGATAGAAACCTAATCTTTAATTCCCACGTTCAAGCGCTCATTAAACAAACAGCGAAAAAGGTCTACGAACTCGCCAAAATTAAAAACTTTTTCATCAGGACACAAGGAAAATAAATATTCTATACTTCTCACATACAGACAAATTTTGACTACTGCTCTACAATCTGGGACGGTTGTTCTAATTCAAGCACCAAGCGACTTTACTCACTCCAGAAACGGGTCATGAGTTTAATTTATAACAAATATTTATCTGACAATCCTAGCCTGCAAAACGCCTTCAGTTACTACCACTCCGCAAACGCCTGCTTTTCAATAAGGCCAAACTAATTTTAAAAATCCTACATCGGAATGCCTCAAATTACCTTTGGCCATTGTTTTAATATAATGCTAGACACAGTAAACGATTAAATATATTACACATTCCGAGGCCTAGGATTGACTTATACAAAACAAGCTTAACGTACTCTGCAGCTCATCTGTGGAACAATCTTCCACAATAAATCAAAGACATCACCAATCCCCATACATATAATCGCAAATTATTCGAATACTATCACAGTACATTTTAGGGAATTACGGATTACCTTCCCCCTTAATAATAGAAATAATAATAATAATAATAACTAAACCCTAGTATAGCAGCCAGTCCCCTTTTGGTAGACCAGTATATTCCACAAATCTAATAACAAGTGGTACACCATTATCTAATATTACTGAGTCGTGTGGTATTGATGTTCGCATGTTGCCCATGCCTTTATAATGCATATCTTTTATACTGTTGCTGTTCTCTTTTAGCCTTGAATGACGTATGAATGAAATAACGTATGAAAGAGAGTGATAGACGGGCAGAATGTTAGACGGGCCTGCGTGCCCAATTCTTAACCCTTTGAAACTAAAGTTTCTTCGTTCGTTCGTTCGTTCGTTTTCTTTCTCTCTCTCTCTCTCTCTCTCTCTCTCTCTCTCTCTCTCTCTCTCTCTCTCTCTCTCTCTCTCTCTCTCTCTCTCGTTCTCTCTTCCTTTTCTTCCTCCCTCGTATGTCTCATTCCTCCACTATCTTCTTTCTTTTCCTCCATCCCCCTTTCTGTTCATCCCTCCTCCTTTTTCTCTCGCTCCTCTCCTCCATCCCTTTCTGTCTCTCTCCCCTCTCTCTTCCTTTTTCCCAATTTCTCTTCCTCCCTCCACTCTCTTATCCCTCCACTATCTTTTCTCTCACTCTCTCTCTCTCTCTCTCTCTCTCTCTCTCTCTCTCTCTCTCTCTCTCTCTCTCTCTCTCTCTTTCCCCACCTTACCTTTCTCCCTCCCTCCCCTCTCCCACTCCTCTCCCCGGCTCTCGCTCTTTCGCTCCAATTTATTTATTTCTGTGCAGATTATGCATGCTCAGAACGAACATATCTGCGTGTAACGCCACTGGAATATCTTATTTGGATCAGGGCTAATTTTTAATTCTAATTTATCCCGTTGACAATGGCGAGCCACAAAGCATCGATGGCGACGGCTTTCACTGCAGCTCGATGGAAAATCATTGTCCGGCTTTGATCTCCGGTAAATCGCTTTGAACTGTGGATTCAGGTTTTTTCTCTGGCAGCGATAAGTTGAACACGTTGAACCGAAGCCTCTGGTAGTGGTAACTTTCTCGCGGGAGAAGTGATGTCAACACGTTGAACCAAGCCTCTGGTCGTGGCTAACTTTCTCGTAATAGAAGTGATGTCAACACGTTGAACCAAACCTCTGGTCGTGGCTAACTGTCTGGTGAGAGAAGTTATGTCAACACATTTAACCAAGCCTCTGGTCGTGGCTAACTGTCTGATGAGAGAAGTTATGTCAACACATTTAACCAGGCCTCTGGTCGTGGCTAACTTTCTCGTAATAGAAGTGATGTCAACACGTTGAACCAAACCTCTAGTCGTGGCTAACTGTCTGGTGAGAGAAGTGATGTCAACACATTTAACCAAGCCTCTAGTCGGGGCTAACTGTCTGATGAGAGAAGTTATGTCAACACGTTTAACCAAACCTCTGGTTGTGGCTAACTGTCTGGTGAGAGAAGTGATGTCAACACATTTAACCAAGCCTCTGGTCGTGGCTAACTGTCTGATGAGAGAAGTTATGTCAACACATTTAACCAGGCCTCTGGTCGTGGCTAACTTTCTCGTAATAGAAGTGATGTCAACACGTTGAACCAAGCCTCTGGTCGTGGCTGTCTCCTGAGAGAAGTGATGTCAACAACAGGTTGCATGTCCTTTGTAGGACGTTGCGGTCAACTCCAGGTTGATTTTCTGGGCAGTTGTACCTTCAGTAGTTTGCCATTGCTTTCTGAACGAAAAGTCAACGTTAAAGTCCGGTTTAGGGGTTATAGCCATCAGTGAAATGGAAGTTTGAGAGCAAGCGCTCTGACCTGCCTGGCCACGTAGACTTCCTGTACTTGTGTTATATCAGGCAGTTGTATTCCTTGACCTGTGTGTTCGGTTGTTTTCTGTCCTCACTGTCCGGTTGTGTTCTGTAACGTGTGTGTCCGGTTGTTTTCTGTCCTCATTGT
The DNA here is from genome assembly GCA_014155875.1 of Cepaea nemoralis. Taxonomy (NCBI): domain Eukaryota; kingdom Metazoa; phylum Mollusca; class Gastropoda; order Stylommatophora; family Helicidae; genus Cepaea; species Cepaea nemoralis. Next base: position 116,232 of record JACEFZ010011543.1, read on the forward strand.
CCAGTTTTTCTGTCCTCAGTATCCAGTTGTATTCTGTCGTCATTGCCCGGTTATTTTCTGTCCTCATTGTCCAGTTGTTTTCTATTCTCAATGTCAAGTTGTTTTCTGTCTTAATTGTCCAGTTGTTTTCTGTCCTCATTGTCCAGTTGTTTTCTGTCCTCATTGTCCAGTTATATTATGTAACGTGTTTGTCCGGTTGCTTTCTGCCCTCATTATCCATTTGTATTCTTTAACGTGTGTGTCCGGTTGTTTTCTGTCCTCATTGTCCAGTTTTATTCTGTAACGTGTGTGTCCAGTTGTTTATGTTCTCATTATCCAGTTGTTTTCTGTCTTCATTGTCCAGTTGTTTTCTGTCCTCATTATCCAGTTTTATTCTGTAACGTGTGTGTCCAGTTGTTTATGTTCTCATTATCCAGTTGTTTTCTGTCTTCATTGTCCAGTTGTTTTCTGTCCTCATTGTCCAGTTGTTTTCTGTCTGTCTTGATTGTCCAGTTGTTTTCTGTCCTCCTTGTCCAGTTGTTTTCTGTCCTCATTGTCCAGTTGTTTTCTGTCCTCATTGTCCAGTTGTTTTCTGTCCTCATTGTCCAGTTGTTTTCTGTCCTCGTTGTCCAGTTGCTTTCTGTCCTCATTGTCCAGTTGTTTTCTGTCTGTCTTGATTGTCCAGTTGTTTTCTGTCCTCATTGTCCAGTTGTTTTCTGTCCTCATTGTCCAGTTGTTTTCTGTCCTCATTGTCCAGTTGTTTTCTGTCTGTCTTGATTGTCCAGTTGTTTTCTGTCCTCATTGTCCAGTTGTTTTCTGTCCTCGTTGTCCAGTTGCTTTCTGTCCTCGTTGTCCAGTTGTTTTCTGTCCTCATTGTCCAGTTGTTTTCTGTCCTCATTGTCCAGTTGTTTTCTGTCCTCATTGTCCAGTTGTTTTCTGTCCTCATTGTCCAGTTGTTTTCTGTCTGTCTTGATTGTCCAGTTGTTTTCTGTCCTCATTGTCCAGTTGTTTTCTGTCCTCATTGTCCAGTTGTTTTCTGTCCTCATTGTCCAGTTGTTTTCTGTCCTCATTGTCTACTTGTTTTCTGTCTTCATTTATGTTCATATGTTTCAGTGTGTGTGTGTGTGTGTGTGTGTCTGTGTGTGACAGTGTGTACATCTGCCGTTGTGTCTGTCTGTATGTCTGACTGTGTGACTGGTTGCCTACCTGCTTGTCTGTCTATCTGTATGTCAGTGTGTGTGTGTGTGTGTGTGACGTCTATATGCCAATGTAATCTGACTTGATATGTCGATAGGTGGGTTAATTTGTCTGTCTCTATGGCTGGGTGTGATTCTGTGTGTCTGGCTGCACGTCGCTCGATATGTCTGGCTGTGTGTCTCTCTGTAGGTCTGGCTATATGTCTCTCTATATGTCTAGCGGTGTGTCTCTCTATATGTCTGCCTGTATGTCACTCAGTATGTCTGGCCGTGTGTCTCTCAATATGTCTAGCTGTGTGTCAGTCCGAATACCTGACTATGTCGGCCTGGCTAGCCTGTCTGTCTGTCGGACACAAGTCTCTTATTCAGAAAAGTAGAATATTTCATCAGTGTTAAACCAGTAGGAGGAGCAGCTGGTCAAATGGCTACAACACCAGGGTTCCCATTCGGGATGCTGGGTTCGAAACTTTCGGTACGGTGATGAACAATTTTTTTTTCTGTCGGGGGCAAAAAGAAAAACCTAACCTGTACAGTTAGCGGCGACTGCACTAGACAGGCAGCCTTAATTAACTAGGCTGATGACTGTATCCTACATCGCAAGGCACTCATCGACATCATCATCATCATCTTCCACTTCTGCCGTCAAGCTTCGTGGAGAGGAATACTCAAGCGCCCGATGGGCGGCACTGGATAGTGTCATTCCGTGCGATTGTACAATGTCTTTGATGTCGTCAATCCATTTTCTTCTTGGGCGTCCTCTTGGTCTCGTCGCAGATGATCGTTGATGTAAGGCCATTGATAGTAGTTGATGGTGTTGCATTCTAACGACATGGCAAAACCACTTATCTTCTGTCTTTCAATAAATTTGGCACAAGGTGTTGATTCCACTGTCTGTCTGATACCAGAATTTCTTACTCAGTCTCGGATTGTTAAGTTGGCAGCTCTCCTCGGGCATCTCATCTCACAAGCGTTGATTTTACGAAAGTGTGATTTGGATAAAGTCCAAGTTTGAGATTATGAGTATAGGGTTGGTGTGAATATGCTGTTTATTATCTGTCGTTTTGCGAACAAGCGTATATTTGGATGTTTCAGTAAGGGTGATAGTTGATATGTAAGTGCACTAGCTTTTTGACATCTGATTTCGATTTTTCTATCCAATCTGCCATCTTCTGTGATCATACTTCCAAAATATTTGAATACCGCAAGGTACTATATGTACTAAATGACAGTTACACAAGTCAGTGTCCATTCCTCAGTAAACTGTACGTGGTAAAATAACATTGATACAAAAACTTCCAGACTCGTATGTGTTCTTAAACTAACCACCCCAATATTACAAAAACTTCAGACTCGTATGTGTTCTTAAACTAACCACCCCAATATTACAAAAACTTCAGACTCGTATATGTTCTTAAACTAACCACCCCAATATTACAAAAACTTTCAGACTCGACTATGTTCTTAAACTAAACACCCCAATATTACAAAAACTTTCAGACTCGACTATGTTCTTAAACTAAACACCCCAATATTACAAAAACTTTCAGACTCGACTATGTTCTTAAACTAAACACCCCAATATTACAAAAACTTCCAGACTCGTATATGTTCTTAAACTAACCACCCCAATATTACAAAAACTTCCAGACTCGTATATCTTCTTCAACTAATCACCCCAATATTACAAGTTGTCAAACATCCAACCCAGGGCGATCTTCTGGCGATTGTCATAGTCAAGTTCAAGTTAGCTGCATATCCTTTACAGAACGTTGCAGTCAACACCAGCATTTTTTTTCTGTAGTGATCTCTTGGCAAGTTTACGTTCAGTAGTTTTCCATTGCTTTCTGAACGACCGGCACCCATACCATTCGTTACAAAAAAGCAATGCTGTGTTTCGAATGCGGGTGTGCGGGATCACGATATGCGTCGGTATCATCTTCGCCCCGGAGCCGGCTGTCATAATCACCAGTGGATACTCTGTACCAACTTCCTCATTCTAACCATGTTGTAGACTACTGAACCAAGACAGTCTGCGTAGGGTGTGTTTGATTAGAATGTGCCTGTCGAAGAGATTCGAGTTAAGAGACAAACCAAATCCCCGTGGATCACGAATGTTTGTCAATCACAAGCGCCAGGATACAGATCACATAAATACAGTTTACAACTTATCGGAGACTTATGAACAAAGTAGTTAAATTGTATGAGTAAGGACGGTCTATTGTAGACAATTAAAATATAAATACAGTATGTTTCCATTTGCAGCCCCTTTAATTTGATATATAATACCAAATGTCTGCTGCCATATTAACAACTTTTAAGGCATTCCTGTGACATATCACTACTTTCTATTTTTCACCATCCATTTTTTGGGGTCCAAACCTACTTTTTGTTTGGTACTGAATTAGTTACAGATATGACAAGGAGTGCAAGCTTCTATGGATGTTTTAACAAGGTAAGAAGTTAGAGACATTATTGGCCATATTCGCTTAAAATTCTTCTATACAATGTGTTGGTGTTGGTCGTTTCTTTCAGACGCTTCAGACACCCAATAACAGATCCTTCGTGTAATTTAAGCTTAATCGCATGCAATACTAGACAGAAGATCAATCCCACACATTGACAGACACAAGTTCAATCACACACAGTGCCAGACACAAGTTCAATCACACACAGTGCCAGACACAAGTTCAATCACACACATTGACAGACACAAGTTCAATCACACACATTGACAGACACAAGTTCAATCACACACATTGACAGACACAAGTTCAATCACACACAGTGCCAGATACACGTTCAATCACACACAGTGCCAGATACAAGTTCAATCACACACAGTGCCAGATACAAGTTCAATCACACACAGTGCCAGATACAAGTTCGATCACACACAGTGCCAGATACAAGTTCAATCACACACATTGACAGACACAAGTTCAATCACACACATTGACAGACACAAGTTGAATCACACACATTGACAGACACAAGTTCAATCACACACATTGACAGACACAAGTTCAATCACACACATTGACAGACACAAGTTCAATCACACACAGTGCCAGATACAAGTTCAATCACACACATTGCCAGATACAAGTTCAATCACACACAGTGCCAGATACAAGTTCAATCACACACAGTGCCAGATACAAGTTCGATCACACACAGTGCCAGACACAAGTTCAATCACACACATTGACAGACACAAGTTCAATCACACACATTGACAGACACAAGTTCAATCACACACAGTGCCAGACACAAGTTAAATCACACACATTGACAGACACAAGTTCAATCACACACAGTGCCAGACACAAGTTCAATCACACACAGTGCCAGACACAAGCTCAATCACACACATTGACAGACACAAGCTCAATCACACACATTGACAGACACAAGTTCAATCACACACAGTGCCAGACACAAGCTCGATCACACACATTGACAGACACAAGTTCAATCACACACATTGACAGACACAAGCTCAATGACACACATTGACAGACACAAGCTCCATCACACACATTGACAGACACAAGTTCAATCCCACACATTGACAGACACAAGTTCAATCACACACAGTGCCAGACACAAGTTCAATCACACACATTGACAGACACAAGTTCAATCACACACAGTGCCAGACACAAGTTCAATCACACACATTGACAGACACAAGTTCAATCACACACAGTGCCAGACACAAGTTCAATCACACACAGTGAAAGACACAAGCTCAATCACACACATTGACAGACACAAGCTCAATCACACACATTGACAGACACAAGTTCAATCACACACAGTGCCAGACACAAGCTCAATCACACACATTGACAGACACAAGTTCAATCACACACATTGACAGACACAAGCTCAATCACACACAGTGCCAGACACAAGCTCAATCACACACATTGACAGACACAAGCTCAATCACACACATTGACTGACACAAGTTCAATCACACACAGTGCCAGACACAAGTTCAATCACACACAGTTCCAGACACAAGTTCAATCACACACATTGACAGACACAAGCTCAATCACACACATTGCCAGACACAAGCTCAATCACACACACATTGACAGACACAAGCTCAATCACACACATTGACAGACACAAGCTCAATCACACACATTGACAGACACAAGCTCAATCACACACATTGACAGACACAAGCTCAATCACACACATTGACAGACACAAGCTCAATCACACACATTGACAGACACAAGCTCAATCACACACAGTGCCAGACACAAGCTCAATCACACACATTGACAGACACAAGCTCAATCACACACATTGACAGACACAAGCTCAATCACACACATTGACAGACACAAGCTCAATCACACAGTGCCAGATACACGTTCGATCACACACAGTGCCAGACACACGTTTAATCACACACAGCACCAGACACAAGTTTGATCACACAAACGTTCGATCACACACAGCACCAGACACAAGTTTGATCACACAAACGTTCGATGACACACGGTGCCAAACACAAATTCGACCATATATACAATGCCAGACACAAACTGGATCACACACAGTGCCTTATACAATTTCAGTCAATCACAAGTTTAATCAAGCTCAATGACAAACATAAGTTCAATTAAACACAATACCAGACACAAGTTTCATCAAACACAATGACAGACAAGTTGTATCAGACAAAGCGACACCAGTTCAGTGGCAACGAATGCAGACACGCCATTTCTCTCTCCGCGCTTGTACACAAAACCAATCAATAATCGATGTCGATATTTTCTCTTATCTCCGTATTTAATGTTCCGATACAGAGAAAGGATGACATGCCTGGTCAAACAGAAAAGATCGAGCTTAAGGATCGATACCTCTCATCAAGGAATGTTTGATTAATGTTTGCGTGCCCAATATCTGATTTCTCCACAGAAAATGATGACGCAGTTTTTCCAGTTCACTCGATTGAGCGGTCTTGTTTTTGTTTTTTTTTCATTATATCTTTTGCTTATTCCTCTCTATCTTAGTCGGCTCTGTAGCGAAGGTGTGCGAATGCAATTAGTAATCCTGTTCGAAACACAGCTGCGGGCGATTTGGAAGAAGCCCGCCTTGCGTTGGTTTCCTTACAAAAGCATGAGTGCCGTCGTTCAGAAAGCAATGTCAAACTACTAAACGTAAACTTGCCCATGAATCACAAACAGTCAACAAATGCTGAAGTTTTCTGCTACGTCCTTTAAAGTATATACACCTAACTAACTCTCTGTCTTCTTTGCTTTTCCTCTTTGTATCTTGTTATTTATTTCTTCAGAAGACCCTCTAGATATCCAGCCTTTAGAAGAGGAGTTGGATATCAGCTGCGAGAAACCACCCAAGGAAGAGATTATCAGCAAAGTCATCAAACTACAGAAGGATGGAAAAGCTGCTGGTCCAGATGGCATCCCAGCAGAAACCATTTAAACTAACATAAAAGCCTCAACTGAATCACTGCACAGATTTTTAGCAGAATCTTGGAAACTGAAGAAATACCAACAGACTTGAGAGAAGAATATCTGATGAAGCTGCCAAAGAAATGGGACCTACCGGGGAGGGAAAATTATTGAGGAATAATGTTACTGGCAGTTCCCTGGAAGATGTTAAGCAGGATTATTCTGGAGAGATTCAGAGATGTGACTGACAAACAACAAAGAGATGAACACGCAGGCTTCCGACCAAATAGTTGCTGTACAGATCGGATAGTTACACTAGCATAATAAAAAGAACAAAGCATCGAACTGAGCTCACCATTTTATATTGGATTTGTGGACTTCGAAAAGGCCTTTGATGGCATAATAGGGAATCTCTGGTAATTGCTGAGACATTATGAAATACCACAGAAAATCATTAACTTGTTAAGACAACATATAGTGACATGAATGGCAAAGTGTTCGATGAGGGGCAACTAACGGGGGTATTCTATATACGAATAAGAGTGAGGATATACTAGATTATGAAGACAACAGCAAGCACTACCAGAAATGGAATCCAATGTACTCCCAGGACAAAGCAGCTCGATGATCTGGACTTTGTTGATGACATTGCCCTCCTGTCTCGCATACGACATCAGCTGAAGGATAAACTAAAGACACATAGATGGGATGTCACAACAACTGGGTTTATAAATTCTTGAAAGAAAGACACAGATAATGAGAATAAATCAAGCCAATGATAACCTGATCTCCCTTGGGGAAAACCTTACTTCAAGGGACAGAATCATACACCTACTTAGGTAGCAATGTCGACAAAGAGATGGAACAGATAAAGACGTAGGGTACCTAGTCTCCTCGGATAGGCCAAAAACCAAAAAAACAGGAGGTGCTGTTTGCAAGTTTTGTACGTTAAAAATCTCACGGCAGTTGGATATTGCAAACAGTAGGCCGTGAGGACACTGCCTTAACAAACTTATTAGGACAGAGAACCTACCCAAGGTAACATAGCTGCAGGAACCATGGATGGAATCCATCTATAGGAAGGAAACCTGAGACAAGTGCATGCTGAAGTCGGACCTTTACAGTGCATAAACTAGCTGCTGCACACTCCCATTGATAGAGAGAAGAAGAAGGAAGCCCTACAGGCAAATATCAGCAGTCGTACAAACATGGGCCTTGTTTTTTGTTATCTCTAAATGTCTTTGTTGCGGGAGCTCCACACACGTTGCCCTAATACATTTCATTGTCTTGACATTAACAACACACGGGTATGTCTTCTCCCGCAGATAAGGCAGTCTTACCACAGCTGACCGATCCTGATAAGCCGTGTTTGTTTCAAGTGATATTACAGATAGCGCCTACATTGTTCGAATGTTCTAGACCCCCAGTTGTCAGATTCCCTCCTGGCCGGGTTTACGGTGCATATTGTAATTATCTAACACGCGGGGTGTTATGTTGGTAGTGTCTGGGTGTGAGTTCAGAGTTGTAATGAAGCCAGTTTTGACGAGCGAGCTGCGGTGGTGCGGGGTATTATGTTGGGATTGCCTGGGTGTGCGTTCAGAGTTCTAATAAAGCCAGTTTTGACGCGCGTGCAGCGGTAGTGCGGGGTGTTATGTTGGGAGTGCCTGGGTTCAGAGTTGTAATAAAGCCAGTTTTGATATGGGAGCCGCAGTGGTAAGGGGACTAGCACGCGGGGTGTTCTATTGGGAGTGTCTGGGTGGAGTTCAGAGTTATAATAAAGCCAGATTTGACGTGGTGGTGCGGGGACTAGCTGTGGGGTGTTACATTGGGAGTGTAAGGGTGGGCGTTCAGAGTTGTAATAAAGCCAGTGTTGGCGTGCGAGCCGCGATGGCGCGGGAACTAGCACGCTTGCCTGCAGGCCCGGTGGTCGTGTTATCGAGTCCATAAAGGGACGAGGATTTATTTTAATTGATCCGAGCTCTCAGGTCGATCCAGCCTAACATAGGAGCCAGGAAATGTTCCGGGAAGTAAAGACAGCCTGGTGCTATTTATCATATCACTCATCGAGTGCCGATTGGTCTATGAAATATGGAGCTAGCATCGCATATCCAATACGCTCGTGACATAAAAAAGGGTCTCTTTGATAATGTTGTATGCAAGTTAATAACTGACAGTTAACAGATCAGCCAGCAACACTTGGTCATGCTGTATAGAAGTGAGTTACGGACAGTTAACAGATCAGCGAGCAACACTTGGTCATGCTGTATAGAAGTGAGTTACGGACGGTTAACAGATCAGCGAGCAACAATTGGTCATGCTGTATAGAAGTGAGTAATGGACTGTTAACATATCAGCGAGTAACACTTGGTAACGCTGTATGGAAGTGGGTAATGGACAGTTAACAGATCAGCGAGCAACACTTGGCCATGCTGTATAGAAGTGAGTAACGGACAATTAACATATCAGCCAGCAACACTTGGTCATGCTGTATAGAAGTGAGTAATGGACAGTTAACAGATCAGCGAGCAACACTTGGTCATGCTGTATAGAAGTGAGTTACGGACAGTTAACATATCAGCCAGCAACACTTGGTCATGCTGTATAGAAGTGAGTAATGGACAGTTAACAAATCAGCGAGCAACACTTGGTCATGCTGTATAGAAGTGAGTTACGGACAGTTAACATATCAGCCAGCAACACTTGGTCATGCTGTATAGAAGTGAGTAATAAACAGTTAACAGATCGGCGAGCAACACTTGGTCATGCTGTATAGAAGTGAGTTACGGACAGTTAACATATCAGCCAGCAACACTTGGTCATGCTGTATAGAAGTGAGTAATGGACAGTTAACAGATCAGCGAGCAACACTTGGTCATGCTGTACAGAAGTGAGTAATTGACAGTTAACAGATCAGCCAGCAACACTTGGTCATGCTGTATAGAAGTGAGTAATGGACAGTTAACAGATCAGCGAGCAACACTTGGTCATGCTGTATAGAATTTAACAACGAACAGTTAACATATTAGCGAGCAACACTTGGAGTCTCTAGAATAGTGGTTCTTCTTCTTCTTCTTCTTCTTCTTCTTCTTCTTCTTCTTCTTCTTCTTCTTCTTCTTCTTCTTCTTCGTTCATCCGGATTTTTTTTTTCGGACGTGACTGCGTTGTGCCTGTTTACAGCAGAGCTGCGTTCTTGCGCCGTTAGGCCGACACATCCGACTTCTGCGGGCATTTGTTGACCGGGTTAACCTTCCCGGGAATAGTGGTTCTGTGGGTGAATGCTGAGAACTATAGTCTAGTGAAGACAATTGATAGCAAGCAAATCAGGGAGATAACTATTAATACCTTACTTTATGACCCGTTTCGCAACAGATATAGACAATCTACATTCTATGAACATTCTTGAAAATGGGAATGCTTGAAAATGTCGTGACAAAAGGAAAGTTTGAGGGAACGAGAGACAGAGAAGGACTTAGAGATAACATGCCAGACACGGATAACCTACGGAGAACCATGTCTTGAAAATAGTTGACAGAAACACATACAAGCACGCCATACACACATACACCCATACAAACACACCATACATACACACACCCGTACAAACACGCCATACACCCGTACAACCACACATACACAAAGAGTTGCATTTATATTCATAAATTGACAACTTACCCGACCCCAGTAACCGTAAAGTGGCAGGGTAGATCACTCATTTTCTGCTGATGATCCCTCGGTGTTGGTCTCCTGATGTGGCGCCTGAATTCACACACAAGAACTTGCCCAGGTCTTGTCTCGTGTGACATTATGTCTGTCTCAGTCTTTCTTTATTTTATCAGCGAAATAACGAAACCTGATCAAGTAGTTCGAGGCCGGATACCTTAGATACATGAAGTAATTTCATTATTCAGAAACATGTTTAAACGAATACCTATTACGGTCATTCACGTGACAATAAGTCTGTCTCAGTTAAATTAATTCTTATTACGGTCATTCGTGTGACAGTATGTCTGTCTCAGTGAAATTAATTCTTATCACGATCATTCATGTGACAGTATGTCTGTCTCAGTTAAACGATCTCATGTTACAGTAATTCACGAGACAGTATGTCTGTCTCAGTTATCGTAGAGGCTCTGGGGCTTGAAATGAAGTTACTTGTAATTCAGAGACGAAGATATTCCTCAGTTTGCGGTGTACCATACGTCATTCAGGTGCAGCTGTCATCTTCTGTGTGTGCTTTCGTGGATGTCCTCGGTGTTGATCAATGAGGGGAAGACACAAATCAGCATTTCTCCATAACAAAAGCGATTTCTCTCAAAGACGCATTACATCGTTTGGGAAGTAATTCATGTAAAAGTCACAAAGGTGCATTTCACCTATGTAAGTTAATTCAAGTTTCTCCGTAATTCAGTATATCCACGTGGGAAAAACAGCTGCGTGAGATTCGGCAGCGGATCGCGTCGCGTTGGTTACTTACGGGGTATGTGAGCCAGTCGCTCAGAATTACTGAGCGTAATCTTGCCAAGAACATCAACAGCAGCTGAAAAATGCTGGTGTTGAATGCAACGTCCTGTAAGGGATATGCAACTTTTTTTAAAAAAATGTTAATGTATGTAAAAGTCTCAAGCGCGCATTTCACCGTTTCTGAAGTAATTCGTGTAGTAAAATTCTCATACACGCATTTCACCGTAAGTATATGAATTCATGTTTCAGATGAGGAGACTTTCTCCCGTTCTGATTCTCGTTGTCCCTCAATCTATTATTATAGAATGTTATCATAGACACGCCACACGGCAAATGACTTAAAATTGACTCCGCCGTAAATCAGCTATTTCATATGTAGCAAAATGTAACTATCTTCACTGTTTATTCTTGAAATAAATTACTTAATCTGTTATTACAATCACAACAACCTGCACAGTATGTTTAGTGTAACTTTAAGTAACTGAAAACTAAATTTACATAACTGATCTCACAGTAAAGCTTGTGTTACTTTAAGTTGCTAAAAACATGCTCTAAATTTACATAATTGAGCCCACAGTAAATCTTGTGTCACTTTAAGTAACTGAAAACAGGGTCTACATTACCAAACTGAACTCACAGTATGCCATGTGTCAATTTAAGTAACTGAAAACACGCTCTAAATTTACTAGAGTGAACGCACAGTATGCCTTGTGTCACTTTAAGTAGCTAAAAACAATCTCTAAATTGACCAAACTCCACTTAGAGTGGCTGCAGTAGTGAAGACTACAAGTCCAAATGTTGTCAAACATATCGCAACTACTATATGCCAGCATGTCTACACGACACTTCAGGTAATCTGTGTGTTGACATGTCGGGGAATGTTACATTGTAAGGATACCTGAAGCAGTGAGCTTTAAATTTCTTTTAACTCTCAGTGAGTTGGTGGAGGACTGTTTGTGAATAGGGGCCACAGTGTATAAGAAGGAGGAGTAGGAAGAAGATGCCGAAGAGAAGAGAAGCAGAAGAGACGAAAAAGAGAATAGAAGAAGAAGAAGAAGAAGAAGAAGAAGAAGAAGAAGAAGAAGAAGAAGAAGAAGAAGAAGAAGAAGAAGAAGAAGAAGAAGAAGAAGAAGAAGAAGAAGAAGAAGCTCAAGACTAGGGTGTTAGTAAGCTACATACTAACCACTGGTTCCTTGAATTTAAACTCCAGAATAGAATGTTAGTTATCTATTGAAATTTTAAATTTAAAACTAGAATTGTGCAAGCGAGACGTTAGTTTACCATTTGTCCTGTAATATTACCCCTGTGGAGTTATTCCCATGTCGGCCGGAGCTCTAATCCTGTCATAAATGCCGCCAAGGCTGACACAGATAGGGTAGCCTGCTGACGGCTCCAAGTGACAGCCAGACAGAGTCATAGCTGGAGAAAACACTTCACTGCCGATATGTGGCTTGTCGTTTGAGAAACTTTATTAAACACCAGTCAATTTATTGGCCCGTTGTCTTCACGCGGCAGCAGGTGAGAACAACAGGTATGTACAGGCATGGCGAGACAGGTTTATGTGGCCAGGCTGTAGGCAGCTCAGTTCACAGAGAGTACACAAGGAAACAAAACAACACAGACACGGGCAAGTGGAAGAACTGGTATGCTAGCCAGCTAGAAGATGGCTGGAGTAGGGACAATAATGGTAACCGTTCTTTAGGAGAAAGTACATCTTAAGCAGTCACTATAAAATAACAATTTAAGTGGAATCCGTGAGACCACTGAAATAACATGGGAAATCAATTCACATATATCATTGATAAAGCACGGGAAATCAATTCACATATATCATTGAAATAGCAAGATGGTGGTCAAATCTTTAGGTGGCGTAGCTACGAAGATGGCCCGGTGGCCACACGTTCGAATTCTCATCGAGGAAACATTGACTTGTGCTCGCAGACTGACTCAGCCTACAGCTGGTACTAGAAAATATCTTGGGAAGTGACGGCGGCTGGCGCGGCATTGACCACGTCACCCATTGGACTATATAATGTGGGTGTAGAACCACGTACCTAGTACCCCTTGAGGCGTGTTTTTTTTTTTTTTTTTAGCATATCCTTTACAGGACTTAGCTGTCAACACCAGCATCTTTCAGCTGTATGTTGATCTCTTGGCAAGATCACGCTCAGTAGTTTGCCATTGCTTTCTGAGCGGCCGGCTCAGAATCCCGGAAGTCACGAGCAGGGGTCGAACCGCCTCAGCTCTCGCTCCGCTACGAGACTCTGCGTGATAAACGGGATTACAGAGAGAAAGTGATGTAACCCCACAGCCAGAGAGACCGGCTTGAGGCGTGTACAAGGGCATTTTTCTTTGTGTTTACCTGTTTACATGTGTACAAAGATGGGTAGGCAGATAGGTAGTGTAATTACAAAGATGTGTAGGCTGAAAGGTAGTGTAGGTACACAGATGTGTAGGCAGACAGGTAGTGTAGGTATAAAGATGTGTAGGCAGACAGGTAGTGTAGGTATAAAGATGTGTAGGCAGACAGGTAGTGTAAGTACAAAGATGTGTAGGCAGACAGGTAGTGTAAGTACAAAGATGTGTAGGCAGACAGGTAGTGTGGGTATAAAGATGTGTAGGCAGACAGGTAGTGTAGGTACACAGATGCTGTGTGAAGCTGGTGATCATGTATGTTCACAACATTATGTCTGATATACTGCCAATCTTCTTATAGTCCATGCTAGACCTAGATCCTGGTGTTGGTGATCATCACAGTCTTCTGTCGCGTGTGGCAACCATTTCTGATACCCATGATTCCCCATGCCATGATGTCAAACTGCCCAGCATCTACTCTCTAGGTCTCCCTCTGTCACTATTCCACTTCAACTTCCCCGTTGTGACGACATACTTCAGCTTCCCCCTTCTCATGACATGTCCAGAGAACTTGGACTGCCCTCTTCTGATGCGAGTGACCAGCTCTGCCTGTGAGTTCATTTCTGTCCAGATATCTTTAGTGCACTGTCTATTCGTCCACAGTGTTCTCATCATTCTTCTATTAAACCATAAACATAATTCCTCACTTGTCTGCTAATTACCCATGATTCGCTTGCCTCCATCAGGATTGGTTTAAAATAACTCTTAAGAACTCTTGTCCTTACCTCTAGTAACAGGAATTAACAGGAATCGACCGAGTTAATCTGTTGAAAATATCCTCTAAGCCCCACTGAAATATATATTCAGATAAGAACCGTAATTTTAACGTGTGGGTGTAAATACAATTAGCAAATATGCAATTCAGCTCATGGAGCTACCAGAAATGTGATTTTTCGGAAGAGTGTTAAAACTATCACAGACAAGAAAATTTAGTCTTGGAAATATGTCATGAGTTTGTGGTGTTTATACATACACACTCAACTGGGAATCAATTACTCAGTACAGCTATCAAAGACACCAAACTATGTCATTTTTTAGCGTTGTCTATATATCCACACACAACTTGGAATCGTTCAGTACAGATATCAGGAGGAGCCAAATGTAGTCATCAAAATATGTCATACAATAACGTTATTTATATGTCGACGCATAACTGAGAATCTACAGTAAAGCTATCACAGATAATCAAATTTAGCAACCAGAAATGATATATATTTAAGGCGTTGTTTATATATTCACACAACTTGGACTAGCCCAGTAAAAATATCCTGGGGAGCCAAATTTAGCAATCAAAATGTAATATATGTCAGCGTTGTTTATATATCGACACACAACTGAGAATCTACAATCAAGCTATCACAGAGGACCACAGTTTAGCCCTCAAAATATGATATATGTTAGCGTTGTTTAAACATCCCCACAACTTGGAATCAGTAAAACTACCACGGTCAACCTGAGTAAGCAGCATGTTATAAAATTATATATAAGGCAGCGGTGTTTACATACCGACACAGAAATGGGCGTCAGTAAAACTATTACAGACAGCCAAATTGAGTAATCAAATTATTTCATAAATTAACATCGTTTACATCTCAGCAATCAACTGGAAAGCATCTCACGTCACGAAGCGGTCATTAGCTAAACACGGAACAATATCCCACCGACCCGAGTCATTGTACACAACAACAAGCTGTTAGGAGTTCCATGTCTGGAGAATCGCAGCAGACGACAGTATCTTAATCTCCCGCCTCCACTTAACCAGTGGTGATATCTTTTGTGCATTCCAGGCATGTTAGGCATTTTTATGCTTGGTGGCTTAACTGTCTGTCTGTTTAATAATTTAGTGCGGGTTTTATATTTCATTAGCAGCGTCTCGGTTGTGTTGCGTCATCGGTGATACGTGTCACGTGCAGGAACGGAGCAACATATCTCTGCGTGTGTGGCATTATTCCTGTGACAGTCTGGGATCTGCAACAGACCTGGCCTACACACAGAAATAACATGTCTACTTTTTCTGGCTATGTTGTTTTTGTTTTCGAACCCTGCCGTCTGGAATTGCTCACCCTTGATTCGGGATTCAGGGACTGATTGTGATCAATCACAGGAGACAATTTCACAATAATTGCGGGCATGCTCGTCACCTCTCCATGCCGGTGTGCAAGAAATGAGTGCTGATGATCTACTATCGTTACGGGTAAATGTGAATCGCTTGTAATCTCGCAGCATCCAAAGTACGTAATTCTCGGCAGGCTTCTTCACAGCTGAAATCATTGTCGATCTCTCCCTTTCGTTAGCCAGGCCAGTGTGTATGTTCGGGATGTGAAGAAAGGTCCTCATCAGCATGGCCGTGACACACCTAACAGTTCATGTGACCCTATGTCGAAGTGTACGGATGCTAATTATCTACATCGCATTCAAGTTGGATTTACAAAATCGACATCTAGTACTAGTTCTAATACGGATACCTCCAAAAGTGCCCTAGTCTCCCTCCATAGATAGCAGTAAAAATGGCAGTAGAGAGCATGAACTCTGTAGCAGCTAGATTCCAAATGCCTGTATACTGGCTAGATTCCAAATATTTGTATACCGGCGAGGCAGTGGCTGTTCGGCTTACTCTTTTCGATTTCCAATTCTGAAAGTGTGTTAACGCGGACACGAATCCTTCTAGTTATCCGCCCATATTTGAGACGGCAACAATGACGGGAGATTATTCCATCATATTCTTGTGTTTGTAAAAACACCCCACACTGCCCCACACATTCGTATCGGGTAGCTCAAGTTCGAGGCGGATGTCTAAGCCACTCCACTCAAAGCAGGACGTTAACCTCTGGGCAGCACTTCGGCACGACTGGCTAAATCACACGACCACCGGGCCCGCGGGCAAGCATGCTAGCCACTACGCCACCGCAACTACCAACAACTCACTCACATGGAGTCTCCGTGGCCAAGTGGTTACGCCGGCTGTCTCGAGATCCGAAGGTTGTGGGTTCCATTTCGGCCTACGCCGTTCTGTTCACGAGAGCATTTTTCTCAGAGACTCTGGGGGTCGTCGCTGGAAGCTACGGAGTTTGTGCTTTGTGCGACGCTTTCGACAGGCCGCCCTGCGGAAAGAGACCGATCCATATGGGATAAAACCCGATGCAATGAAGTCGATCCTCTAGCTTTTTGAACTCCTTTTGTGTTTATACTTACCCCCAGAAACGGGTAGTATCCGTTGTGTGACCAAGGGTGAACCGTGCTGGTTCGAGAACACATTCCTGACCTGCCATGGATCCCACCCTGAACAACGAGTCTTAACTTGGCTACCACGCCGTCTTGTGTACACTGCCCAGTTCAAACATTTGTCCTGGAGGTCAGTCAGCCCGAAGACCAGAATTGAAGACCTCTGATTACGACCTTCCACCTTCCCCTGTGCCGGCGCTGTTGGCTAGGG
Organism: Cepaea nemoralis; assembly: GCA_014155875.1. NCBI lineage: Eukaryota > Metazoa > Mollusca > Gastropoda > Stylommatophora > Helicidae > Cepaea > Cepaea nemoralis. Next base: position 133,154 of record JACEFZ010011543.1, read on the forward strand.
TCAGTGAACGTGTTTCACAATTCCCCGACACACCGAGTCGAGGGTTCAAACCAGCTGCAAACGATTCGGAAGCAGACCGCCTTGCGTTGATTTTGATGATATGGGCGCAGGACGTTCAGAAAGCAATGGCAAAATTTTAAAAAATGCCGGGGTCGACTGTTACCTCCTGTAAAGGATATGCAGCTAACATTTAACCTTTAACCGCCTCATCTTGATAGCACAACAAAAAACGTTAGCACAGCGTAAGTGTGTACACAAACTTCCGTGTATGCCTGTGTGACTCAGTCTTGCCCATGGAGCTCGTCGTTTCTCTTGCATCTTGCTCTACGGTATATCAGAATACAATGTGTAAAGTATATGTGGTTGGTCGAAATGTCCTGGAAAGGGCATGATCTCTCTCTCTCTCTCTCTCTCTCTCTCTCTCTCTCTCTCTCTCTCTCTCTCTCTCTCTCTCTCTCTCTCTCTCTCTCTCTGTGTGTGTGTGTGTGCGCGCGCGCGTGCTCCATGATTTATATTATTCATTCATCATCAAGTATGCCATGCCGATAATCGTGGGCGGTCATGTTTCGCCATCTCACATGATCACCTAAGTCGTGGATCAGCTCAGTGTTCTTGTCTCCACCATGCCACGGGGCCAAGCCATCCAGGTATTTACTTCTCTGTCGTCCCCTTCTTCTTTTCCCCTCAACCTTGTCAATTGTCACTGAGTTCTCTAATTTATTTCTTCTCATAACGTGCCCCAAATATATTTGACTGTCTACGTCTAATTTCTCTAATCAGTGTACAATTTTCATCTGTTTCTTGTATGACTTGGTCAGTGGTTTTTCTGCTTGTCCATTGTATCTTTTGCATTTTCCTCAGAAACCACATTTCCACAGCCATTAGATATTGTCCTACTTCATTATCAATCTTTATGGCAGCTTGTTGTTTCTAATATATGTTTTTTTTTAACAAGTCTAAGCTCTTTCCCATCAATTTGTAGATCTGCAAGCATCTTCATCATGTTGACAAATCTTACTTTATCGAAAGCCTCTGTGTAGTCAATAAAGCAAAGATGTAGGTCTTTGTTTACTTCTATAGAACGTTCAATTAATGTTCTCAGCATATACACAGCATTTATTGTACCCATGCGTTCTACGAACCCACTTTGTTCTTCTCCTATTTCGGATTGTATTTGCTTCCTTACACTTTGCATGATGATTCTTAAAATCTTGGTGATGTGGCTCATTATACTAATTTTTCGGTGTTGGTCATATCCGAAGGCCTAGGACGTGTCTTTGGAATTGCAATAAATATCTCATCTCATCATGTTCCTCTTGTACCTTGCGGTGTCGAGGTGAAGCATAAACAGCGGGAGAGTGCCCGCTTATGGGCTTCATGTATCGAGATTCCCATGGACTCTGCTATTCCCTCCGTCCATCGTTTACGTGGTCGGCCTCTTCCTCTGTTTCCCTCTGGTCTGTACATCATTGCTTGTTGTGGTATACTGTTAGCTGGTAACCTACTTGCATGGCCAAACCATTTGACTTGCTGCCTTCTAATAAAATCGAGTGCAGCTACAACCCCCACTTTAGTCCTGATTTCTTCATTTCTGATCTTATCTCTTCTTGATACATTGAGTATTTTTCTCAGGAATCTCATTTCTGTTGTGATTTTTATTTTCTCTTTTTCTGTCATTGTCCAGGTATGGCATTGGTAACATAGAGTTGGTAGGAAGAATGTGTTGTAAAGTGCTTTCTTAGTAGTTATTGATACGTGTTTGTTCTTTAGTATTGGTACCATTTGACCAATGAGTTGGTTTGCCTTATTGCATCTATTTTCGATCACGTCTTCTGATTTGCCATTTGATGCTTGCTTGCTTGTGTTCGTTGGCTTGAGCTCCAACACGAAGTCTTGTATGTCGGATGAAGGCATCCTGTTGTCCAACATCAGTGTGATGTCATACAGGACCTGAGGTTTGCGTGAGTATCCGTTGTCCCTTGCCTGGCTTATTGGTGTGCAGATTGGTGGTTCCTCGCCGTACAGGCAGACACTCTCCGACTTCGGAGGAATCGGCGATCCTACTGACTTTAGCCAGGACCCCGAAGGGAACTGTTGCCCAGGACGCTCGACGAGGACGCGTCAATAGGTCTTGGCCAGTATATAACCCGGCCCTGGTGCCTTGGAAACACCTCTGCGTCCCTGCTATTTGATGATATTATACTTCCTAGGTGAGCGGGGTGTCAGGCATTGGTAATACCTTTGGTAAGGATGACTCTCATGTCCTCTTCAGGACCCATCCCCCACTGGTCCAAGACTGACATCCAGCTCACACTTGTGGCTCCTAGTAGCTGTCAGCATGCGACAGCGGCCACCCCCCCCCCCCCCCCCCCCCCCCCCCCCCCCCCGAGCAACAGCTGTGAGAGGCTGGCTAAACCAAGCGTAGGTAGCCGATTTGGTGTCAAACCAAGCGGTGAACTAAGGTATGCCTACCCAGCATGTGAAAACAGGATTGGCAGGCTACGTGAATGAAATCACTGATGATTCAACAGGCAAGACGGCGTTTACCTGCAAAGCGTTGTGGAACGTAATGAGCACGGCAAGGCACGTAGAGCGCCCTGGTCATCCACTCCACCTGTATTCGTCTCCAATCGTCTTGACTTGTCTTGACTCACTGGACTCAGATGGACTCAGGCGAGAGAGTGAGGTCGACGAATTGCGCAACTCTTCCTCACTTTAATCCAATTCATCGCGCAAGTCATTCTTCATCCCTAGGACTGCAAGAGCTGTAAGAAAATGTGGGACAGAAAAACCACTGCAGGAGATCCTCCTTTTGGAACGTCAAGCATTCTTTGCCCACATTGTCAAAAAATATTTAGAGCCAAAATAGGCCTTATCAGCCATCTTAGAACTCATGGCTCCATATTTTCAACCCCACTGGATGAAATGAATGGTCATCATCATTCTTGATGGACAAACAACACTTCCTAGGTACTTGACACTTTTTACTTGTTTCAAGGGATGTTCGTTTAGGTGAATCGTTGCTGCTGTTTCTTCTTTAGTTATAATCATTACCTCTGTTTTACTTGTGCTAATTTTCATGTTATGTTACCTACACATTTCATTTAGACTATTCATGCGGTCTTGTAATTCAGCTTCTGAGTTTGCTATTAGTGTTTGGTAGTCCACAAACAGGAGTTCTCTAATGGTTAGATTTGCAGATGTTTCTTCTTCCGTGTTCTCGTCATGCGGTGTTCTTGTGGTCTCTGTTTGGCTGGTTTCTTTACATATGTTGTCTATATATGTTATGAACAAGAGAGGGGGCAGGACACAACCTTGTCGTACTCCGGATCTTATGGTGAAGAGTTCTGAGTGTCCTCCAGTTGCTCTCACTATGCATTCACTGTTGTTGTATAGGCTTCTACATAGGTTTGTTAGATGTGTACTCACTCCATATTGTTTAAGGGTTTCCCACAGCTTGTTTCTATCTACTTTATTAAATGCCTTTAATTTGTCGACAAAGGCTAAGTAGAGTATTTCCTTGAATTCGATTGATTTTTCTATTAATTGTCTAAGAGCAAAAATGACATCTGTGCATCCTTTGTTTTTCCTAAATCCAAGCTGTGTTTCGCTTAGCTGGGGTTCGTTAGTAGTTCGTAATCTTTTCTCAAGAAGTTTGCAAAATATTTTCCCAGTATAACTCAACAGTGAAATGCCTCTGAATTGTGTGCAGTCTCTTTTGCTGCCTTTATTTTTCCAAATTGGGATAATTATGGCGTTTCCTCAGTCTCGTGGTGTCTGTTGTTATACCCAAACATGGTTGAATAGTCTATGTAGTCATGCTGTTCCTACTTCTCTTGCTGCTTTAATTAGTTCATTTGGTACTTCATCTTGTACTGGTGATTTGTTCAATAAGGCTAATCTGACGGCTTCTATAATTTCTTCTTTCAGTATGTCTGGTTCTAGTTCTTCGGTGGCATCTGTGTCGGTTTCTAGAATTCCTGTGACATCTGATGGGATGTTGAGAAGTTGTTCGAATTAATGTTTCCATCTTATTATCATTTGTTTTTGTCTAGTTGCCTCCTTGTAGTTTTTATTTAGGATTTCTCCATACTCCTCCCAGTATTTTTGTATTTCTCTCTTTACTATTCTATTCACATGTCTTCTCGCTATTCTATATTCTATTTAATCGCATTCCTGTTTGCTTCTCGACCACTTTTTATACTTACATATTTCAAGATGTGTATCTCCATTATCATATACTGTGTTCAGCAGAATTTGTGACTTGGTCTATTCCCTATTCTTCTAAGGCATTGATCAGTTCTGTTGTGATATTGTCTGGACTCGGGGTCTTGCCATTTTTCATGTGGTTAAGAGCATTCTAAACTTCCATCTTCAGAGTTGATGGTTCTTCATTATGACTCCGAATATTATAGGCTACTGTTCTTCTTTTGTGTCATCATAAAGGTCTTTCGCATAATCTGACTCATCATCATCAAGTGCCGTGCTGGCTGGCGTAGGCGTTCATGGCTCTCCACAGATCTCGGTCTTTGGTTTTCTGGATCAACTCTGCTGCTGATATTCCTCCATGCCACCGTCTCAATCCATCCAGCATCATTTCTCTTGGTCTGCCTCTGCCTCTCTTCCCCTCGATCTTTCCAGTTGTTACGATGTTCTCCAATGCCTCTCTTCTCATCACGTGACCGAAGAAAGATGTTTGTCTCTGTCTTATTGTTGTATATAATGTTCTAGTTTCATTAGCCTGTTGCAGGCAGTCATCGTTAGTTACTCTGGCAGTCCAAGGAATTCGCAACATTCGTCTCAGGAACCACATCTCTTTTGTTTCTAATTTCTTCTTACTTTGTTCATTTACATTCCAAGATTCACTGCCATACAGCAAAACTGGTTCTACATAGCATTTCAGCACTCTCTTTCTTACATTCAGTGATAGTGACTTATTGCACAAGATACTCTTCATTTTCTGAAATGCGGCTTTTGCCTGCCCTATTCTGCTCCTAATCTCTGTTGTACATCTTCCATCTGATGTTATAAAAGCCCCTAGGTATCTAAAATTATCCACTTGGTTAAGGATTTTTCCTTCTATTTCTATGTCACATTTTGGTGTCACCATTTTCTTTGATATTACCATTGTTACTGTTTTCTTGATATTCAAGGAGAGTCCTTTCCTTGCACTCTCTGTTACTACAACATCTAATAATTGTTGTAGGTCTGTTGAATTGTCCGCCACCAATACTGTGTCATCTGCATAGCGTATATTATTTATATTATAACCTCCAACTAGTATTCCTGGCATCTCTTTGATTTCTCTCATTATTACTTCGCTATACAGGGAGAAAAGATCTGGTGACAAGACACACCCTTGTCGTACTCCTAGCTTTATCTGTTCGTAACTACCCTCTTTATTTCCCATTTTAATTGCTGCTACTTGGTTCCAGTAAACATTCTTTATTATTCTTAAATCTTTTCCATCAATGTTGATATCTTCCAACATTTTAATCTGATCTCTTTCTATTATGACTTTGCCATCTTTGGTTTTTAAGCATTTTTTTTTCCATTCATTGCACCCTGCTATAAGAACTCAGCTCAAAAGTTGTCAATTTATCTTCATTTCTTTTGTTTATAGTTTATATTCAAACATGAATCCTAGAACATATGTAGTCATGATAGAAAAATGTCTAGTACACCAGCTTGCCGCCCGCTGTTTCTGAATTCTTCTTCTCCTTCTTAGTTCGCACACACATCATCCACGGCAACGAATTCAGTAACAACAATGGATCTGAACATAGAACAAAGTCCGCCGATACCATTCGCCCGTGCAATAGTCCCGCATAACCACATTTTCTGAAGGCGACTATAAAGTCGAATTCCATTATGGAAACTAGCTTTCGTTTTTTTTTTTTTTTTTTGTGTAATTGCTCTATAGTTCGGTCTATAGTATAGCTCTATAGGCCGGTCTCCCTGGCCTAGAAGTTAACGTCTTTCTCCGTAGTCCCATATATTCTCGTGAGTAACGTAACCTGCGCAAGAATCGGTAGCGGTTCTCGCCGCGTTGGTAACTTACGGGGTTTGTGAGCCGGCCGCTCAGAAAGCAATGGCAAACTACTGAGCGTAATCTTGCCTAGTACATCAACGGCAGCTGAAAAATGCTGGCGTTGACTGCAACGTCCTGTAAGGGATATGCAACATGAAAACAATGTGCTCTATAATCTCCACCTCTTTCATCTAATTCTATGGGTACCAAATACTACCGATGTATGATATTTCATTCAACTGCCTTAGGGATTCTACAACAATTGTGTATTACGTATAATAGAACAGAACCCACCAAGCATGTCTTTTTTTATGTTCCTAATATACAAGGCCCAGAATGACGGTCGGGTGTATTTGTTATTTGATCTATGCTGGGTTCATATACATGTATGACACTTATGGTGCTGTTTATGTTAAAATTCCATGATTGTGGGTTCAGGTGGAAGGGACCTGGCTGATGAGTACTAATCAACACACCTGGCTAATGAGTACTAATCAACACACCTGGCTAATGAGTGCTAATCAACACACCTGGCTAATGAGTACTAATCAACACACCTGGCTAATGAGTGCTAATCAACACACCTGGCTAATGAGTGCTAATCAACACACCTGGCTAATGAGTGCTAATCAACACACCTGGCTAATGAGTGCTAATCAACACACCTGGCTAATGAGTACTAATCAACACACCTGGCTAATGAGTGCTAATCAACACACCTGGCTAATGAGTGCTAATCAACACACCTGGCTAATGAGTGCTAATCAACACACCTGGCTAATGAGTGCTAATCAACACACCTGGCTAATGAGTACTAATCAACACACCTGGCTAATGAGTGCTAATCAACACACCTGGCTAATGAATACACCTGTTTATGAGCGTCTAGTTGTCCGTTCGTTGAAGTACACTTCTTCCAACATAGACACACTATTCATTTTGAGGCGACGTGTTAGAAATTACCAGTGCCTTGGAAAATATTAAGCAGAATCATTCTGGAGAGATTAAGAGAATTCATTGACAAACAGCTTAGGGATGAACAGGCAGGCTTCCGACCAAGCAGATCCTGCACGAACCAAATAGTCACATTAGGCATAGTAGCAGAGCAAAGTACTGAACTGCATTCACCACTTTATAGTGGGTTAGTGGAGTATGACAAGGCCTTTAGCAGCATTGAATGGGAATTTCTTTGGAGTCTGATGCGGCACTATGGGATCCCACAAACAGTCATTACCTTAATAGGGGCAACATATGAAGATGTGGAGTGTAGAGTTCTTTGTGAAGGGAGACTAGCAGATACCTTTGAAATAAATACGGGAGTTTGACAAAGATGTATGTTGTCACCATTGTTATTCCTACTGACTATAAGACTTGGCTATGACAATAACAACAGAAACCTCCAGAAATAGAATTCAATGGACTCAAAACAAAGCAACATGATGATTTGCACTTAGCTGACGACACTGCACACGCACGTAATCAAATGAAGGATAAACTAATCACGCTTGAAGAGATGTCACAACAATAAGGTCTAAAAATTCAGAGGCGTGAAACCTCACTTCAAGAGGCGGAATCATACATTTATTTGGGAAGTAATGTGGACAAAAATTATGGAAGAGATAGAGATACTAAAATAATAATACAACAGGCAAGCTGAGCTTTTCTTGCATTAGGTAGGAGATTTGTGGGAGTCAAAGGAAGTTGAACTTAGCATCTAACTTAGAGTGTTTAACTCCAATGTTACATCAGTACAACTGTATGCGTCAAAAACATCTACCCATCCATCATGTGCCATGCCGATAAGCGTGGGCGGTCATGTATTGCCATGTCACTCGATCACCAGAGTCGTGGATCAGCTCTGTGTTCCTGTCTCGACCATGCCACGTGGCCAAGCCATCCAGGTATTTACTTCTCGGTCTTCCCTTGGTCTCTTCCCTTCGATCTTGCCAGTCGTCACCAAGTTCTCCCATTCATTTCTTCTCATAACATGCCCAAAAAATCGTGACTGTCTACGTCTAATGTCTCTAATCAGTTTACGATCTTCGTTTGTTTCTTGAAGGACTTGTTCATTGATTTTTCTGTATGTCCATGGTATTCTTTGCATTTTCCTCAGAAATCACATTTCCACAGCCATCAGCTGTTATTCAGCTTGACTGCTTATTGTCCACGCTTCACATCTATACAAAAGTATAGGTTCTATGAAGCACTTCAACACTCTTTTTCTCGTTTAAATTCAAACATGGATAACAACTAAAAGAATTACAAATAAACTAAGTGGTGCCTGCGCAGAATGATGGGAATAACATTATATAGCGAAGATACAAACAATAGATTGCACGATTTGTTGCCTGACATATTTCGCTGCATCTCCTCAGGTACATACTGCAGAAATCACACAATATAAAGTAAAGTAACTAGATAAATCCTTCAAGCTGAAATATACACATGTTCGCACGGTAACTTAATTGTCTGCCACGGTAATTTTAAACTGACTGTCATGTATTTCTGTTTGCACACAACTGGCCTATGAAGATTAATCATGATGGCCTTTGCGAACTTAAACAAGCTACTATTTTGGTTGTTAAATTACACATGAAACCTGTCCCTGTGTACGCTGTGTACGCCAATTCCAATTGTACTTACCAATTCACCTGCAGGTGCCAGTATACCTACATCGGCAGAACAGATAGGCAGTTAAACAATAGGTTGGTCGAACACATACCCAATTGAATTGACAAGATAATACCCAAAAGTGATGGGAACCTGGCCAAGCCGACACACCACAAACCTACGTCATCGATTGGACGAAATGTTTTGGAAACCCGTCACGTGATTGCCATAGACAATGCGTTTCGTGTGTTGTAATCTAAGGCAATGAATGAATCACCCAAATAAACGAGAAGTAGATTGTGAGCTTTACTAAAACACGACTACAAGAGACAAATTGGACGTTGCGGCCAAAGCCTTCGTCAGCACAGGACAAACAAATACAAACCAACACAAAACTACATGAAACACACTATGACAATATTAAACTATTAAACTAATTAAAATAAAATGTACTCATCTGAATACTGTGTCCTAGCTTGGAAGGTCTGACACACGTAGGGCGCCAGTGGATCAATAGACCGGATGTATGGTACACGGGTCAAAGGTCAAGCGGGAAGGGAGTGGGGTGGAGACGCGCCCATGTGTGCGGAAAAGTGAAATTAGAGACCGGCAAAGATGTTACGGACGCAGATGACAATTAGCAATTATCGTTAAGCGCTCGAAACACAGCTGCGGAAACCTACATAGTGTTAGTACACACAGAGAGGCATGAGTGGCGGTCGTTCAGAAAATGATGGCAAAACACCGAACGTAAATCCGCCAAGAGAGTTGACTGTGATGTCATACAAAGGATCTGCACGTACCCAGATGGTGGACTGTAAGCTAGGGGTGGGAGGGGTGGGGTGGGAAGTTAAATGAAGCTGTGTTGGACATTAAGGCCGTGAGGGGAGAGTGTGCCCAACTGGAAGATGAGACGGTGTTCCAATGTCTTCCGATCCCGTTCGTGGGATGCGCATGATTTGATGGCCGTGACCTGTATGTCGGCTACGCCATGGTGGTCAGGACTGTTGAAATGTATGGATACTGGTTTCTGGGCGCCGCTGGTGATGTCAGAAAGATGTTGTCGAAATCTGTCCCCAAGACGTAATCCTGTCTCCCCGACATATCTCATGTCGCAACGTGTGCAGGTAATCGCATAGATGACGTTGCGACTGATGCATGAGAAACCCTCACGGATGTGGAAGGTCGTCTTAGGGAATGTCAGACTCTGGGTTTGAAGTACGTATGGACAGGTCTTGCAAACCGATCGAAGACACGCCACCGTGCCAGGAAGAGACTGGTGAGGTTGGGGTAGCCTGCTATGGACCAGCACATCTTTGAGGTTACGATCCCGCTTATATGCCACTAGAGGAGCCTCTGAGAAGACATCACGAGTGGTCGATTCCGCCCGGAGAATGGATAGATGTTTAAAAAGGATATTCTTGGCAGCAATATTGTGGGGGTGATAAGTAAGTGAGAGGACAGGTCTATTGTTTCGTGGTTTCGGCCTGGAGGAGAGAGCCTCAGTGCGACTGATAGATTGGCAGCGGTGGAGAGCTGTAGATAGAACATTATCAGGATAGCCACGAAGGCGAAAGAAATCAAGCATCTCGTGGGCTTTTTGATGGAAGTCGTTGTTATCCTGACAAAGTCGTCGGAGACGTAACAGTTGGGAGAAAGGAATAGAACGTTTGCACGAGGGAGGGTGGGAGGAGGTATAGAGAAGGAATGAGTGCGAGTCAGTTGGTTTATAATAAACCGTCGTGCATAGACCAGCGGAACCTAAAGAGACTGTGAGGTCTAAGAAATTGACAGCCGACGAAGAAATGGTGGAGGTAAGTTTGATGCTGGGATGGAAGTCTGAAAAAAAGGCAATGAAGTTCTGTAGGTCAGGCAAGGGCATGTCCGAGACACCAAAGCAGTCGTCAATGTACCTCCTGTAGAGCTCCGGGAGCCTACCGGTGTACTGATTCCATACCTGGTGCTCCAGATAGCCCATGAAGAGGCAGGCATAACTGGGACCCATCTTAGTACCCATGGCCACACCGCTGATCTGGTCGAAGTAGTCCCCATTGAACTCAAACGAGTTGAGGTAATCTAAACCTTGATAGGTAATCTTCCACCAAGAGGTGCATTCCCTGCCAGCCCATCAGCCTTTTCATTCCCCCCGCACGCCCGCAAGGCCAAGGCAAAAACACAATCTGTGACCTCTGAAGCGAGGTGAGCCATTCTACGCGAGACATTCCTTTCTCCACTTTACTAAGCATACTCCTTAAGTCCGTAATGAATACAGTGTGTGTTGGAGTGGTCCTCTAACCAACGGGATGCCGCTGTGACTGCTTCCACTTCTATTCTCATGCTAGGGGTCGTAGCCCCATATGCCATACTCCTTTTTTTTAAGAATCGTCCACTAGCCTTCGCTATACGGGAAAGACGGAAAAAACACAGCAGCACTTATAAAATGGTAGAATAGCGTAGAGCCACTAGTTAGTTAGTTAGTTAGTCGCAGTTCCAACTTCACAGCAACGGGTCATCCCCATTATGCTCCGTTCCTGTGCCAGTGAATATCACACAAAACGCTCCCCACTGCCCAATGTGAAAAGTGGAAAAGACCGGAGTCTCGACAAACAACAGCCCGCACAGATATACTGTGCATAATGCCGCCACCAGAATGTCAACACACCAGTCCCCCACGAAACACCCTGTTCATCTCTGATGGAATCAGCAGTCATTTTCCTATCTGAATGTTTCCTAGATGTTCACCCACACAGTCCACGAAAATACAGTTCATCGTTGATGGCAGTGGCAGTCAACCAGAAGCCCAGCAGCCACGCATTTCAGCATAAGGCAAAAACCGGTCAACTCTGGGACATAGCCACCTGCCATCACTCTGAACATGCAGTCACGTTCCAAAAAACCTCAGGCAGATTCAAAAGCATTTCACATAAAACTCACAGCGTCGCGCCACGCACTCACTCAGTAGCAGGGCGACGGAACCATCAAGCGTAGAGCCATGCGAAGCGAAAGTGTTCTACAGAAAGAAACACAACTTTGGTCTTTTGCAACGGCTAGTTCGCCGGACTGCTGACCTCCTGGATTCAAAGTGCTTTTCGAGGTAGGTTTTTTGGCCGCCACATCCGTCTATGGCCCACTCAACTACATAAAATGGGTGAGTACATTTATGGAATTATGGAGAACGGTATTACATCTACCACATCATCCACTAAGTAGCGTTTGGTCTATACAGTCTTGGCCTAGCATAATTTTCACAGTATGCCACCGTGGCACGTAAACTGTTATCTTTCACATCAGGAAATGTTATTTAATGTTCACATTTCACAGAGCCGACCCGTCTTAACCCGTCCATATTTGAAACTGCTTCCAGACATGTTTATGATTACATTTTTTTCCCAAAATAAAATTGTTTACCGTCTTCGATTCTTGTCCTGACAAATTACATTGCTTCTGCCGTCATCATAAAGTATACACATTAAGGGCTTTCGTGTCAGACTTTCAATTTGTCACGGTCGTTACCAGACTCCTGATGGCCAATCAGGCAAAATAAGATGGCATCTAATTTCCAAATGTCAATAACATTCTGGCAGGATTTGCTGTCCGCCGTTGAGTATTAATTTGTCACATCTCTGGGGGGGCGGGACCAGGATATTTTTGGTTGCACAATTTGCTAATTATTTGTTATTTAATGTTGCGAAAACCTTGCACTGACATGGTAGTTAACAATGATTGAATGGAAGAGGCTAATGAAAGTAGAAAAGTGTGTACATTACAAGAAAGAAACAAACACTAAACAGCATTCTATGGTTGCATAACATAATATGAAGAGGGTTTTTTCCGCATATCCTTTACAGGACTTTGCAGTCAACACCAGCATTTTTCAGCGGTTGTTGATGTCTTGGCAAGTTTTACCTTCAGTAGTTTGCCACTGCTTTCTGAACGATCGGTTCACATACCCCCTTAAGTAACCAACGTGATGCGATCCGCTGCCAAATCTCGCGCAGCTGTGTTTCGTACGAGAGTTTACGGGATTAAGAACAACGTCCTTAACGCCTACAAAAGAAGAAGTGGCATTGGAAAATGTAGTGACGACTGGAAAGACCAGTGGGAGAAGAAGCAGAGGCAAACCGAGAGAAATGAAGCTAGAGAGACTGAGACGGTAGCATGAAGGGATATCAGCAGAGTTGATTCGGAACACCAAGGTCTGAGGTCTGTAGAGAGACATGAACGCCTACGCCAGTTGGCAGGGTAAGTTACGATGATCATGTTAATAATATCAAAAACGATTTTACAGACGTGACAAGACAGCTGTAGTTTGCCAGTAATTCTGTGTGCCCGAGGCATGTTTACACATCGAATTATATTGCGTTCTGTAAAAAACGTTAGCATGTATGTATGTAGGTAGGTAGGTACCTGTACGTATATTTCCTGAATCCACTCTAAGTTAAGCCATGCCATGACCACCGGGCCGGCGGGTCAGCGAGCTGCACACTCCGCTGCCACCACTCCCACAGACCTACATGTGTGACACTCCGCTGCCACCACTCCCGCAGACCTACATGTGTGATCGTCTTATCGCCCTTATTTTGAAAACAATTTTTTTTTTTTTTGCTCTTGCTCGCTTTGAACTTAAGCGTAGTCCATACACACTATTTATAGTAGTGATTGACTGAATTTTGCGTGTGGATTAGCTTTCCCTATTAATTAACAGTGTCCCTCGCCATCAGGCGAACCCACTCTGACTTCAGAAGTACTTATAATTTATGTCCCCAAGACAAGGACGAGGGGTCAACATTTGAGTCCAGCTGTCTGGTGTAGGGATTGAACCGCTTGCCTCGGCATCAGCACAACGGATGTTTAAGAACATGCGTTCTTACCCATTCGACCATGTTGACCAGCGAAAACAATATTATGAGTGCCAATCATTGCCTATATACTTATCATACGTTCTGTGGCCTTGTATATGATTATATGTGTGTGTGTATGTATATGGTTCCCAATGAAATGAAATATATATAGGCTACGTGTGTAATATATCTACATGCACTGCACAAATAACAACACTGAAACCAGCAAGTTTCAGAACAACTCTTCAGTTTATTTGTTAACAGAAAAAAAAAGATACAAAAGTTGGACGGTCAAAATATTTCATGAGAAAACACTGCCAGGCGAATTATCTAACGTTACAGTGGCAAAAAATTAATTTGTTTAATAGCTTTCAGTTTCCTTCCAGCTTGAAACGTTTTTCAGCACGAAAGAGGGACAACACAGATTGCTGAAAGCTGAAAATTCTGGGAAAATACGATAAGGCACAAGAATAATCAACCACCTCACATTTATGACATTATTCAAACACGAATTTTGTGAAATGAGGTGAAGTTTAAGAGAATGAATTATCAGAGTTTGTTAGAGCATACAAGAGCTTAAGATATCATATGCTAATATACGATAACAAATAAATTATGTATGTAACATTTGAAGACAAGAAAAAGAGTCTCAAAAACAAAACAAAAAAGAAGACAAAAATAGTCAAATAAATAAATGGACTAGTAATTGAAGACACATAGCATTGGTATATCAGCTTTAGGTATGAGGGCATCACCAAGCATCGTTGAGGTCATCACGCATTTGAGTAAATATACAGCCAAATGAAGGTAGCGAAGTCATGAAACATTCAACAAGAAGCTGTCACGTGTGTGCCAGCATGTACATTTGTCTACGTACATCAAGGAGTGCTTTCAAACTGTAGTCCATGACAAGTACTTAAAACATCAGGGAGTGCTTTCAAACTGTAGTCCATAACAAGTACTTAAAACATCAGGGAGTGCCTTCAAACTGTAGTCCATAACAAGTACTTAAAACATCAGGGAGTGCTTTCAAACTGTAGTCCATAACAAGTACTTAAAACATCAGGGAGTGCTTTCCAACTGTAGTCCATGACAAGTACTTAAAACATCAGGGAGTGCTTTCAAACTGTAGTCCATAACAAGTACTTAAAACATCAGGGAGTGCTTTCAAACTGTAGTCCATAACAAGTACTTAAAACAAACATAAAATAAACTACAGGACCCATTTACACACCTTAAGGTGCCCTGGGCATTTGGTGCAAGACATATATAGGGTGTATTTGTAATGGCTGTGCAGTGTTTGAAAATATTGCTGGTCCAAGTTTTGTATTCACCCTCTGTAAAGTTCATGCAACATAATAGGTAAATACAAAACTTGAAACGGCAATATTTTCAAACACTGCGTAGTCATTAAAAACACACCCTGTATTTGTATAGACCATGGGTGGGTGATGTGGTCTATACCATGTTGGCCGCCTTTACTTCCCCAGACATGTCCTGATACCTGTAGGCTGGGTCCTGGTACCTGTAGGCTGGGTCCTGGTACCTGTAGGCTGGGTCCTGGTACCTGTAGGCTGGGTCCTGGTACCTGTAGGCTGGGTCCATGTACAAGATCTGCTCAGATGTAGATACAAACACGGGACCATCAGGTCAGACAGTGAGCAGGCAGCCACTACACTACTGCAGCTCCCAGGTCGTGGACAGGCAAGTTTGTGTGTTCCGACTTGGTGGGCTGGAAGTGTCGCGGTTAAGAGATTCCCATAGCAGAACGGTCATAAAGGTGGCGAACGAAAACAAAGTATATACACCCTGGGCACAGCTTCCTTCCTCACCACACTTTCCTTCCCTAACTCACTGGAAAGTCTGGTAGATATTGTATGAGTCGATCATTGAAGGTACGATCCATTATACAATCATGTAAGAATTACAGTAAACTGAAGTGATACCCCATCCTGTATGACTCAGTGCACTGAAGTAATAGTCCATCATGTATGACTCAGTGCACTGAAGTGATAGTCCATCCTGTATGACTCAGTGCACTGAAGTGATACCCCATCCTGTATGACTCAGTGCACTGAAGTGATAGTCCATCCTGTATGACTAAGTGCACTGAAGTGATACCCCATCCTGTATGACTCAGTGCACTGAAGTGATAGTTGATAGTCCATCCTGTATGACTCAGTGCACTGAAGTAATAATCCATCCTGTTTGACTAAGTGCACTGAAGTGATAGTCCATCCTGTATGACTCAGTGCACTGAAGTAATAGTCATCCTTAGGATGCAGTGCCCTGAAGTGATGGTCCATCCTGTATGACTCAGTGCACTGAAGTGATACCCCATCCTGTATGACTCAGTGCACTGAAGTGATAGTCCATCCTGTATGACTCAGTGCACTGAAGTGATAGTCCATCATGTATGACTCAGTGCACTGCAGTGATAGTCCATCCTGTATAACTCAGTGCACTGAAGTACTAGTCCATCCTGTATTACTCAGTGCACTGAAGTGATAGTCCATCCTGAATGACTCAGTGCACTGAAGTAATAGTCCATCCTGTATGACTCAGTGCACTGAAGTAATAGTCATCCTTATTATGCAGTGCACTGAAGTGATAGTCCATCCTGTATGACTCAGTGCACTGAAGTGATACCTCATCCTGTATGACTCAGTGCACTGAAGTGATAGTCCATCCTGTATGACTCAGTGCACTGAAGTGATAGTCCATCATGTATGACTCAGTGCACTGAAGTATTAGTCCATCCTGTATAACTCAGTGCACTGAAGTGATAGTCCATTCTGTATGACTCAGTGCACTGAAGTGATAGTCCATCATGTATGACTCAGTGCACTGAGGTGATAGTCCTTCCTGTATGACTCAATGCACTGAACTGATAGTCCATCCTGTATGACTCAGTGCACTGAAGTAATAATCCATCCTGTATGACTCAGTGCACTGAAGTAATAATCCATCCTGTATGACTCAGTGCACTGAAGTAATAATCCATCCTGTATGACTCAGTGCACTGAAGTGATTACTCATCATGTATGACTCAGTGCACTGAAGTGATAGTCCATCATGTATGACACAGTGCACTGAAGTGATAGCCCATCATGTATTACTTGGTACACTGGTAGGAAACCCATCCTGGATTCACATGTGTATAGGAGCCACAAAAGTCACACTTTATGTTCAGACATTCTGATGTCCACAATTTATTGATGCCTCACATCTCAATTTTAGTTTTTGCTATGGGACTACCACAACCTTTTAAATACCATACCCTCAATGTGCAATGCCTTATTTAAATATAAATCTGATACTATAATGACGGTAAATAAACTAGGTCTTTATATAAATCTGATACTAGAAAGACAGTAAATAAACTAGGTGTCTATATAAATCTGATACTAGAATGATGGTAAATAATCTAGGTCTTTATATAAAGCTGATACTAGAATGATAATAAATATACTAGGTCTCTATATAAATCTGATACTAGAATAATAGTAAATAAACTAGTACAGTGTGAATCTCATTCTAAAATGAAAGTAAACAGACAAGAAATCTATTATAACAGTTTGCGTAAGGAACTAAAAACATTAATTTACAATAATCTAATAAACGGACATTTACAGCTATCACACAGAGAATATAACAATACAGCAGATCAGATGTATAAAATGGAAGCATGTTGGAAGATCTGAACACCAGATGCAACATTGTGGATGAAATCAACAGAACTTATAAATTCAACAATCAAATTAAGCATGAAATAAAAGAAACTAATTCTGAAATCTCAGGTTTCAGAAGGGTTAGTAATAATATATGTATGCATGCAAGCGCATGTGGGTTGAAACACGACACATACATGCACAAGAAACACTAAATATGACCAAGAAGCTCCACAGATGAATAAAACAAAACACACAAATACAGGCGACCTTGTCTATTGAAATCTGTATGAACAGAACAACAAGAACAAAATTATTATAAATATATAAATGAACCACACAAATGTGAACTTCCCCGGGTGCTTGTCTGATCTAGGCCGACATGGCAGCGTTCAGTTTTAACTGATTAAGTGCCATGGGATTATAAATCATCTTATTCACATTTCCAGTAACTGCCATGGGCTTATAAATCAAACTATAGTTAAAATATCAATACTGCAGATTTCTTTTTACAATTCCTTATAATTTTATATATAATACAGCATGTCTGCTACCATATTAACAAATTTTAAGCCATAACTGTGACACACCACTACTTCCCATCTTCCGCCATCCATTTTTCTGTGGTCAAAACCTACCTTTAGTTTGACACTGGATCGAACAATCACCTGGGGAAGTCAACATTTGTGTGGATCATTTATATATTCGTAATAATTTTGTTCACGTAGTCCTATTGACACAGACCTCGGCAGAAATGCTGGCCTGTATCTTTGCGCCTTGTATTCATGTGTTGAGCTTCTGAATCATTTTTAGTGTTTCTTTCACATTCCGCTAGAAGCAAACACCTTTCAAAGATATATTTGTTCACCAGGCTGGCCACATCACTGGTCATCAGTTGCACACTGACACGTGAGACCTGCAGCAACAACCAACGTGAGACCTGCAGCAACAACCACCCGTTTAGTTAATAATGTTCACTTTAACTGATCCAGTGCCAGACAAAAGGCAGGTTTGGACCACACATGGTACACAATCAAATGAACAAGTTTTGTCGTGTAAATTTTCATACACTGAGTACTGACATTGTGTAAGATGCCACGAAACAAAATAAATAATATTGTGACCCTAGTACAGCGATATATCGTCCTTCTGCACTGAATCATTTAAGGCGTGTATATGTCCCGGGAGTCTCTGTGGTGAAGTGGTCAAGCCGTTTGACTCGTGCTCCAAAGGTTGTGGGTTCGATTCCGGGCCACGCCCTTTGGTTTACGAGTTAAATGTTTCGGAGACTCCTGTGGGTCGTCACTAAAAGCTATGGAGTTCGTGCTTTGTGCGACGCTTTCCGCGCTGCGGAAAGAGACCGAGCCATATAGGATAAAACCTGGTGCGATGAAGTCGACCTTGTCAAAGCGACATTTTAAAGTGTATATGTCCATGAATTTCAACTACTGTGTGGTCAGCTTTACAGCAGGGTGAACAACATCTGGATACAAATTGGCTGAAGCTTATTTGAAGGCACCAAAAGGTGGAGGAGACTTATTGATTGAAGCTGACCTTCAATGCAGAGATGATGATAATCACATGTTAATCATTAACTCTGAGAACATGGTAGATGGGTTAGCAAAGTAGCACTTGATGATGGTGGCCCAATTGTTACTTTAGCATAAATCCACACTACCCCAATTCATACTGTAACATGAATTCACACTATGACAATTGTTACTGCAACATGAATTCACACTACCATAATTGTTACTGTAATATGAATTTACACTACCCCAATTTTTACATAAATCCACACTGCCCTGAGTGTTACTGTACCATAATTTGCACTAACAGAATTGTAACGTGAATTCACATTACTGCAAGTGTTACTTTAATTCCCCCTGCCCAAGGATGACTATGAAAACTCCTGCAGACTTTAAAATGTGTTCACATCAGACGCCATTGCCTAGGATAGACAAGAGTTAAAGTAACAACTGCTTGCAACAGAAGAGTTCATTCTTACTTTACAGAGCAGCTGATCATGTTTGATTGAAGATGATAAATGCGTACTGTCATCTTCCAGCTGTTATAGCCAGTTGTTACATTCACCCAAACTGTAGCCAGTTGTTACATTCATCCAAATTGTAACCAGTTGTTACATTCTCCAAAATTGTAGACAGTTGTTACATTCACCCAAATTGTAGTCAGTTGTCACATTCACCCAAATTGTTAGTTTAACTTGTTATGTTCCATTGTGATATTATTTAACTCCTTCAGATTAAAGAACATGTGACTTCAAAGTACAACTCCTCTTTTTGAGACAGTAACAATTGTCTGTGACACACAGGTTTGATGCATCATCATCATAAGAACAATATGTCATGTGAAGAAAGTAAATAATTCCACATCACATACTGGGGGGTTACGAGGGTAGGTCAGAAAATTATGCACCACAATTATTATCTCTTTAACCATTAATAACATACAAATGAAATTTAGTCACAATAATCATGCACAAGTGTAGCAAATGTTTCTACTTCTCAACATAATCCTCATCAACTTTAATGGCTTTACACCAACTTGAAACAAGAGCATAACTACGTCATTAATATCTGCCATTTCAACAGTTTTGTGTTGCAGTTAGAATTGGGTTACAGAGGTGCAATTTTGTAGACACCTACAAGAGATCATAAACTTAAATTGGTGCAAATTTAATGCTTCTGTCTTTATTATTAGCTGAGACAATAATTGTGGTGCATAATAATAATTGTGGTACATACATTTTTTTACCTACCCTCGTTTTTAATCCGTCTTTGGATACACATGTACAACTTGAGAGCCATTTGCAACAGTGGGTGTGCAGATGATAGCAAGGACACAAACCCTCTGTCCCTCAACCAGACTACTGCGATGGTGTAGGAAAATGAGGACTGCAGCAGGACATTACAATATATAATGAAACAATGTATTTTTAGATCCTTTAGAGCAGTGGTTCTCAGCGTTTTTTGGCCCGTGCCCCCCTTCACCATATTTTCAGAACGTCATTGCCACCCCCCCCCCCCCCCCCCTTTTCGTATTTCCTATCTAAAAATGTGGCCCGTGCCCCTTCACCATATTTTCACGTCTTTCTCCCCCCCCCCCCCTCATATTTCCTACCTAAAATCCCCCCCCCCTCCCGCTCCTGCCCCTACACAGTATATGTAATAATGGAAGCACATACTAAAACAAGTCTAGACGTCCACATAAAACGTGATTTGTGGGTCTACTTACTTTATAAAATGAATTTTAGAAGGGGTGAGACGTACAGAACTGTAAAGTATGAAGGGAAGAACAATATCAAGTAATCGGTTCTTGTATTAGCGTGATCTTGAAATAATCTTCATTCCCCCCTGGAAACCCTAAAATTCCCCCCTGGGGGGGGGGGGGGGGGGGGGAATTCCCCACCGGTTGAGAACCACTGCTTTAGAGGAACATTACTTTACTTAATGTGTTTGTTTTTATTGTTTCTCCGCAGTCTAAAAATACATTTTTGTTTCATTACATACTGTGATGGTTTAGCAAATGTACTTCACCATAATCAGCATCATCTGGTTAGCCATTTTATTACATCACATTCCTTACACACACTGTTTCCAGCAATTCTCTTCAGCTTTGCATAAACTGGAACCTTAAACTTGCTATCCATTATCTCAAAAACAATATATACAAGGGGCATGCCATAAGTCTTTATCCTGACTGTCAAGAAGTAACAAGAGAAAGTTGAAACTAGGATAATTCAAAGCTCATATTTGCACTGAATGTGTAAAGTATGCATTAGTTTCTTTAACAGGTTCTCCCACAATGGTGCATGATACAACAAACCCTATTAACCAGAAATCTTGCTCAAACTAGTTGTCACAATACTGGAGAAGTCAGAGGCAGGGGCTGTGAGAAAATTCTTGATATTACAAGAGAAAACACAAGACAAAGAGAAACGGAACCAGTGTTTCATAATTCCTGCCTTTTGCATGCTTGTGTGACAAATGTGTAGACATGTTATCAGACCCAGATCTCCTTAACCAAAATTTATTTAAACTGTAACAAGAAAAAGGATAGCCGGCACTCAAAATCTTTCTTTGTTTCAAGAGAAAGTGCCCTCTCACAAATCAGTTTGTGCAGCTGGTAACCAATGATTTTAATATGGAGACCCGACTTCTCTCAAATCTTAAAAATACAGCTCAAAGGAAATCAACTTGACAGTAACGAAGAACTCATACTGACTTGTGACAACTGGTTTAGCTAGAAAAATAGGGTGTTCTATTCCCAAAGTGTTTTCAAGATCACGCAGAGTTGACATACGTGTGTTAATTCAAGTGATGGCTGTACTGAAAAGTAACAGACATTATTCAGTATTGCATTTCTTTGTGAGATTTTCTTCATAGTCAGGGTAAAGAAGTAAGGCCAACCATATATATATATATATATATATATATATATATATATATATATATATATATCGTCAGGGTAAGGACGATATATATATATATATATATATATATATATATATATATATATATATATATATATATATATATATATATATATATATATATATATATATAACACACACCAGATTTTCTAAAAGTGTGATACGTACATTTAACTGTTCAGAAATATGTTAGCATATCGTAACATTTGAACCAGCATAAAATAAATCAATGTTGTTGTCCTTTGCAGGCGTTGTTATCAACCCCAACTCCAGGTTGATTTACTAGACAAGTTTACGTTCAGTAGTTTGCCAATGCTTTCTAAAAGAGACATCAATGTTGTTGAAGTCCAACAGAGTGGTGTAGGGATTGAACCCTGCATCAGTGCACCAGAAATTTAAGCAAAGTGCGCACAAAGCCCTGCAGCCATGATGATTCCTTTGAACCAACATACTGGTAGATACACAACTGTGACTTCAATCTAGCACCATCTGAACCTTTGACATGTACATGAGATTGAAACCAGATTCAAGCACACACATACAGATATATAAAACAGTGAACACAATATCTGAACATCTCGTAGACTATATGTCTGTGTTTTCATATGTGGCACATATTTAGATTCAAATATGTTGAGTCCATGATACACAAATATAAATAGCATGATCATGGACTAACTGTCCAGGACAAAACAATTTCATTTTGACAAAATCATACATCTCTTTTGGCATACTTAACAGCAGCAGTCAAAAAACAACTGTAATTAAAATATGGGGTAGTTCAGTAGAATAGTTCATTCTGTTACAACAACTGAATTACAATAGTAGTTTAGCAGAACAAGTTTAACTCATTCTGTGGCACCATTAGAATTACAACATGGAGTAGTTCAGTAGAATAACCTTAACTCATTCTTTAACCACAACTGAATTACAACATGCAGTAGTTCAGTAGAACAACTTTACCTCATTCTATAACAACTGAATTACAACATGGAGTAGTTCAGTAGAACAGCTTTAACTCATTCTTTAACCACAACTGAATTACAACATGCAGTAGTTCAGTAGAACAACTTTACCTCATTCTATAACAACTGAATTACAACATGGAGTAGTTCAGTAGAACAGCTTTAACTCATTCTATAACAACAACTGAATTACAACATGCAGTAATTCAGTAGAACTACTTTAACTCATTCTATAACAACAACTGAATTACAACATGGCGTAGTTCAGCAGAACAACTTTAACTCATTCTATAACAACTGAACTGCAACATGCAGTAGTTCAGTAGAACAACTTTAACTAATTCTATAACAACTGAACTGCAACATGCAGTAGTTCAGTAGAACAACTTTAACTCATTCTATAACAACTGAATTACAACATGCAGTAGTTCAGTAGAACAACTTTACCTCAATCTATAACAACTGAATTACAACATGGAGTAGTTCAGTAGGGCAGCTTTAACTCATTCTATAAAAAACAACTGAATTACAACCTGCAGGAGTTCAGTAGAACAGCTTTAACTCATTCTATAACAACAACTGAATTACAACATGGAGTAGTTCAGTAGAACAACTTTACCTCATTCTATAATAACAAATGAATTACAGCATGCAGTAATTCAGTAGAACTGCTTTAACTCATTCTATAACAACTGAATGCAGTAGTTCAGTAGAACAATCTTAACTCATTTTAACCACAACTGAATTACAACATGCTGAAGTTCAGTAGAACAAATTTAACTCAGTCTATAACAACTGAATTACAACATGCAGTAGTTCAGTAGTACAACTTTAACTCATTCTATAACAACAAGTGAATTACAACATGCAGTAGTTCAGTAGAACAACTTTAACTCATTCTATAACAACAAGTGAATTACAACATGGAGTAGTTCAGTAGAACAACTTTAACTCATTCTATAACAACAACTGAATTACAACATGGAGTAGTTCAGTAGAACAACTTTAACTCATTCTATAACAACAACTGAATTACAACATGCAGTAGTTTAGTAGAATGACTTTAACTCATTCTATAGGAACAGTTACAAGAGTTTAAGTAGCAGCTGACTGGAACAAACAAACTAGATTTCCTCATACAGATACATGGGAAATACACTTTGGTCTACTTAGAATGAAGTTGAGGAAAATTTACTTTTTGTTTCACACTGTCCTGATTATGATTTTTAAATATTCTTTTCATAACTGTGTATTAACTGAATGAGAAGGGAAAACAAAACTATGATACATATTATGACAACTGGCAAGATCAGCGGAAAAAGATACAGTTGAACAGCAAGAAAAATATTAGCACATGTGAACTGATACATTCTTTTGTTGATTATTAGAAGCAAGGCACATGATTATAATACTGAAAACAACCACAGACCTATAAGCTACAATGGTGTAAGAACAATACCAAAGATACATTAACCGGAATCCAATATGAGCCATGAGACAAACGTCAAGGAAATAACTTGCCATAAGCTGCAATAGTGTATGAATAATCTCAGAGATAGGTGAACCCCATGTACTTTCTGTGCTAGGTTTATAAAATAACAGCAAGATGATTGCTATGTAAAATGACAGGAAAAGAGAATAGTTACCCAACACAGGACTGGTGCTGCCAGTTGCAACAATGTGAGGGAGGTACTCAGGAGGGGATCCGAGCACTGAATTGAGGGAGGTACTCAGAAGGGGATCCAACTACCGATGTGAGGGAGGTACTCAGGAGGGGATCCGACCACCGATGTGAGGGAGGTACTCAGGAGGAGATCCGAGCACCAATGGACAGAATGGTTAGATATGCAGTGAGAATGATATGGTGACTAATTAACTAACAGTATTTAATTGCTGTAGATAAGTGTTTTCAAGCAAGGTAAATGTTATGATTGTATTGTTATTGACTTTCATACAATAAACACATTGCAGAAACTTTCCTATATCAAACACACTGCATAAACTGTCATACAATAAACACATTGCAGAAACTTTCCTACAACAAACACATTGCAGAAATTTTCATACATCAAACATATTGCAGAAACTTGCATAGAAAAAACACATTGCAGAAGCTTGTTGAAGTACTTCATATGGTCTCTCTAGATCAGGAGTGGGGAACTTTTTTTTTTCTGCGAAGGGCCATTTCAGATACTTATAACATCATTGCCATAGGCAATTATCAGTTTAAAACCTAGCATGCTTTATTTGATCAAACATTTAATTAACTCATCCCTAATGTGACGGCTGGAACTGCTTATGTTTGAGGAGGTGCATGGTGTTAGCTGGTGTTGATGATGTTGCTAATAGGTCTATTGATGATTGTGTATAAAGCTCCTAGATTTAGTGAATTTCAAGTCTCGCCTGTCGTTGCCTTGACAGTAAAGCTCCTAAGATTTTGTGAATTTCAAGTCTTGCCTGTCGTTGCCTTGACAGGGCCAAACTAAACAATTCTGTGGGCCTCTGCTCTAGACACTTGATGCAGGGATTGGTACAGATGATGTCAATATTACTCACATGAATCACTGAAAACACCACCCAGCTCAACCACAAGAAAAATACATTTCAAAGTAACACAGCTAGTACATAAATGTCAAACCAGTTCCAAAACAATGATTTTACCTACAATCAAACTCCACTAATATATGCGTTTCTGTAAACAGTTCAATGACTGACATACATAATTCAAGAATGAATTCATTTCTTAGTCGTACTTAACTTACTCATGCACAAACAAATGTTCATGTTAGATAACATACAAACAAACAGAAATCGCTAGGCATGAACGCCTCTTGTTCACAAAGAAATTAGAAATAGAAATATTCATCTACAGAAGTCACAATGTGTCATTTGTACACAATATGTATACAAATGCTCATGAGAAAATTAACACTGTGAATGAAATAAACATGTCACTTCATGTTGCTACACAAACATGAAGTGGAGGATAACTATCGTAAAGCTGTGAAAATGCAATAATTAAAAGTGGGAAGATTTTATAAGAATTTGATCACAAATAACAGTGAATGTTGCAGTTATGTCTTCATTGGCAATCAAGAACACAGCCACTAAAATAATCACTAATGGATAGGAAGACATGTAAACATGTACTTCTACAATTAAGGAAATGTCTGAGGGTTGCTTATTCATACATCATCCTTCTGTCTGATTGATACAGTCAGTCGCCACTTCGTATCCACTCACCCATATGATATTGATTGTGGCTGTATTATCCAATGTTTTGTTTTCTAGACCAGCTGGTGTTGAGATAAGATCCTCAATGTTTGATAAATATAAACATGTATATATTATGTGTTAAGATAAGATCCCCCATGTTTTATATATACGTATATATTATGTGTTAAGATAAGATCCCCACGTTTTATATATATGCATAGATATGTATATATTATGATGTATATATTATGTGTTAAGATAAGATCCCCCATGTTTTATATGTATATGTATATATTATGTGTTGTTGCATGTCCTCTGCAGGACTGTGTGATCAACCCCAGGTTGATGTACTTGGCAATTTTACATCCAGTAGTTTGCTGTTGCTGTGTGAACAAGAAGTCAATGTAACAGTTCAGACTGGTGTGTGGACAGAACCTACAACCCGGCCATCAGTGCACCAGAAGTTTAACTATAAGCTCATTAAGTCCCACGGCCATGCTGACCTACATATACAAGGGGGCTTCACATGAAAACCTTAAATGTTTATTGTGTGTGAATATATTCTGAAAAAGTAAAGATCAAATGTTTAATTTTTCGATGTAATAACCAATGCGTTCAATGCAAGACCTCTGGTGCTGATAAAGTGCTTGGATTTCTGTAGGAACAAATTTTCTTTGTTACGTGTATGACCACTCATGCACCACCTGCTGTACCTCTTCATCGAAATTAAAAGTTTTGAAATTTCAAACACCACTCATACACTTGCTGGACTGACAGGCATACATCACCATATTAGACCTTCATTCGCCAATGAATTCTGTAGGTTTCACCCCTTCACTGATAAAAAAAACAGATAACAAAATGCTGCTCCTCTTTGGTGCATGTCAAAAGTGGGGCGGTCATCTTTAAACCGTCGTTATGACGTCAACGTGTTCATCTGTACCATGATGTTACGTGCTAATCACTCTTGACATCTTTAACAACAATATTGACAGGTTACAAGACATGACATATGGTTATTGTAATTTCTATCTCACTTTTAACATTTTGATTCAAAGCCCCCTCGTATATTAGTGTCTGCTTCTATTTGTTTATTTTTGTTAGCTGATGAAGACATTGTAGCTGCAACATCCATTCTGTTATTTATAATTATATTCTTGTAATAATGACCTTTTCAGCTTTCTGTTTTTCCCTTCTTTACTGATCTTGTACACAATTTTAACTTCACATGATGGATATGTTCATCCACACTCATCAAAAACTAGGTCCTTTTGGAACTTTCACTCAACTCATGGACAGGACAGGTGTTCACATGATAAATCTACTTCACATTAATTTGACTAATGAAGACACAAACGCAATATTGTACAATTTATTGCCTTGCATATTTCGCTGTGTTTCGTCAAGTGTATATACAGAAAAAGAAGTTCAACATATAGTGAAGTAGCGTAACGATTCATTTCAACCAACAAAAATAGAATTGTTTCCGTAATATTCACCTGATGAGATACAGGAAAATATGCAGGTATAAATTGTTCAATGTAGTGTTTGTGTCTTCATTATTCAGATTCACAAAGGGAAACATTATTTTGAACTTTAGATTAACACATGTCTGTCAACATTTGTAGGCTAAGTCACATTTTCTCTACTCTTCTTTGTAAAGTTATTTTTAAATCATCAATATCATCTCCTTCCTCTTTCTCTCTCTCTCTTTTTTTCTCTTTCTCTCTCTCTCTCTCTCTCTGTGTGAGAGAGAGAGAGAGAGAGAGAGAGAGAGAGAGAGAGAGAGAGAGAGAGAGAGAGAGAGAGAGAGAGAGAGAGAGAGAGAGAGAGAGAGAGCATTCTATATAAAAATGTCCATTTCTTATATAAGAAGCATTTTGTAAAAATGTAACAATGTTCACAAATATTTTATAATTACTTTAAAGACAGAAATTTTAGTTTTCTTTATATTTTCCCCCCTTTCCATTATTAGCTTTTCGTAAGTCTGGTAACAAACCATGTTCTCATTGGTTACTCCTCACACACCATATTGTTTTCATTGGTTACTCCTCACATACCATACTGCTCCAGAAATCAGTGGGACGTATGATGTCATTAGACACCATTAATTATTTGAAAACATGTCCAGCCATATGCTGGTATTGAACCCAGTATTCCCTGAGTCTAAGGTTTTCACCACCATCTCTCAGTCATGGCTGCTAATATAACAGGCAATGAGTAATATGGCAGGACAATA
The DNA here is from genome assembly GCA_014155875.1 of Cepaea nemoralis. Classification (NCBI taxonomy): domain Eukaryota; kingdom Metazoa; phylum Mollusca; class Gastropoda; order Stylommatophora; family Helicidae; genus Cepaea; species Cepaea nemoralis. The sequence goes on from JACEFZ010011543.1 coordinate 161,180, forward strand.
TCATTAAAGTTAGTAGCACCACACTGGCATAGACTAACACAACATCACACATACTTTGACCAGGTGGCAGCACATGAACTACCTAGCAACACACATTTAGACTAACAGTGCCATGCAGTGTTGCCATATATGATAACATACATCAGAGGGACAGTCGAACAGTTGTGCATTTTAATAAGAAATCATTCAGACAGGCAGGAGTGCTGCGGATCATTGTCAAAAGACAATACTGGCTTAAATGTCCTGCATGTACATGGCACATTGGCAGAAAATTGGCATCGTAGACAAAATAGAGATCATTGAGTAATCAAATCTCTGGACCTGCAGACCAAAGCAAATATATGTTGAGATATTTGCTGTAACCGCTTGCTGTTTCTAAACATGAAGACTTTGCTTGGTAAACATGGTTTTTCCAATGGACAAGGTCTTGGTAACTGAACTGGAGACATGATTCTGAGCCCAGACAGGGACAGTTCTACAATCAAGGCATTAGGTTGGTGAAGAAGCAATGGGAGAAGTGCAGTCACCTTGAGGTGAATGTGTAGAGGAGGACTCAATTTCACACATTTGCAGTCACGCGTCTTGATCCTTCAAACTAAAGTGCACAACTTTTTGACTGCCTCTCAAAGACAGACTTGATAGCATAATGTATACTCAAACCTGATCATTTGGGACTTATTTAAAGCAGATGGTATCACATAAACTACCTAGCAATATATATTTAGACTCGGATAGCACCATGCATTGTTAGCAAAAGATGGTAACATACACATGTATATGTGATACTATTACATATGTTTAGACCTGATAGCACCAAACTTACTTAAATCATGTGACACCATGCTAATGAGGGGTAATCATTAAGTTATAAATGGATATTTTAATACAGTAAATGAGATATAAACTTGAACAGCATTTATTATTGCACCTCCATAGCTTCAATATAATCTCAACCAACATTAACTCATTTATCCCACCACTTTAGAAAAGCTCAAAAAGCAGGCATCAAACCCTCATCCGGCTGCATTCATGACATTATCAGCGCAACCTTTTGATTTGATAGCACCATATATACTCCGACTAGAAAGCCTCATGCATACTCAGACTTAATGGTACCCCATAAACTAGTTGGCGGTACCAAACATACTTACACTAACAAAGCACTACAAACATGTAGACTAGCATGTGTGACTAGACAGTAACACACAGACTAATACTGCAGCACACCTCCAATACTTTGTTGAGACAAACACACATATGAAAAGGGGAATTTTTAAAGACAAGAGTATCAACTTCATTGCACCAGGTTTCATCCCATGCATCGGTCTCTTTCCGTGGTTTGCCAAAAAAGCATTACACCGGACATGAACTCTGTATCTACAGCTATGACCCCAGAGGTCTCCAAAACAAATTGCACTCATGAACCGAATAATGTTGTTTGAAAAAAAAACAACCACAACCTTCATAACCCAAGGCGGATGGTTTGATCAAGTTGCCATGGAGACCCCTCCAATACAAACATAAGACAGGTGGCACCACACAAACATAAGACAGATGGCACTACACAAACATAAGACAGATGGCACCACACAAACATAAGACAGATGGCACCACACAAACATAAGACAGATGGCACCATGCAAACATAAGACAGATGGCACCACACAAACATAAAACAGATGGCACCACACAAACATAAGACAGATGGCACCACACAAACATTAGACATGGCACCACACAAACATAAAACAGATGGTACCACGCAAACATAAAACAGATGGCACCACACAAACATAAGACAGGTGGGACCATACAAACATTAGACATGGCACCACACAAACATAAAACAGATGGCACCACACAAACATAAGACAGATGGCACCACGCAAAGATAAGACATATGGTACCACGCAAACATAAAACAGATTGCACCACACAAACATAAGACAGATGGCACCACACAAACATTAGACATGGCAACACACAAACATAAAACAGATGGCACCACACAAACATAAGACAGGTGGCACCACACAAACATAAAACAGATGGCACTACACAAACATAAAACAGATGGTACCATGCAAACATAAAACAGATGGCACCACGCAAATATAAAACAGATGGCACCATGCAAACATAAAACAGATGGCACCACACAAACATAAGACAGATGGCACCACACAAACATTAGACATGGCACCACACAAACATAAAACAGATGGCACCACGCAAACATAAGACAGATGGCACCATGCAAACATAAGACAGATGGCACCACGCAAACATAAGACAGGTGGCACCACACAAACATAAGACTAGCAGGCAATCTTGATCAAGTCAACAAATCAACAAACAGAAAGAAATAAGGAGCGTGTAGAAATCGTTTCTGCCGACATTAAGATATAATACCTAATGATGTCTTTTGTCATCTGTCAAGTCATCCACACCTCAGGAATGGAATCGTCACTGAAGGTAAGCAATGTTGGGTCTGAACTGACACATCATCATACAAGATCCTCGGCACTGAAATCAGGCATACATTGTAGTGTTATTGTTACATTCCGAATCAAGTCAATAAAATAATAGTTCATTTTAGCTTAGCTAAATGACAATGATCAATAGTTTACTGTGACTTGCCTAAATAACACTGATAAATTAGTTTATTGTAAGGTAACTAAATAACACTGAAACATAGCTCATTGCGATTTAGTTAAATTACACTGATAAACAGCTCCTTGTGTCTTAGCTTAACGACACTAATAAATAGTTAATTGTGACTTAGCTGATTAACAGTGATAAATTAGTTCACCGTGACAAAATTAGTTCACCGTGACTTAGCTAAATAATACTGATAAATTAGTTCCCTGTGACATAGGTAATAAAAGCTAACATAGAAAATGCAAAGAATACCATGGACAGCCAGAAAGACCAATGAACAAGTCCTTCAAGAAACAAATGAAGATCGTAAACTGATTGGAGTCATTAGACGTAGACAGTCGAAGTTTTTTAGGCATGTTATGAGAAGAAATGAATTGGAGAACTTGGTGACAACTGGTAAGTTCGAAGGGAACAGACCAAGGGGAAGACCGAGAAGTAAATACCTGAATGGCTTGGCCTCGTGGCATGGTCGAGACAGAAACATGGAGCTGATCCACGACTCTGGTGATCGAGTAAGATAGCAAAACATGACCGCCCACGCTTACCGGCATGGCACATGATGGATGGATGGACATAATTAAATAATACTGATAAATTAGTTCATTGTGACTTAGCTAATTTTTTTTTTTTTTTCATATCCCTTACAGGACGTTGCAGTCAACATCAGCATCTATCACCGGAAGTGATTGGAGACTCGCAAAGAATCTGGCGGGAAAGGGGCCTCCGACTACCCCAACCCCCCAAAGACAAAGAACGGTAACTGACATTGCTAGTAATAGGGAAAGCCAATCCACAAGCAGTGTCCAGTGCACTAGAACTTGTAGTAGCACAAGTATGGACTACGCTTGAGGGCAAAATGAGCGAACAACAAAGAAACAAATGTAAGCCTTACCATGCAATCTGTTCTCTTTTGACAGCATCGGAGTCTCGGGTGAGGATGAGTTTGTGCTCGAGGCCACACAGCTCCTGTTTGTAGCTGGCTCTGCCATTGCTGGGCTTGGAACTTAACCCCACCAGAGCTATGAGGTCATCCGTGTTTTTGGAAGTCATCATCACGCTTGAGAGAAAGTCATTTGCCATTGTGGATACTGAGTCGTCACCACCATCTCCTGTACAGCTGTAAGTCTGGAACAGTTAAACAACCATGGATGAAATACTGCTATAGATGAGGGCTGGGGCACCTTGTATCTGCCAAGGGCCATTTGGATATTTATATCTTTCAAGGGCCATTTGGGTATGTATATCTTTCAAGGGCCATTTGGATATGTATATTTTTCAAGGGCCATGTGGATATTTATATTTTTCAAGGGCCATACACAATTATCAACTACAATTTAGCCTCCTAATTGTCGTCAAAAATGTAATTAACTCTTCCCTAATGTGATGGCAGGAACTGCTTCTCTGTGTTGAGGCCTGAGATGTCAACTGGTGTTGATGATGTTGTTACTAGATCTATTGATGATTGTTTCTAAAGCTCCTAGATTGATTGAATTCCCACATGTGCATGTCTTAACATTGTCAGATCTAATGATTTTGCAGGTCATATAAGGCCCCACCTCTGCTATAGATGATTGTCACACAGATTTCTTTATTGTAAAACAAATGATGGAATCATTTAGCAATGCAATGATTCAGGTTCAATCATCCAAAGCAAGAGAGTTAGGTGCTTTCTTATTTCTGATCAATATAGTTGTCTGGGCATGAGTTAGTTGAGGGCCTCGGCCCCCCTGGAGGATACCAGGCAGGAAACCATGCTCTGAAGATGACCCAGCCTTGTCACGTGAGTACTAGACCATGTTTAGAATTATCTGATAACTTCAGCTTGTTATGCCATGGCTTTGTATATGCCATGGACAGGTCTTCACACTTATTCACTGATGTCTATCATGGGGTTCATCTTATCTGATTTTTTTCAATCCCTGTTTTGTCATTTAGAGAGGTTAAAAAAAGACTTCTAAAGCCAGTCAGGTTAACTGATTCACTGCCATATGCCACTTTAGTGACAGAAGGGATTCACACTGGACTGCCAAGTGCCACTTTCGTGACAGATTTTTAACAGTTCGTTATTTGTTTCATTTTGCGTATCTTCCTTAATTTTCATGCCCTGTAAATGGTGTTTTACACCGGAAGAAGGTCTGTCATTTCAAAACAGCACACGAGAGAAAGAAAGTATCTAACATTTGAGCAGAAAGTTTTAGTTAAACTGTGGTTACTTTTCTGATTTTAGAAATGGCAACGCCCTTGGTTTTCGGCCTCGCATACTGTATTTAGTTAGTTTTTCCTCTTGAGCCTAAGGCGGCGCATAGGGCAGAAGTCATGGCTCTCCATGTCCGGTGGGTCGCTGCTACCTGTTGTAGATCCTGGATGTTCACTTGGCCCATTGAATGAGCCTTCTCTGATGATGGTTCTATGCAGGGTCTTTCTTGGTATTCCCCGTTTTCTTTTCCCTACTGGTGACCATAAGAAGGATTGGTTGGGGAGTCTTGTCTTGTCCATTCTGAGTACATGGCCGATGTAGTTACAACGGCGTTTTCTTATAAAATTGGATAAATATCTTGCTTAGTCTCTTGTCATATTTGCAATTTGGTTCTGAAATCTGAACAGTGGAGGTTTAGAATTCTTCTAAGACATTTGTTCTCAAAATTGTCTAATTTTTTTATCTAAAGCTACCGTTGATTTCCAACTCTCACATCCAGACGTTAGCACTGGAATCACACAAGAGTTGAAGATTTTAAGTTTCGTATGTTTGCTGAGTGTCTTTGACTTCCTGATGTTTGACAGTTTATTGAAGGCACCAGATGCCAGTGCGATTCTAGATAATATTTCTGGCATTGAGTCCCCTGTAGATGTCATTTTGCTTCCTAGGTATGTGAAGCTGTTGACTTTTCAAGAACGTGGTGGTTTAATTTTGTGTCGTCTGAACTGTTGGTAAGATCAATAGATTTTGTTTTTGCAGTGTTAATTTGGAGACCAATTTGTCCTGAAACATTTTGGAGATGGTTTATTTTCTCTTGGGCATCTGGATGTGTTGAACTTAAAAGCACTATGTCGTCGGCAAAGTCCAGGTCTTCTAGAATTTTGTCAACCCAATGGATACCCCTATTTTTATTTTACATTAGATAATAGTTTTAAACAATGTTAGATTATAGTTATTCTGATTTAAAGAACTTTGTGAAAGATTCTAAACTGATAGTCACTGATGTCACCCCTGTCTTCATTTTTTTTAAACAGCCTCTGCTAATATTATTATTATATTTCTAACCTATAGTAATAGTAGCAAAACCAACGTGTTCCATGTGTAATCTCCTTTAATTTGATATACAATACAATATATCTACAATTTTTACATCATTATTGTGACACACACCTACTTCCCATTTTCTGCCATCAATTTATGTTTGGTCCAAACTACTTTTTGTTTGGCAGTGAATCTGTTAAAGAGCTTTCTAAAGCCATAGTCAAACATAAGTGTGGGCAAGTTGGCAAACAGACCACCTTACGTTGGTTTTTTAAGAAATGGTATGAGTGCCAGTCGTTCAGAAAGCAGTGGCAAACTACTGAACATAAACTTGCCCAGGAATCATGAACAGCCTAAAAGTGATTGGGTTGACTGCTACTTCCTGTAAAGGATATGCAACTAACTTGTTGTTGTTGTTTGTCCATCAAGAATGATGATGAGCATTCATTTCATCCAGTGGGGTTGAAAGTATGGAGCCGTGGGTTCTAAGATGGCTGATAAGGCCTATTTTGGCTCGAAATACTCTTTGACAATGTGGACAAAGAATGCTTGACATTTCTGGAGGAGGATTTCTTGCGGTGGTTTTTCTGCCCTGCCTTTTCTTTACAGCTCTTGCAGTCCTGGTTGGCTCACACATGACTGCACCTTTGTGTAATGATGCACGCCACGAATTTCGATCTCTGGCTGCAGTCTCCCAGGTGTCACGATGAATTCCAAAAGCATTCAGAGAGATTTTCAGAGTGTCTTTAAAGCGTTTCCTCTGGCCACCTTGGGAGCATTTACCACAACACAGTTCGCTGTAAAAAATTCGTTTAGGGAGCCCTTGAAGGTGATATATGACGTTGGATGAAGAATGACTTGCGCGATGACTTGGATTAAAGTGAGGAAGAGTTGCGCAATTCGTCGACCTCACTCTCTTGCCTGAGTCCATCTGAGTCCAGTGGCAAGACAAGTCAAGATGACTGGAGACGAATACAGGTGCAGTGGATGACCAGGGTCTTGCCGTGCTCATTACGTACCACAACGCTTTGCAGGTAAACGCCGTCTTGCCCGTTGAATCAGGAATGATTTCTTCTGCGCAGCCTGCCGAATCCTGTCTTCAATATGCTGGGTAGGCATACCCTAGTTTACCGCTTGGTTTGACACCAAATCGGCTACCCATGCCTGGTTTAGCCAGCCTCTCACAGCTGTTGCCCGGAGGGTGGCTGCTGTCGCATGCTGACAGCTACTAGGAGCCACAGGCACGAGCTGGGTGTCAGGCTTGGACCAGTGGGGTATGGGTCCTGAAAAGAACATGAGAGTCATCCTTACCAAAGGTACTACCAATGCCTGACACCCATACCCCCCATGCAACTAACTAAAGCCACAGTCAAGGTAAGAAGAGACTTCTAGAGCCATAGACAGGTTAAAACAAGGCTTCTAAAGCCACAGTCAGGTTCAGAAGAAACCTTTAGAGCCACAGTCAGGTTCAGAATAATAACCAACATATGAACACAGCAAGGCAATAACCAACATTTGAACACAACAAGGCAATAACCAATATTTGAACACATCAAGGCAATAACCAACATTTGAACACAATAAGGCAATAACCAACCACTGAACACAAGAAGGCAATAACCAACCATTGAACACAACAAGGCAATAACCAACATTTGAACACAACAAGGCAATAACCAACATTTGAACACAATAAGGCAATAACCAACCTTTGAATAGACTGTGCATATGATGTCATGGAGTGCCACAAACAGCCCATGGTCTTTCTGGCAGAAGAAGTAACGCTTGTTGTTGAAGAAGCCATCATGGTTGCCAACTTCAGGACACAAGTAAATACACAAGGTTATTAACCAGTTTCTACATGAGTTACATAGTTACATAGTTACTATTACATAAACACACAATCTGTACATGTGTCACAGAGTGTATACATAAACACAAAGTTTGTACAATCATAAGTCACAGATCAGATACTTAAACACAATTTGTACATGAGTCACAGAGTTTGTACATAGATGCTACAATCACGAGTCACAGAGCTGATACATAAACACAGTTTGTACATAAAATATACAATCACGAGTCACAGAGTTGATACATAAACATAGTTTGTACATAAACTCTACAATCATGAGTCCCAGAGTTCGTACATAAACACTACAATCATAGTGACTTGGTCTCTGACCGCCCAGCTTTTTGTGTCTATAAACTATGTATTTAGGATATATTACAATTTATGTATAACCAGTATCTAAGTTTATGGGTCAGCCGCCAAATCAAGCGGTTTGGCTGAGTTTGGCTCAGCCAGACACATTTGGTTGATTGGCAACAAAAAAACCTCTTTCCGGCCAGGCTAGACATCTGAAAGCAATCATTCATAAATCTGACACTGTAAGGGATGGTTGCCTGCTCAAGCTAGTCTACTGTTTACGTTTTACGTGCTTTAAAAGAAATTATAACTCAGCCCCAGTTAGCCTACTATTTGAGAAAAAGTCATAGTACTACTAGCAGCACCCGATCTCACAGCCGAGGAGTGTGTATTATTTAATTAATGATTCTTTGTGTGTCCATGTCCGATATTTCATTGTGGTGAAATTTGACTTGTGGGGGCGACTAGAAAGTTAATCCTAGAATTATATTAGGTTCAGAACTACGGCCAGAATAAATGTAAAAGAATTGTAATCATACTGTAGGAGATTGAACACCATAAATACAGAAAGTATGAAGAACGGCTATTGTCGCAAACTGCTTGGCACACACCGGACTAGGTAATCCATACATGGGTTTAATTTATCCCACGAGTTCATCATGTGTACCCAGCGCTGATATAAAGCAACACAGCAACCAAACACGATAATAAACATCCGTTAAATACTCAGCTTGGCTTACTTGCCACACTTGAACTGTGTATCAATAATAGGACAATATCTTTAAGTGCCTAGTCACACCATAATATCAAAATCAAGTTCTGAACCTTGTTCCAGCTAACAGAGACAATCATATGATTATATAAATAAGATCAAAGCTAAAGCTCAGTAACCCCAGCCTGGAGAATGGGGAAACTCATCGAGTAGATGTCCAATGGGGGTTTGGGGCCAAAAGGGTGGTGGCACCAGAGGAGCCCCAAAAGAAAGCCCCCTAGGGACCCCCCCCCCCTCCCCCCCCCCGGAGCGCACACATGAGTCGGGCGACCGAGCCATCGATTTAGAGTGTATCATCTACAGACATACCAAGATGCGCACCGCGAAGAACAGTTGTAAGTGGCTACGGCTACGTTCCACAGAGCCCTGCAATCGGAGTTGTATGAGGGACTACTGCAAAGTCCATGCAGTGCTAATACGGAAGGGTTCACGTATTAAACCATGTCGGAAATGTGGGAAGGGGGTCAACAACCTCCTAGAACTATGTAAAGAATGTGGATATGACAAGGAGTATCACCGAATCTGGTACGAAGAGAATGTAAAGGACTATAATGCAGAGATTCGTCGAATTGCTAAGATTATAGTGGATTGAACTTTCAATTAGAGAGAGGTGAAGTCATCGGTGTACTTACACACCTACCAGTTAGAGACTGACGGATCTGTGTATTTAGCCATGCCTACGCTGATTCAGTTGAAACAGCAAGCCCGCGAGTATGGGATGCCATACAGTGGGAGGAGGAAGGCTGTTCTTGAGGGGGAAATATCCAGAGCGCGTGAGATGGCTAGGGCCTCCCTGCTCGAGAAGAACCCCAATCTACATGGGGCACGACTCGAAGCAGGGATTACCACCGCTCTGAGATTCATACACGGCACCGCCGAGGACCGAGCCGCGATCAGTGCCGAGCGCCGACGCCGCGCCCAGCAGCGCGCCGAGCGCCACGCCGACCTCGAAGCCGAGTTCCTTGCCCGATGCGAGCGCGCGCTAGAGAAGGAGGCAGAGAGGGAGGCGGCATTCTACCGCAATGCGCCTAAATACAAACTCACCCGGGAGGTTGAGGGGAGCTTGAGAAAATATGAAGCAGTCGTCCTCGAAGGCACCGAGTACGACAACCCAGATCTATTTCTCCAAGCAATGAGACCAGTCACCAAGAGCTTGATAGTAACAGCGCTAGAGAAGTACGGCAGCGTTAAAATGCAGCTATATCTCCATCTAAAATACTATTGCACCACCCCAGAAGGTGAACAGATTACTGCAATCGCCACCCATGGAAGCAGGAACTATGAAGTACTGCATGAGGAGGATATTGATGAGGGGCTGAACCTCGCCAGAGCCAAGATATTCGCTGACAGTGAATGCTTCACCGAACAGGGCTCGGATTGGTTCTATGATGAGTGTGTGCAGCTCGACCTCTACATAGTAAAATACCAACCATTCCGAGGCTCTAGCTACTTCGCGACTCCCAGCTTCATTCCACCACGTAGTGTTGTGAATGTGAAGAATGAGGACAACCGCTGCTTTGAATGGGCCATACTCTCAGCGCTCTACCCAGTAGCGCACGGAGAGCACCCTGATAGGCTCAACAATTATAGCGCCCACCTGGGAGAGCTAAACTTTGAAGGAATCCAATTCCCGGTGCAGCTGACCAGTATTGCTAAGTTTGAAAACCAGAATCCCACCATAGCCATCAGAGTCTTTGGGTGGAACAAAGGACCAACCATACTCCGAACCAACACACTCCAGCGCAACCAAATCAACCTCTTGCTCCTGTGTAAGGATGAGAATAGGCACTATGTCTGGGTCAAGGATGTGGGGCGGCTTCTATATGGAAACAGCAAACACAAGGGTAAGAAGTATCCATGTCTCAACTGTCTCCATGTACACTCCTCTCAGGAAACCTTAGACCAACATGAGCCACTCTGTCAAGGCATCAACACAGCCAGTCAGGTGAATGTCATGCCTAAAGAGGGAAAGATGAATTTCAAGTCCCTCCAGAAACAGATGAGGGCGCCATACATCATATACGCAGACTTTGAGACGTTGAACGTTCCCGTACATGGCGCGGCAATGGATCCAAGCCAGAGCAACACGCGCCAACTTGCCGAGCAGCCCCCCTGCGGCTTCGGCTACACCATTGTACGCTGCTGACGGGCTCACCACAAACCCTGTCGTATATCGGGGGGAGGATGCTGCCGATAAATTCCTTAAACGCTTGGGACGAGAGCAGGCCACCATCCACAACAAGTTACAGCGGCCGGCACTGATGGTGCTGGGGCAAAAAGACCGTGAAGACTTTGCCTCCGCCACAACCTGCCACATCTGTAAAGAGCCGCTGGAGGAGGACAAGGTGAGAGACCACTGCCATATTACAGGCAAATACCGGGGTGCAGCCCACAATGTCTGTAATCTGGCATGGCGCATAAACAGAGACAAGCTGAGGATACCTGTAGTCTTCCACAATCTCAGAGGATACGACTCCCACATCATCATGCAAGCGGCCGGCCGTCTGGACTGGGGAAAAAGAACAGTCTACAAGAAGAAGAAAGACGGCCAATGGCAAACCAAACAAGTAGACAACACAACAATCACCTGCATACCAAACACCATAGAGAAGTACGCCTCCTTCACCATCGGTCAGCTGCAATTCATTGACAGCCTACAGTTCATGAATAGCTCTCTAGACACCCTGGTAGGGAACCTCAGCGAGCTGACACACTGTGGCAAATCAATGGCTCTGACACGTAGAGGCAACGACATAATCTCAAGATGTGAGACGTGCAACACTGAGAAGCACACCCCCTGGGCTGTCTTAATGAGCAAGTTCAGGGCCACGCTAAGCCAGAGCCAGTCACATCTCCTTCTCCGTAAGGGTGTATACCCCTACGAATATATGGACAGCTTCGAGCGCTTTGCAGAGGACCGCCTACCACCCAAAGAGGCATTCTACAGCAAGCTCACCCGAGAAGGAATCAGTGACTCTGACTATGCCCACGCCCAGAAAGTGTGGCAGGAGCTCGATTGCAAAACACTCGGAGGCTACCATGACCTATACCTGAAAACAGACGTCGGTCTGTTGGCTGATATGTTCGAGGCATTCCGAGACACCTGCATGGAGGTATATCAGCTCGACCCAGCCCACTACATCAGTGCACCCGGCCTGGCATGGGACGCACTCCTAAAAAAGACGAAGGTGCAACTCGAGCTCCTAACCGACTTGGACATGCACCTCCTCTTTGAGAAGGGACTCCGAGGGGGTGTGGCCATGGTCTCCAAGCGGTATGCTAAGGCCAACAACCCCAAGACTTCAGACTATGACCCCACAACACCCAATTCGTGGATCATGTACCTAGATGCAAATAACCTGTATGGGTGGGCCATGATGGAATACCTCCCCACCGGAGGGTTCCAATGGGCCAATCCAACTCTCGAGGAGGTACTCAACACCCCCGACAACGCCCCAGAGGGATGGCTTGTTGAGGTTGATATGAAGTACCCAGCGCATCTACATGAAGCCCACAGCGACTATCCGCTAGCTCCAGAAACCATGACCATCCCAGAGGCCTGGTTGAGCAGCTATCAGCGCGAGCTCCAGAACAAACTGGGGGGTAAGTTCACGGAGCAAACAAAGCTGGTACCTCACCTCCACAACAAGGAGCGATACGTCGTCCACTACCGCAATCTCAAACTCTATCACAGCCTCGGTCTAGAGGTCACCCAGATCCACCGAGCCATCAAGTTCAATCAGTCCCAATGGATGAAGCCCTACATAGAGATGAACACCTCTCTACGAGCCCAAGCCAAGTCGGAATTTGAGAAGGACTTCTTCAAGCTGATGAACAATGCCGTCTTCGGGAAGAGTATGGAGAACGTTCGCAAACGCATCAGAGTCAACCTTGTCAGAGGCACCGAGACTGACCGACTCCGAAAATTAATCGCCAGCCCCAACTACGAATCGTGTAGAATCTTCAACGGTGGACTGGTGGCGGTGCACAGCATCAAGAACAAGGTCCAGCTGAATAAACCCGTCTATTGTGGGCAGGCCATCCTGGACCAATCCAAGTACCTCATGTACAACTTCTGGTACAATCAGCTTAAACCCCAATACGGTAATAGACTCCAGCTCTGCTACACAGATACTGACTCCCTTCTACTTCAGGTGGAGACTGAGGATGTGTACGCGGACATGAAGGCTCACCCCGACTGGTACGACTTCTCTAGATTATCCGCGTGACCACCCCAACCATTCGACTGTGAATAAAAAGGTGGTTGGCAAATTCAAAGATGAATGCAACGGTCGCACGATAGCTGAGTTCGTCGGTCTCAGACCGAAGATGTACTCAATCCTAGAGGAGGCCACCAACATCAAGAAAGCCAAAGGAGTGGCTCGGGCAGTTGTGAAGAAGGACCTCAGACACGAACACTACAAGGACAGTCTGTTCGGTCAGCGGGAATACAAGCACACACAGGTTGCCATACGAAGCAAGGGCCACCAGATAGGGGTTTATGAGATGAACAAAACATCTCTGAGCCCCATGGACACGAAAAAATGGATTTGTGCTGATGGTATCAACACTAGGGCCTACGGCTACCTAGAATCCTGCTAGGGAGTAGCTGTGTGTCTGGAAGAGCAGCTCCTCACACACAAATCCACGAGCTGGTCCATCTACGAGGTAGTTAGAGAAGTCCATAGAGTGGAGAACCGAGGGATGCGCATGCATAACGGGCAGATGGCCAGCTACCAACAAGACAAGCTGGGCCTCATCGCTTACCGTTTAGGGAGGATCCGATCAGGAGGCATTTGGGTGTCGGGAGGAACAATCATCAGCTCTTCGCGAACGAAGCCCCGAGCCGGCCCATCCTCCAGGTAGTACAGCGCAGGCCGCCCATCCTGACAGACAGTTTTACGAATCTCGTGTACTGTCAGTGACCACGAAGGATCAGTCGCCCGGCGCCGGCCACCTTCAAGCTCATGCTCCCCAGGCGAGCTTGCATACAGATACCGAACTAGAGCCTCAGACGGAATCACAGGCTCCTTGAGGCCGATAGTACGGTGAGCAGGAGCGGCCGGCGAATGGGATACAGAAGTGTCCTTAATGGCATCAACCGGCTTCCGACCCGTCAAACGAGTCACCTCACCGTTAAGAGCCGCGACCACCTGAGGAAGAGCCTGAACCCATTCAGCTGAACGTTCAGAGGACCCTCGAGCCGCCAGTAGTAACTCTTGGGCGTACTGGGCACCGAACAGTCTCTCCGCCAGAGTGCGATTGAACCTCTCGACGATCGCCTGCTGCCGGTGATTCCCAGCTTCTCCACGCCGTATCTGTGTCTTATGCTTTGCTGCCAGCTGGCTCACAGCACCCATAAACTCACGCCCCGGGTCAATCTGCAGAAGCTGTGGCCATTTGAGTGGCCCGCGTTTGTAAATTCGCTCTAGGGCCAAAGCCACCCCTTCACTGCTCTTGTCTGTCAAAGCCTCTGCTTCCTTAAACCGTGAGGCAACATCCACAACTGTCAAGGCATACTTAAATGTCTTACGACCAACCCGGTCATGTGGTAGGTAGAGCAAGTCAGCCTGATGGACGGCATTCGGTCTATCTTCATCAATAGATGGCCGCGGAATGTAACGAGGAGCGGGTAAATAGATCTGAAAAATAGCTTGCTTCTTGAGCCAGTCTCGGGCAACATCCTCCGAAACATTAGCTGCAGCAGCTAGCTTCTTAATGGCCGCCAAGCCTTTCCAGTAGCCCTGAGGGCTGTAGTAGATATCCTCCAGATCTTTCATTTTGGTAGCAGCGGTCAATCTCTAAAGCAACTTGTAAGCAACAATACCAGTCGCTGCCAGCCCAAGAACGATAAAAGTGATCTCGCGGTCTTTCTGCGGCTCGGATGGCACATAGAAATCCGACAGGCGAGGTTCAGGCTCGAGGGGCTCGACACGTTTGCCAGAGATCAGGCTGTATTCCCGCATGGCCTGGTCGACATCCTGGAAAGAGTGAACGGCGTGGCCTTCGCGCTGTAGCTCATCGTTGAGCCAGTCCAGCCGCGCGGTTCTCTTTCTCATCCACTCAGCCTGGGCCGCCTGTAGCCGCTCGACAGCCTCATCGTGCCGCCTCATTTCTTCATGGGCGTCCGCATGCCCTAGCTTGGAAAAGAGGTAGTTGCCCCCCGTAAACGCGAGGGCATTGACAACAGCGCCCCCTATCATCATTGCGACAGAGGCCATAGCTAGCGGGGTTGATACTGTAAGGGTTTATGCAATATATCAGCGGGGATCAAGCCCTCTTTGATAAGCAAATCTCGGAGTGCTAAGGCGATGGACGTGTCTAAAACCATCATCCCAATGTCATACATATCAGCGTCTAGCTTGGGCAAGGTTGCCCCTTTGAAAATCACCTTGGTCAGTTTT
The DNA here is from genome assembly GCA_014155875.1 of Cepaea nemoralis. NCBI lineage: Eukaryota > Metazoa > Mollusca > Gastropoda > Stylommatophora > Helicidae > Cepaea > Cepaea nemoralis. The sequence goes on from JACEFZ010011543.1 coordinate 176,404, forward strand.
GCGGTGCCTACCGTAAGCGCGGCCACCACAGCGCCGTGGTAAACGGCGTTAACAGTAGCTTTCCCGTCAACGCCTGCCATTATTCCATATAAAATGGATCTCTATTCTTTAATATGTTAGTCTCCGGTCGCTTGGAGGGCGCAGGCGGGGCAGGTGCTTTAGTCCGCCGCATTTTCTGCCTAATTACTCCGACGACAACGACAACGCCAGCCACTCCGATAATCCAGGGAGTCCAGCCACGGTAATCAACTGGCACCATTGGAAACAGCGGTGGTGGGGCCTGCTCATGCTCGGGGGCTAACTTTCGTTTCTTCTCACGAACAGCCTGCTGCAGAGCTAGAGACAGCCTCTCTGCTTCACGACTCTTTCGAGCAGCAGCTCCTCTCTTCCCAGCCGCAACTTTCCTGGGGTCCTTCGTCACTAGTTTCTCCTGTGGAGCAATTTCGGGGGTCTCCTCCTCCATCTTGTTCTTGCTTAGGACAGATATGTCCAAAATGGCAGTGCCTAAAAGTTGCTAGCGCGACAGTTGCAGGTGCTAAGCACATACCGAACTTATGGTAGAGTTCACATGTAACTGTGTTTAGCGCATGCCCTAGAAACGGGTCGGCCTCCAGGTCTGTCACCAAAGCTTGATTATCAGCAATGGGGAGGAACATACTTGCCACTTGTGCGTACATCTGTAGCATAGCCGTGCCTAGGGTCTTTGTTATTGCAGCTCCAAGCCTCGCCTCATGCCTCGCATATAGCTTCTCAATTTCTTGATCAGGCAAGGCCTCAACCTGTTCCACTGTAAGTTTGGAGTACTTACCTCCTATGTACTGCCCGGCACGTCCCCCAGCCGCAAGTGCTGCCAGCCTTTCACGATGCAACGCATGTCCGGACTGTGGTGTTGTGGCAGGTGGTGATGCATGTCCGGACTGTGGTGTTGTTGTAGGTTTCCGGAGCAGACTCTACCGGCTTTGCCTCTTCACGTAACAGCTGGTCGAGTATGGTGTCACAATCCATCACAGCGTTTGCAAATACCCAACGTCTAACTCTAATATAGGAATGCACAGCCCATCCAAGCACACAACATGTGCATATAAGTTGTAATACAACTAAGGCTGTTACGGAGTAACAAAGCACTGCTTCATACATGCTTAGCTGATGCTTAACATATGCTTAGCTGATGCTTAACATATGCTTAGCTGATGGTTAACATATGCTTAGCTGATGCTTAACATATGCTTAGTATCTAACAAACCTCACCAGCTTTGAGCACTTTATAAGAAAATGGGAACTTGGTCCTCAGTACCAGCTTTGAGAACTCATTAGCTTCGAGTTGCTTTCGCACCCCATCACGTTCCTCCCTAGAGTGGATGATGTAGTTCTCATCCAGGCAGTCTTCAAAGCTATCCTTATCCTTGGAATGGAAGAGCGCCACCCACTGTGTCTGCGCCCTGAGGCCTTTCGCAACGGCGTTGTACTTCTGGGTTTGAACCCACAGACTTTGCTGGGCATGTCGCCCGCTAAAAGCTAGATAAGTCAACATAGTCCGCTTCTGCGCAATAGCGTCCTCTGCGCTGCAGTCATCAATGATGTATAACGTCGGCGTCCCCTGAAACATTTTATAGAAGGCCTCTAGCCATTTGAGCAGCCGATCACCGGGGTCAAATATGAAGACCTCGGGATCTGACCACACCCACGGCCGGGCCCGGTATGTTTCATTGTATCGTACCGAAGGGCAAGCAATTACAATATGCTCGAAAACGCCCCTGTACGGACCTTCCAGGAGGTTGAGAATGAATTCTGTATTACCACACGATGTGGGGCCCGTGATGATGGCCGAGTGTGGCTTAAGTGGGAACTCCATTAATAAACAGCACTAACGAATCTCCCGGTGTCGATGTTCAGCTGTCCGTCCATAACCAAATAAACGTAGCAGTACAGGGGCCCCGCCGGTTCGGCCTCTTTCGTGATCTGGAGAGTGATGCCCTCAGAGCCGTTCTCTACACGCCGGCCGCTGCCGTGAAGATGGTCATCGTCGGAGGTCCGGAAGTCCAGCCACAAGCAGAATTTTGTCGTCAAGTACTCGCCTAGACTGACATCGAACAATCCTAGCTCTTTGGCGACTGCGCTTGTCTCAGGGTGCCTTTTGAGGCCACCAGCGAAGAATTTCCTCGCTTCGTCCCAGAGCTGGTCTGGTGCTAAGCCGTGCGCAAATAGCTGATTGGCTTGTCCTTCTACGATGACTTCAACTTTGGTGATCTGCGGGTTGTAAAACAACTCTGGTTGGTGAGCAAAATCCTTTTGGTTGGCGGGATCTTCCCATAATAGGAGAATGCCTTTCAAAGACTTACAGGGTGTGTTCAGATTGATGTTCCATATCGAGTCCTCCTTTTTCTGAGGGATCCGTCTATGTCGTAGGACCCGCTCGTATAACACTACCATACGGCTCTCATACATGCTCCGAATTAGCCGGGCCAACGTGGGTTCAGTGACTACTTCGTACTCGAGACAGATGTTTTCTAGGGAGTATGAGGAGGTGCCGGCATCTTTACCAGTTGCGCGAATCACGCGGGAAGCGTCGTTAAAGGTCAACTCAATCTCCAGCCGATCACTAAGAGCAGATTGGTAGAAGGGCGCATGTGTTTCAAGCAGCTCAAAGTCTAGTGGTATGTAGTACCTGTTTTTGAAGGCCTTCGCGATGGCCACGTCTCTCGCATTGGCGGCGGGCAGAACAACAGCATCCGCTGCGCCAACACGCGCCTTGGTCACATTCATACCGGTGCTTGTATCGATGCCTTGATACACAGCGCTCGCCCGCTCCGATCGACTCTTCCAAAGATCCAGGTAGACGTTGTAGACATCACTGTCCACAAGAGAGAAGACTTCATTGCCAGAGAGCCTGGCGGTCAGCTTTTGAACCAGCACTCGGCCGAGGTTCTGGACCACGAACCGGTTGACATCAGGGGAACTGAGGTCGACATTGAATGCCAGCCGCACTGACCCAGGCACGATAACATCGTGTGCACCGAGATTGGGAAAACGAACTAGTAACTGCTGCTTCGGGCCGATCGTAGAAGGATTGTTGGTCACGATTATCGTTTGCCGCAATCCTTTCACACCGAGCGGCTCCCGGAGACGGCGGTAAGGGTTAAGCTTACGACCATATGCACTTGAAGACATGGCTAGTTGTTTATTGCTTTGTAGCAATATCTAATATGGATAGAGTTGAGCTGACTGATTTTGGTGGTGAAGAGGGGAGGCCTGAAACGGGCGAGGAAGAAGAGACAGGCTTCATCGACGACGATTTTGATGTCGATAATCCCCGCATTGTTAATACCGAGTGGCCGTCACAGGGGGAGACGTCACAGGGGAGACGTCACAGAGGGCACAGAGGGGTATCCCCCCAAACTTACAAGTGGAGCTAGAAAACAGCGCCATTGATGACTATTTTAAAAGGGTGGAGACGATGTGGGGTATCAAACCTATAACTGGTATAGATTATACAAAAATTAGGTTGGGTCGCCGGAATACGCTCTATGTTGGGCACAACAGGATTACACAGTATGATAATGGCATGCCGTTAGCTTTGAATAGCCTTAAAGCGGGTACCAGAGAGGCATTGGGGTTTGTGGACAAAATACCGCCAAAGGCTGTCTCCATCCTCGTGCAGACTGATAGTGCTCTGGCACAGGAACAAGCAGCTCTTAGGGGTGTGGATATTCAGGACGTCCCACAAATAGCTTCAAATGTTGGCAATATCTTAGAACGGGCTATGTCGAGTCCGGAAGTGCAGCGGGTTTTAGAAACCTCACACGTAGACCAGTACCTGGGGGAGAAAGGCCTACCTCCAGTGAGAGAACTCCGGGGGCTCATGGCGCTTGACAAAGCGGTGACAACGATTAAAGGTAAACTCACAAACTATCTCGTTATTCTCGACCAGCAAGATAAAGAGATCGCCATACGGCGGCGGAAAATGTTGATAGCACCCAATGAGGAGAGTAGGGACTTTCAAGAGCAAAAGATTGCCGATATTGAAGAAGCTAAGAAGAGGCTTTTAATAGAGGTCGCTGAGTTACACGAAGACTTGCGCACCCAATTCAGCCGGATCCGTGAAACCATTCATCGGGTGGTCAATGAAGACACCACACTGGGTGAGAGGCTGCGGACTCTGTTCCGAGAGCAGGGCATCACCATAGCGAGCATTCTCACAGCGATCGGCCTCTTAATTTCCACTATCACCCTAGCCATTATTGGTGCTGGTGGTGGTGCACCCCCTACCCCACCGCCTGGCCCGCCACCTATCCCACCACCTGGCCCGCCACCTGGCCCTGGGGCTAAGGAATGGATTCGACAGAAACTGAAAGACCTAGCGAGCCTTCTAGCCAGGCTAGCTGGTAAGGCTGCGGAGGCACTCCCAGGAATCATAGGCGGCATTATCTCCTGGCTTCTTAACTTCTTGAGTAAGGGTGTGGGATGGCTGGCTGGAAATCTCTGGGCATTAGTGGTTGCACTCGGTGGCTTGCTGCTGCTGGCTATCAGAGAGCGGCTAATTGCGAAGTAAATGAACTAACCATAGGGCCACTAGACCGACTGCGACACCCCCAGCAATGAGTGCTATCTTTTCGTTTTGATGCTGCAGCCCAGCTGCCTTATCAGCTATGCTAGTGGTCGGCTGCGCTGGCTGAGCATTGCTGGGCAGCTCTACCGTCGGTGGCGGCTGTGCAATGCTGGACAGCTTAGGGTCTGGGGCATTAATGGCCGTATTCAGTCCACGCTGTAGGCCTGGCTCTGCGATGACGATCATGTTGTTATATCCAGCTATCTGGCCAATGCGGAGCAGCATGTCGCTGGGGGCCATATACAACCCCGTTCCAAAGACATAATTAACTTCTGAGCTCGCGTTTTGTAGCACATCCTGATATCTTTTGATGGCCGCCGCGAGATCGACGGGCGCAGAGATGGCGTCTTCTACTAATACTAGGAATTGCTTCTGGGCATCAAACGCCGTTCCAGTTCCCAGAATTCGTGTTCTAGTCTGAGCCTGGGCCCCTAATATGGCCCACACATAGGTTCGAATGCTGTCATTTATTCGCTCAACACCCAGGGTGAGTGAAGCCCTGTGACTTGTTAAGAACGAAACTCCGCCAGGCGGAGTCAGCTTGACGATCATCTTGTGAGATGTAATCTATGTGTAGTACATCGTTTGTGGTCTTTTGTGTGAATGATAGTCGCTTTGGGTCATATACACCACCTTGGCCGTCATTCAGGACGTGATAACCACTATTCGTCCAGTAAATGTATACACTCCCCAACCCGTTATTCCTCCCGAACCGTCTCCAGTTATCATTCTGGGAAATCCCAAATTCTGCGCATATACGCTGATAGGCTCTTACATCGTAGGGGATTTTCAAAGGCGGTCCAACCCTGGTCTTGTGGTAGAGCCACACGCATTTCTTTGAGGATTCGACGAATCTGGTAGTAGACATGGAATGTGAAGACGGCTCGCGTTAGTGGATCAGGGCCGGACAGATGCTCCTGCGCGGACACCCCACACCCCGCCGTGGCACACCATACAGCGAAGTTGAGTTGGTTTTGCCAGAATTGCATCGGATTGCTGTACCAGGCTTGTATGATCTGGTCTGACTCCACGTATGGCAACCGGTATTTTTCAAACACATTGGGGAACTGTGTTGGAAAGGCTCCTTGGAGGTTGACCTGTATGTCCACCTTTGTGAGATCCTTTATTTGTGCAAACGGGTATACCCCACCCGCCGGGTATTTGGCGTCCTTATTGAACTCGTAAGCAGTCATTATTATTAGCTGTGCTAATATGTTTTTCACACTTAGTAACGTCCAACACGGGGAACCCATCCCCCTCAACCCGGTCCTAGACAATCGCGATGGTGACCTAGAGGTGGCTATCGTGGAATTGTTGTTCTACCCTGCGTGGGTTAATATTTCCGAGAAGCTGAAAAACAATTGGTTCAAACTATGGTGACGAAGTTGTTACTATCCCCGACGGGTATTATGATGTCTGTGCTCTCAACAAGCAATTCTTTGAGCCACGGAAGCTCTCTCTTTCTCTCAACCCCGCAACTGGCCTTGTAAGTCTCGGTGGTATAAAATCGGGGGTGGCCTTAGCGTGGGGAGGGCTAGGTGGGGTTCTTGGGTTCGGCTTAGACGATAGAAGTAAGCTGTTCAATGAGGTGTTTACATTCTATGCGTCGAAGTTTCCTAACCTTATCATATATAAGGAGTTGTACATTCATCTCGAGGGCCTATCATCATATGAAAACCGTCATAATTCGCTTCCCTCCACACTCCTCCGGGCTGTACCTGTTAAAAAAGAGGAATGTAATCAAGGAAGACATGAGCTTTTCTCTATGCCTCATTATAAAAAGCTGGAAACTGGAACTGTAGGGGGTATAAGACTTTCAGTCCGAGATGAAAAGGGTGACGACGTGCCACTGGCATATCTAAGCTGTGTACTCCACATCAGACATGGCTGCTCCGTTGGGAATTTACCGTCCTTATTGAACTCGTAAATTATCATTATTAGACGTGCTAAAATGTACATCACGTTAACCAACATTCAGCATGGGGAACCCATCCCCCTCAACCCGGTCATAGACAATCGCGATGGTGACCTTGAGGTAGCTATTGTGGAATTATTGTTCTATCCAGCGTGGGTTAATATTTCCCAGGAGCTGGCCAATAATAAGTTCCAGGTGGGGGGTAAACAGATTGTTATCCCCGATGGGTACTACGACGTATGTACCCTCAACAAGCAATTCTTTGAGCCTCGCAAGTTTTCTCTGACGCTGAACCCCGCAACTGGCCTTGTACAGCCTCGCTGGTATGTATGAGCCCGATATGTTAGGAAGGAGGCTTAGCCTACACTCTTGGGCTTTTTAGTCGGGAATGAGGTTAATAAGCCGGATGGTCGGAAAAGAGTTTCCCAGACTCCTCTTATATAAGGAGTTGTACATTCATCTCGAGGGTCTATCATCATATGAGAACCGTCATAATTCGCTTCCCTCCACACTCCTCAGGGCAGTGCCTGGTAAAAATGTGGAATGTAATCAAGGGAGACACGAGGTTTTCTCTGTGCCTCGTTATAAGAAGTTGGAGACAGGAACTCTAAACGATATTAGACTTTCGGTCCGTGATGAACAAGGTAAAGCCTGTGCCGCTGGCATATCTAAGTTGTGAACTCCACATCAGAAAACACAATGGCTGATTCAGAAGGTCCAGGAAGGCATCGCCCAAGAGCATGCTCTACCCTAACCTTTGCTGATTTGGCCGACACTATTGGGTGGCGGGAGCCGGGTCATAACTACAAGATCTATGGCCTCCAGCTCACTCCCCAGGGGGTCTATGCTCGTGCTGCCATAGACCATCCCGACGACGATGACTGGGATCTGCAGCTTGAGCTTCGCACGGGATATACTCACCTCGAGCCCAATGGGATACTTATTAGGTTAACCAACATGGGCAAGGTGTTTGTGAGTTATCAGGCCTGCAGGACAGTCACACGCCCCAACAAGTCTCCTGTTGTGACCTACCAGTCATTTCTGAAAATGCAGTGCGCCAGGGCTCTCTTCTATGCCGTATCGGTGACTGAGGCTAAAGTCCAGGGGACTAAATATTGCCTGAAGGCCGTTACAGAGTGTAAAGCCGACCTTGATATGTTAGGTAAGCCTCCTAAGGAGTCAACCATCTATCTCGAGTTAGCTATTGGGGCTGTGGCGCAGACTGAGTTTGCCCCAGTCCTTCCTGGGGTCTCTATTAAATGGAGTGCGTCATCACTCCCCAGGCATGTTGCTCTCGTCATTACTTCCGCGGCCGACGGGACGTGGGCGGCCCGGGCAACAGAGACGGACATTATAGTAGAGCTCGGTGAGGTTGCGGTGGATGAAATCATTTTTAATACCGTTACTGCTTTTGTCCGGCTTTTGTTCACTACAGGGCCGATTAGCACCGTTCGCATTGAACATTTAATATCTCAGTTGAAGAAGTAGGTTTGACGCGCAAAGAATAATGTCGCTCTATCCGTCATTTGATACTAGTGACGGCGGTACCTATCGCATTCAAGAGCTTACCCGTCTTCGGAAGTCTCTGGAAGATGAAAGGGACAAACGGGCTGCACTGTATAAAAAATATCGGCGTGCCGTTAACGCATTAGACGCTGTGGACAGCGTGATGCTGGCGGCTAGCCTTGGTATGGGTGTAGGGGGTGTTGGGCTTCTTACCACCATTATCGCTGCCCCTGTAGTTGTCGGGCTCGAGATAGCTGCCCTAGCTTGTGGAATCATGTCCGCTGGGAGCAAGCTAGCGTCCCGCAAACTAACGTCGAAAGCTAAGAAACACGATGAAATTTGCACTCTGGCGACGGCTAAGCTTTCTAGTATAGCCGACCTTGTTTCAAAGGCTTTAGATGATGGGAGAATTACAGACGTGGAGTATAAAATAATTACAGCTGAAGAAAATAAATTTCACCAGTTGAAAAAAGATATTCGGAGCAAGGCTCCGGCAGATCTGGACGAAGAGACAAAAAAATCTCTCATTCTAAAAGGGAGAGACGCGGCACGAGCAGAATTCGTCAAAGCTATAGGGTCGAAATAACCTGTATACGCGATCAGGACAATCTGGGGCCGCCCCCCTACTCCACTGAATGATCCGCCACTGGATTTCAGTAATGCGCGGAAGGATATACTCCTCAGATAAACAATATAAAATTCTGAGGTATGTATGAACATTTTTTCCATTCATTGCTTTTCCATTTTTTCTCATCCTATTGTCACATGTGAATGAAGAGATCTCCTGTTCTATATGTTGTGATTTGTTTGTTGATGAAGGCTAATCACCGCAACAACATGTATCAAGTTTATTGCGCATGTGGTGTAATTCTGTTTGGTAAAACTTTATATGGAAGTAATCAATATGAAAGAATACTAAGAGCGGCGGATGCCACTAATGCCCACTACACTTAACATCTCAAGTGTTATTCTAACAAAACGCTCATTACACACCCACCATGAAATATGTTTTCAGCTGACTCAATCAAGTGTCGTCTCTGGCGCTTGCGTGTGGGATTTTTCACGAGAACAAAAATCACCGCGCGGCACGCGTGGGATTTTTTTTCTCGCGAGAACAAAAAAAATCACGGCGCAGCACGCGTTCATAAAAACTCGTCACGCAAAGACAAATTGATCACGCTTCTATTTTTTGATCACGGTACTTCCGGCGTGATCATTCAAGCCGGAAGTGGCGTTGTCTGGCGCACAAATTTGATTATCGGGGCGTGTGTGTATGCGTGCGTATGTGTGTGTATGCGTGCGTATGTGTGCGTGTGTGGATGTATGTGCCCCATTATACACCTATTTATCGGTGGTATGGTGGGCGGCCCTCTGGTTCATATTGAGGACTTAGCTTCATCCCTTTATAGAGTAGCAGCTTGATGCCGGTCGTCTTTTCAAACTTCCGAAACATCTTATGAAGCGCGTCTAACGTGCAACGCTCACACATCTCATATGGTTTCCTAACACCCCTCTCACAGAATATACACTCTTCTATCACCTCGCCCCGCTTTGCCTTTTCATCGTGCCAAGAACAATAAAGGTCGATGGCTGGGCGGCCGCAATGAAGTTCTGTGTCGAGCTTCGGCCACTCACATCCATAGGTCTCCATCTGTATGTGCCCAATAAGTCAACCTCTAATTCGACGCGCTGCCCGGCGCCCCCTAATATTTCTGGGAGGGGGTCCTGGCTGTTGCAATTTGTGTTGGTGGTGCTCGGTGAGAGAGCGTGCCCGCTCGCCGAGTGCTCCCGTGCGTATTCGCGTAGCGGTGCCCATCGTGATATGGCTGGTTGGTAAGGCTCTAATTGTGTAACGCAGTATAGTCACCCCCTATAACAAAATATGGTTGCCCGCACTCGGGGTTGCCCCGGCGATTTTTGCGCTATAGTTAACAACTGTTCTTCGCGGTGCGCATCTTGGTATGTCTGTAGATGATACACTCTAAATCGATGGCTCGGTCGCCCGACTCGTGTGTGCGCTCCAGGATACAGAGGACAGCCTGGTCGGAGACCCGCGGGCTGTCGCGCCCCGGGGCCCTAGGGGGGTGGGGCCCCCGGGGGTTGGGTCCCTAGGGGGGCTTTCTTTTGGGGCTCCTCTGGTGCCACCACCCTTTTGGCCCCAAACCCCCATTGGACATCTACTCATCGTCGCCAGAGAGAGAGAAGGAGAGAAACCAGACTTCACCATCCATGACTGCCCGCTGTGAGGACAGGAAGCCCAAGCTAAGTGACCGACCACCTGTCTGAGACAGAAAATCACTACTATTCAACCATTGGTCTAGGGCCACGTAGCAAGTCTATGATTTAAAAACTTTAAAAGATTTACTCAAGCCCATAGAACTGCCAATCAAATTTTACACAACTAGTAGTCTACAGACCAAGAATACGGTGGAGAGATAATATACATACAGACCTACAAGCACTTGGAATCAGCGACTGGCAGGAGAAGGTCAACCAGAGAGATGAATTTAGACGGCTTGTATCTGTCAGCAAAGAACCTTAATGGCGCAGAATGCTGAAGAAGAAGAAGAAGAAGTCTACAGAGAATAACAGCAAAAGGGGCCTATTCAAAACCCCACTTCTCTGCCAGTAGTCATTCGGTGAAGACCACTTAGAGTGATTTACAAATAAAGCATGTGTGTGTAGTTTTAAACTTTTAACCAACGACTCTGTCATAAGTACACCTAAGATTAGGCATTGCTATTGAGTGATACAACAAAAGTTATACTTTATTAGTCATCTTCCTATCTCCATGTTGTGAGACAATGTAAGACTGGGGGATCCTTTACTTCCCAGGCACATTGTAGCAGAGTAATTAGGTCTGCGATCTTTCTATAAAGTATTGATGTTCGCCTTACTTCCCTTAACCTGGTCACTGTTAGAATACTAGATCACTTCTGGAGCATGTATTTTCATACTGCCTAGATTCATGAGCCACTTTGATCTTGTCTTCAGCAGTGAATAGTCTTTCTTGTCTGAAAGTTTACTTGTCGCTACTTTGGTGTGAGAAATCTGCCAAATAGCTAGCACTACGCTACAATCATGAGTCACAGAGTTTGTACATAAACACTACAATCACGAGTCACAGAGCTGATACATAAACAGAGTGTGTTCATACATGAGTAACAGAGCTGATACATAAACAGAGTGTGTACATACATGAGTCACAGAGTTGATGCATAAACAGTGTGTACATACATGAGTCACAGAGCTGATACATGAACACAGTGTGTACAGTCATAGAACTGATACATAAACACACAGTTTGTACATGAGTACCCTATACTTTATGAGCCTAATACAGGCAGGATAACCTCTGCCACAGCACTCCCAGCAATAAGATTATAAGTTGGGCTGATGCCTACCAAGATTTCAGACATAAAGTTATAAGTTGGGCTGGTCCCTATCAAGACTTCAGAAATAAAGTTATAAGTTGGGCCTATCAAGACTTCAGAAATAAAGTTATCAGTTGGGCTGGTCCCTATCAAGACTTCAGAAATAAAGTTATCAGTTGGGCTGGTCCCTATCAAGACTTCAGAAATAAAGTTATCAGTTGGGCTGATGCCTATCAAGATTTCAGAAATAAAGTTATAAGTTGGGCCTATCAAGACTTCAGAAATAAAGTTATCAGTTGGGCTGATGCCTATCAAGATTTCAGAAATAAAGTTATAAGTTGGGCTGGTCCCTATCAAGACTTCAGAGATAAAGTTATCAGTTGGGTTGGTGCCTATCAAGACTTCAGAAATAAAGTTATAAGTTGGGCTGGTCCCTATCAAGACTTCAGAAATAAAGTTATCAGTTGGGCCTATCAAGACTTCAGAAATAAAGTTATCAGTCGGGCTGGTGCCTATCAAGACTTCAGAAATGAAAATATCAGATGGGCTGGTCCCTATCAAGACTTCAGAAATAAAGTTATCAGTTGGGTTGGTGCCTATCAAGACTTCAGAAATAAAGTTATCAGTTGGGTTGGTGTGACGAAACCGTGATCATCTGTCTGTGGTCGTCGGGATCCCGCACTATTTTGGCGTGTCATCGGGGACTTTCCCAGTTATAAATAGACTGAGGAAAGCCGATGGGAATTTTCCATCTAGAATCATCTCGAATTACCGGTATTTGACTGTACCGGGTTGCCGGGTGCTTCAGCGAATTCCCGTGCAGAGAGATCTAGAAATTCTAGGCGGGGAATGAATGTTATCCGAGAAGTTGACTTTTCACAAGGAGCACTCGATCCTCGTGCGCATGAGTTGGCACGTTGGTGGAATGCGGCTAGAATAGTCATTCACTTCCTAACTCTCACGGAGAGAAGACGCAGGGCTCTGTTAAGCCATTTGTACAGCGTCTACCCTCAACCATGTTGCGGCTGACTGTTATTACAATGCGGCAGATGTGCCCTTGAACAGTACTGGTAGCTGACTGGAGGCTGGTTCGAATTATTCAGGTATCTACTTGGTTAATTAATTTAACTTTGTAATTGTTCACAAAACGCAATCGTTCTAACCTCATTAAATATGCGGGTGTCTTTGCATTATTAATGCGGAATCGATCGATAACGCCGCTGAAATCTAGGCCGTGTGTAACGTTTGTTTACCAACGTGTGTAGTGAATTACCGGCTTGAAATTTAGGCCTGTGATATTGGCGATTTGTGTTCAACTAGTATTTACCATGTGTAGCAAATTGGTGCATATACTATGTGGCTGTTTTAGAATAGAACATAGTTATTAGTGCAGGAAATGAACCGAGGCTTATGTCAGTCAGTAACTGAAGCAAGAAGAACTGTTAGATAGCAAGGTGAGTTGATAGGTGGAGATTCAGACAGTGTTGTGCATAGCTGCTAAGTAAGGAGAGAACTTAGTGCTATACCACAGTGCATGATGTAACTATTGTGTAATAACTTAATAGTGAATTCATTGTGTGGGACACTGGAATTCTGTGAGCAGGTAAGTCTTCATTGATGATATATATAATATATAATATATATATATATATATATATATATATATATATATATATATATATATATATATATATATATATATATGATGTGGCATTGTGTATATATATTAAGTCATGTTATGTGATACTTCTTGGAGCGATACCGAACGCCGAGTGGTTCGACGCGTGATAACAATGCGTACCGTCGTGATGTACATTTGCGTTCTTGATTCTTGTCTTAGCTATCCTGTTCTTTCATACTGGCACAAGTGCGAGTGAGTGCTGATGTGCTAGTAGTATGGAGGACAAAAGGAGGTTGCATGAGACACGGGGACATATGGGATATGGGGGATTGGAAAGCAAGTTATGAAAGTATTGTGCTGGCAGACCAGGCCAGTTCTGAAGTTCGGTCCAGGCCAAGGCTAATCCACTTGGAAGGGCAGAGCTGGAACATAACCCTTGGAACATGGGGGGAACATGTTTTACCAAGAAGGCTTCTTGACTCTAGGGAAGAGTCTAATAAGAAGAGTTTTGCTATAGGGTGGGCAGGATGTCCCACCAGCAGAACGGAGTGTGTACATACTGGATGTGATCATGTATTATCCCTATATCCCGAGGGATGGTACAGTGATCAGTATTATGTTACTATTGAACAGGTCCAATGTAAGGAAGGAGTCCAGGGACTCTTCACCTTAATGTTTAGTTCTGTTAATTTTAGAACTATGATAAAGGCTTACTATAACTAGTGACGTTAGCGACAACTGGTAGATGATTAGGGATAGGTGAGACATACGATCAGACTCGTCATTCTGATTACTTACTCTGTTTGACGGGCTGTTCTTGTGGCCAGCTGACATTGACCGAAACCCATGCTTTACTACTCTCAATATAGAGATAATGCTTTAGTTATTTGCATAACTAATTAGCATGACTGAGGGTTGAGTAGTCAGTGGTAGGATGCATGTGGACCAATGTTTGGGCCAGTATACTCTCACCGATCGCTCTTCCTTTCAGGAGTTGCCTGTTGAGGAACCAGTCAACTACACTTGTCGTTTGCCGGAAACCACTTCGTGTAACACAGTGAAGGGTAGAATCCTTTACTTACCTCGCCTGACTAAACCACACCATGTGCCAGGGTGAATCATCATAAGTGGATGTTATCATCAATTGATTCCGGTGCCCTGAAGGTGCACGTGTGGGATGTGATGGTTTGTGTTGTTTTCTGACTTAGAAGATACTTTATTTCAGCAAGGAGAAGTTCAGCTACCTGAGCAATCATGCTCAATGATATGATATACCAGACGGTACGCCGTCTAGTGAGGTTCCGCCTAAACGTCGGAAAGAATGATCTATAATCTGGGACTGTTTCTACGGCAGCTTTAGTGGAAGGCCATGATGAGACCTACACCAGCTTACGTATAACGACATATTACCAGTGTTATTAGGTAACGGACAACTAATTCTTGTCCAGACTGAACAATGTTATCTCCGGATGAAATAGAAGTGTGATCCAAATGGTGGACTTAGTTTAGAAACTGAACTGTGTTTTCTTGTAAGACTCTAGTATCAGCAGAACTATCTGATTACCCAACCAGCGGTAATGTACTGTGATTTAGGGACCATTATATTGGTCATTGGCTTATTACCCAACCAGTGGTAATGTACTACGACTTAGGGATCATTAGATTGATCATTGCTTAGTACCCAACCAGGGGTACGTGATACTACTGAGGGACCATTAGATTGGTCAATTGGCTTATTACCGAACCAGGGGTAATGTACTACGACTTAGGGATCATTAGATTGATAATTTCTTAGTACCCAACCAGGGGTACGTGATACTAATGAGGGACCATTAGATTGGTCAATTGGCTACGGACGTTCATTGAACTCAAGAGTAACTGGGGTCAAGTCCAGGAGGATTGTCTCCCAGCTAGGCTGTTTATAGAGAACTGTTTATTAACTTAGCAGTGACTAATTAGGAGGTGATGAAGTTGCAGTTGGTCCAGTTGAGTGAGGTCCAGGGGTAACACTCTTGTTGGCAATCCAAGCTCTGGGGACGGAGTGGTCTCCAAGGTTCAAGTCAGCTCACTGGAAGGAAGCCGGGTGAGTGGCTGACCGACTGGACGAGACACCTGCATTCAATCTACTTCTCAGCCTGATGATGAATTATCCATATCTCTGATTCTGTCTCTACTCTATCTTCTATTTGTGTAAATAGATTATTCTATCAGGATGTTCATTTCAGTTCTATATTCTCAAGGGTAGAATAAACTTTGTGTATGTTGACGTGCTCTTTGTATAATTATTGAGTGTGGTCTCGGACGATGCCTCAGTGTACATTGTTCCAAGGGAGTAGGTAGTTAGTGGGGGTCTAGAATCTGGAGGGGCTTGTAGACATATTTAACTAATACGAGGTCAACCACAGAGTAAAAAAGTGTATCTACCTGTCCAACCCCTGGGGTTAGAATACACGGGAGTGCCAGAGAGTTATAAGTTGGGCCCATCAAGACTTCAGAAATAAAGTTATCAGTTGGGTTGGTGCCTATCAAGACTTCAGAAATAAAGTTATCAGTTGGGTTGGTGCCTATCGACTTCAGAAACAAAGTTATCAGTTGGGCTGGTGCCTATCAAGTCTTCAGAAGCAATGGGAGGGATCCCACAATATGAACAGAGACTGATTAGTAGCATGTGAAAGACAAGGAGGAGCCATATGAATGTCACATCAGCGACCGAGGTAATATACTTCCCTGAGAGATCAAAGGAAGATGTCACCAACCACCACCCCATGCCTTCACTACAATTAACATAACATACCAGGAGCGTCAAGTTCCAGGCCAACAAACAGCATATTCGGCTGTCCGATCTTGTCCAGGTGGCCAATGTAGCGAATCCTGCCAGTTTTGTCTCCCTTCACCACAACATGATCACCCAGCTGCACCACAAGCTTGGAGCTGAATGTAACAAAAACAACATTCACAAGTGTCGTTATTTATTATCTCACAACAACAGCTCATATCCTATTCTTCTTGTTCTTCATTCTTCTCTTAAGGTGTGTATGTCATATGTGGTTATATACCTCTGCAGTTCTAAGGCCGTGTCTCTGACTTTCTCTACAGCAGACATACTGCTATTTTTTGTGTTTTGCTTGCTCACTTTGAACTCAAGCGTAGTCCATACACATTACTTCTAGTAGCACTGAACTGAATTTTGTGTGTGGATTAGCTTTTCTTATTACCAGTGTCTCTGACCATCAGGAGATCCCACATCTGACTTCAGGGGTGGTTGTAATTGACGTCCGCAAGTCAAGGACAAATACTGGTGTAAAAGTTAGGACGTGATGCTGACAATGAAATGAGAATGGTCAGAGAAGGGCTCACTCCCTGCTCTGATCCTTCACTGTGGCAGGGAAAGACTGACCACTTATTCCTGTGTGCACTCAGGCCTACACAACTGTGCTGAGCCTAATATGTCAGCAGGTTCCTGTTACAGGAACTGTGTGTTCAGAACTTCCTCTAGACAGACTCATCCATGTAACATGTTTTATCTCTCCATAGGGGTTTCTTTCCAATCATTTTGCCACGAACAGTAGCCTTACAGCTTATTCTTTGCTACTCTCAATTTCTGTAAATTGTTAACGTATGCAATTTTCCCATAAGATCTTCAGTTTTATCACCCTTGTCTGAAAATACTAGGTGTTCTATTTCACTATCCAAAACATCAATAAGCACATGTGATATTATTAGAAATAAATGGTTTTTGTGTGCAGCCCTTTGCTGGAATCACCTAGTAACCCAACAGCTGCAGGAAGGACGCTGTACTTTCTGCAGGTAATAATGAAGATATATATGTAATCTCTTCACACATGTGTTGCTGCAGGACCACACCAGACTGTCATCCAGCTACTGGATGCTGGATGGATTGAGATGGTAAGCATGGAGGAATATCATCAGCAGAGTTGATCCAGAAAACCAGGGACCGAGATCTGTGGAGAGGTAATATGATCATTATCACATCAGCCGCCTTTACTCTCCAAGACATTTTTGTGTACCAATTTTAGGCTGGGTTGACCAGGACACTGTAAACAAATCGTACTCCGTCCAGCTGTGCATCAAACCCAAGACCACCAGGTATGCAGGCAGTGTCTAGACACTGTTCCAAGACCGTGGTCTAGGGTACAACCCCCAGCACAGGCAGGATTACACTTTCTGACCAGTACAGCAATGGGGTACATGCAGTTACATAAACATGCTTGCCAGGCAGTTCTCAGAATTTCTGGTAAATCTTTGGGAAAGGAAGGAACCAGCCACCCCACCTTATAAGCCATATACACGTAGGCCTCAGACTCCACATTTCAACAATATCTGCTATGGGACTACATTACCTTTTTTTAATAAGAAAGGGACAAACAGCATTCTTTCGACATATAAGAAGGGAGGCATTGGAAAACGTTATGACTGAACATATAAGCAGTTGAAGAGGCAGACCAAGATAAATGTTGGATTGTCTAAGATGGTCGAATATCATCAAAAGAAATTATGCTGGATTGTCTAAGATGGTGGAATATCAGCAAAAGAACTGGTCCAGAACACCAAGGACCAAGATCTGGGAAGAGACATGAATGCCTACAACATATGGCAGGGCATGTGATGATGCTGGTGACACTTACTTGACAGGAAACTTCTGCAGGTCCTCATTGAGACTTGTGCTGAGGGCGGCATGGAAATCTCCTCCCATTGCTTCCTCACAGGCCGTACATTTACAGCCGTACAACGGCTCTGCATAAAAATGGCTTCCTTGAGGGGAGGACACTCTAGATCTGTAGTAACAAACAGAAAATATAACATTATAACATATCTATTTGTTATTCCCTTGGATTATTAGTTTGAAGTCTGTTGACCGTGACATACTTAAAATTGTGCAGAACAACATTCCCAACCAAGAAGTAGGATCTGTGTTGCATTTGCCTCCTTTTGCATTTGAAACCAGTCGATCCACTTTGATAACATAGTTTCTGCTTCTGAGTGGCTAGTTGTAGGTTTTTGGTTAAGAACTCATCGCTCATCATCATCAATTTCTTCTTCAATGGTAGTCACACTAGAAACAATATGATCATCGTTCAAAATTTCAAAGTCTCCATTCATGTTGTCACATTCCAAACAATCTGTTACGTCTTCTAGCGTAATGTTTTCACTGTTTAGTCCTACATTGTTGCACAATTTCGCCACCACTTACGTCCAAGGTCCTTCAGTTTCATCAATAGGTTCAGGCAAGAGTTTATTCCACCAATTCTTTAGGTTTGACACTGTAAGGTCAGCCCAAGCAGTGGTGACATTGAAAATAGCGTCCTTTTTATATCTCTTCCAAATTTATGTTTTTTTAAGACGATGACGGATAACAGAAACTGACAGTTAAATGAGTAATGGTTAATCAAAGCTTTACTGTATGTATATGTGTGTATATATATATAGATATAATATATATATATATATATATATATATATATATATATATATATATATTATATATATATATATATATATATATATATATATATATATATATATATATATATATATATATATAAGCTATTCATCTGTCTCCTTGTTGTGAACAGGACACGTGTGTAATCAAATCTACGTGTATGATTAGAACAAAGCGGAAATATGGCCATGACGGGAAAGTGGGGATTAAAGGTCAATAAATAAGACTGCAATAGCAACATGTGAGGAGAACAACGCTAAACTATTATTTTCCTAAACTATTATACTTCCACCACTTGTTTTGCCACTGGATTCAGATGGACTGGGGTGAAAGAGTGTGGTCGATGAATTGTGCAACTCTTCCATTCTTTAATCCAATTCATCATGCAAGTCATTCTTCATCTATGACCCCAAGCTTTCAATCCCACTGGATGAAACGAATGATCATCATCACTCTTGATCGACAAACACCATACTTCCACCAAAGTCAAAGACGTGTGAAACAGAACAAAGCAACAGCCTATGAACACTTGAATGCATAACTGCTTGGTACTGGGCCAAAACACAAGAGCCCAGGTATCGTTGGACTGGTTGGACATGGCCAAGCCACGTAATCTTTCAATGTAATATACACACAAGAAGTGGTGTTTGGTATCATTTATAGTTGTTATGGTATGGTGTTCAGGATTATGTCAGCGTGTATGATATACGAGAGGGCATCAAATGAAAAGTTTAAGAGTGTGATCGAAATTAAGATAACCATGCCATTGTCTTGTAACCTGTCAATATTGTTGTTAAGGATGTCAAGAGTGTTTAGCATGTGACATCA
Source organism: Cepaea nemoralis (assembly GCA_014155875.1). Taxonomy (NCBI): domain Eukaryota; kingdom Metazoa; phylum Mollusca; class Gastropoda; order Stylommatophora; family Helicidae; genus Cepaea; species Cepaea nemoralis. Next base: position 195,715 of record JACEFZ010011543.1, read on the forward strand.
TGTTGCAGATGAACACAGTGGCATTATAAGAACAATTTAAAGATGGTCACCGCACCACAATAAATTCCAGCATGCAAAAGCCAAATTTCAAAGGGCCAAGCTGCAGGCTAGACGGAAAAGCTGGCAGGAAAAAACAGAGTCTCTGAACTTTGAAAGAGACAAGGAAATTGTGGAAGCTAATAAAACAACTTAACGATGAGGGCACAGGGAGAAACTCAAAAATTGCACTACATAAAGATGGAAAAATCTTAACAAGAAAGCAAGCAGCTGACCATTTTGCGGACTCATTCGCACAAGATAACAATATCAAAATCAGTCCAGAGAAACAACAAGAGATTCAAGAGAAACGGCAACATACAGGACAGAAGGAAATAGTGCATGAGGTTCTGGAGGCACCCATCACAATCAGCGAACTGGAGCTAGCCATATCAAAACTGAAAATGAGAAAGTCACCAGGAGCTGATGGTATCTCCAATGAAATGATCAGGAACCTAGGAACAGAGGCCAAAGCAAAGCTGCTGCAGATCTTCAATAACAGTTGGACCTTAGGCAGTGTTCCACAAGCCTGGAGAGAAGCAATCATGATACCCCTCCTAAAATCAGGGAAAGATAGTTCCATTGCCTCTAGCTACAGACCAATTAGCCTCACCAGCTGTCTCTGCAAAACACTGGAGCACATCATCAATCACAGACTGCAGTGGTACATTGAAAGTAAAAACATCCTTGTGCCACAGCAGGCTGGCTTTAGGCAGTGCTACTCTACGGAAGATCAGACAACCTACCTCTCTCAAGAAATTGAGGATGCATTCCAAGAGAAGAACCTGGTGCTTGCGGCATGGATAGATTTGAAGAAAGCCTTTGAGAAAGTCTGGAAAGAAGGTCTGATGAATAAACTGAGAAACTGCAAAGTCAATGGAAGAATGTACAAATGGGTGAAAGCATACTTGCACAACAGAAGAGCCCGAGTACAGATAGACGGACTAAAGAGCAAGAAAGTACTACTGCGTCACGGAGTTCCCCAGGGCGGAGTATTATCCCCCACACTCTTTCTAATCTTCATCAATGATCTCGTTGCTAATCTACCGCATGGAATTAAAGCCGCAATGTATGCCGATGACCTGGTTCTATGGAGCACAAATGAACATGCATCAGTGGCCACCAGATTACTACAAAGAGCTGTAGATACATTTGTTGCATGGGCAAATAGATGGTGTGTCAGCATAAACACTGACAAGTGCAGCACCACCCAATTTACCCTCTCTCCAAAACAAAAGGCAGGGACCATCCAGATAAATGGAACACCCCTACGAGAAGATAAAGAACCAACATACCTTGGAGTAACATTTGATGGCAGGCTGACATGGAGAAAGCACATCAACAAAGCAGTAGCAAAAGCCAGAAGGAAAATAGCCATCCTGAGAAAGCTAAGTGGAACCACATGGGGAGCCAGTGGGAAAATACTTAGCAAAGTTTATCAACAGAGCATACGACCACACCTGGAATACGGGTCAACTGCATGGTGTTCGGCAGCAAAAACCACACTACAAGAGCTGGACAAAGTGCAAAATCAAGCACTTAGAGTCACCACAGGAGGGATGAGATCAACCCCTATAGTGGAAATGGAGAAGATGGGGAGGACACAAGCACTGAGTGAGCGCAGAGATACGAAAACGCTAATACAAGCAGAAAAGTTCCTCAGCTTGCCAGGCCACCCTATGCAGAACAAATTTGAAAACCTAGCTATGGGACGGTTGAAAAGAAGTAGTTTTATCCACCAGGCCAAACGACTATGCAGAGAAACCACCGATCTACCCACAGTTGGTATCCCCCTAACAACTATTCCAGAGCGAAACTCCATGGAAAGATGAGCATAGACTATCATTACAAATCCAGACAAAAGTGAGAGGAATATTTGACAAGTAAGATCAGAACAGAGTGCAGCGCAGAACAGCCACTCTCAGCTTCCTTGATGAAGAATACCCACACGACCTCTGGATCCGAGTCTACACAGATGGGTCAGCACAAAATGCTGTTCGAAATGGAGGAGCGGGAGTGTACATAGAATACCCAAATAATACCAGGGACACAGCTAGAGTACCGACAGGAAAGTACTGCCATAACTACGATGCTGAAATTGAGGCAATCAAGATAGCAACAGAGAAATTACTAAATACCAGCAATGGTACACAACCTGTGGTGCTATTGACAGATGCAAAATCAGTACTCGAGGCGCTCCTGTCTGGGAAATTGCCAGTACTAAGGACACTACTTTCTGAACTTAGCAGTCAGCATAAGGTCACCATACAGTGGATACCATCCCACTGTGGAGTACCCGGGAACGACAGAGCTGATCAATTGGCTAAGGAAGGAGCCAAAGAAGAACAGCCTGATGTGCCTGTAACATACCACCAAAAGAAAAGAATGATCAAATCAGTCAGAAAGCCACCAAAACCTGCTCAAGATGACTACCACATTATGGATAGACCAGAACAAGTAATTATTCTGCGCCTCAGAACAGGGCACAATAGATTACGCAACCACATGTATACAAAATTCAAGATTGGTGAAACAGCCATGTGTACATGTGGATTGGTGTCGCAGACAGCAGAGCACATACTCCAAGACTGCCCAAAATATAACATATCTAGGCAAACCTTCTGGCCTAGAGAGACAACAGTGGAAGATAAACTCTATGGACCGCTGTGTGAACTGAAAAAGACAGTTCAATTCATACAAGAGACAGCACTGCAGTTATAGACATATTTCAAGCGAACGAAAGAAGAAGAAGAAGAAGAAGATGGTCACCCCACTTTTGACAGGCACCAAAGAGAAGCAGGTTCTGTTATCCGTTTTGTTTTTAATCAGCAAAGGAGGGAAATCTATAGAAATGTAGGTCCAGTATGGTGATGCATGCCTGTCAGTCCAACAAGTGTATGAGTGGAGTAGGAAGTTTCAAAATGGTGTGACAGATTGTGTCAGACCAGGTCAGACACACCGACACAGATCTGATTTTTCTACAGGAATCCAAGCACTTTATCAGTGCTTGAGGACTTGCATTGAATGCAGTGGTGGCTACATCGAAAAATGATACATTTGTTCTTTACCTTTTTGGAATATATTCACACAAACACACAGGTTTCAAACACAGCAGAGTCAGGACTTTAAAACTGAACTGCAAATGACCTGTTACATGATGAAACTGAATTACCTGGGACAGAAATCACACATAAAACATAACAGTTAAACTAACCCATTTAACTTCAGTCGTCTCATCTGGCTATTGGTGGATTTATGTGAGAATTCAGGAGCATTGACTCGTGACCCTGCAGAGGCTGACTCCATGTGGCAGGAGTCTTGTCGATAGTGATCCAGTGCACATTCCTTGGCCAGCTGGTTCATCTGCAGGATGTTGGATGCAATACCCACACATTACTGACTGCACATAACTTATCAGACATGTCTCAGTCATGACAACAACAGTCAGCTTTCTTCAGAAAGGTATGTAATTATTAGACTACCAATGAACATATAGTCACATGGTTGGACAAGAATGATTTATGTATTTAAAATCTGGCCTATCTTTGATTTATGTATTTAAAATCTGGCCTATCTTGTCACAATTAATTTTGTTTGTTTTTTCTTATGTTTCAATTAAATTCATATAGTCTCTGTCAGGCATAACAACACAAACAATAGTAGGCCCATGCTTACACTCTACGTGATTCATTGAGCATGATCTGGGAAGTCAAGTTCTGCATACAAAAAAGTGATTCATCAAACATGATGTGGAAATTCAAGACAAGTTCTGCATACAAAGTTGTTGAAAGAGTATTATCTAGATAGCAAAGACAAGTTCTGCATACAAAGTTGTTGACCGAACATGATCTGGATAGTAAAGACAAGTTCTGTATACAAGGTAATCCATTGAGCATGATGGAAAGTCAAGTCCAGTTCTGCTTGCTTATATTGAATTGGGTCCCTGAAGAGATTCACAACTTTTAGAATTAGATTCATCTTTGTACCAGGGCAATGAAAGATCAGATAGGCTGGCTGGTTCTGCCACTATATAGAAAGTGAGCCATTGGATCAGGCTGACAATGTGAACCCTATTAGAGAGTTGAGACAAATTACAGACCTTCAGCTAAATGAATCAACATCCACGAAAAGAATGGAACAGTGGGAACTAAATATGAGAGTGATCAGACAAGAATGACACACAAGTAGACTTGAAAACCAACACTGAGCTGGAACAACTGATCGCTGTAAGCAGAATCACCAGTCTCACAATCACCATCTCACACAATCACCAGCCTCACACAATCACCAGCCTCACAGAATCACCAGTCTCACAATCACATCTCACACAATCACCATCTCACACAATCACCATCTCACACAATCACCAGCCTCACAAATCACCAGTCGTGGATCAGCTCTGTGTTCTGATCCCGATTGTCCCATTTGGCCGGGTTGCCCAGGTATTTATCTCTCTGCCTTCCCCTTGGCCTTTTCCCACAAATGTTGCCAGCTGTTACCACTTCTTCACAGATATGTGTCTGATACAATCACAGTGCAGTGTCACGAGATGTTATCACAGTCAACTAGAGGGACAGTGTCACAAGCTGGTATCACAGTCAACTAGAGGGAAAGTGTCACAAGCTGGTATCACAGTTAACTAGAGGGAAAGTGTCACAAGCTGGTATCACAGTCAACTAGAGGGAAAGTGTCACAAGCTGGTATCACAGTTAACTAGAGGGAAAGTGTCACAAGCTGGTATCACAGTCAACTAGAGGGAAAGTGTCACAAGCTGGTATCACAGTTAACTAGAGGGATAGTGTCATAAGCTGTATCACAGGGAAAGTGTCACAAGCTGGTATCACAGTTAACTAGAGGGAAAGTGTCACAAGCTGGTATCACAGTTAACTAGAGGGAAAGTGTCACAAGCTGGTATCACAGTCAACTAGAGGGACAGTGGCACAAGCTGGTATCACAGTTAACTAGAGGGACAGTGGCACAAGCTGTATCACAGTCAACAAGAGGGACAGTGTCACAAGCTGGTATCACAGTCAACTAGAGGGAAAGTGTCACAAGCTGGTATCACAGTCAACTAGAGGGAAAGTGTCATAAGCTGGTATCACAGTTAACTAGAGGGATAGTGTCATAAGCTGGTATCACAGGGAAAGTGTCACAAGCTGGTATCACAGTTAACTAGAGGGAAAGTGTCACAAGCTGGTATCACAGTTAACTAGAGGGAAAGTGTCACAAGCTGGTATCACAGTCAACTAGAGGGACAGTGGCACAAGCTGGTATCACAGTTAACTAGAGGGACAGTGGCACAAGCTGGTATCACAGTCAACAAGAGGGACAGTGTCACAAGCTGGTATCACAGTCAACTAGAGGGAAAGTGTCACAAGCTGGTATCACAGTTAACTAGAGGGAAAGTGTCACAAGCTGGTATCACAGTTAACTAGAGGGAAAGTGTCACAAGCTGGTATCACAGTCAACTAGAGGGACAGTGGCACAAGCTGGTATCACAGTTAACTAGAGGGGACAGTGGCACAAGCTGGTATCACAGTCAACAAGAGGGACAGTGTCACAAGCTGGTATCACAGTCAACTAGAGGGAAAGTGTCACAAGCTGGTATCACAGTTAACTAGAGGGAAAGTGTCACAAGCTGGTATCACAGTTAACTAGAGGGATAGTGTCATAAGCTGGTATCACAGGGAAAGTGTCACAAGCTGGTATCACAGTTAACTAGAGGGAAAGTGTCACAAGCTGGTATCACAGTTAACTAGAGGGAAAGTGTCACAAGCTGGTATCACAGTCAACTAGAGGGACAGTGGCACAAGCTGGTATCACAGTTAACTAGAGGGACAGTGGCACAAGCTGGTATCACAGGGAAAGTGTCACAAGCTGGTATCACAGTCAACAAGAGGGAAAGTGTCACAAGCTGGTATCACAGTCACTAGAGGGAAAGTGTCATAAGCTGGTATCACAGTTAACTAGAGGGATAGTGTCATAAGCTGGTATCACAGGGAAAGTGTCACCAAGCTGTATCACAGTTAACTAGAGGGAAAGTGTCACAAGCTGGTATCACAGTTAACTAGAGGGAAAGTGTCACAAGCTGGTATCACAGTCAACTAGAGGGACAGTGGCACAAGCTGGTATCACAGTTAACTAGAGGGACAGTGGCACAAGCTGGTATCACAGTCAACAAGAGGGACAGTGTCACAAGCTGGTATCACAGTCAACTAGAGGGAAAGTGTCACAAGCTGGTATCACAGTCAACTAGAGGGAAAGTGTCATAAGCTGGTATCACAGTTAACTAGAGGGATAGTGTCATAAGCTGGTATCACAGGGAAAGTGTCACAAGCTGGTATCACAGTTAACTAGAGGGAAGTGTCCACAAGCTGTATCACAGTTAACTAGAGGGAAAGTGTCACAAGCTGGTATCACAGTCAACTAGAGGGACAGTGGCACAAGCTGTATCACAGTTAACTAGAGGGACAGTGGCACAAGCTGGTATCACAGTCAACAAGAGGGACAGTGTCACAAGCTGGTATCACAGTCAACTAGAGGGAAAGTGTCACAAGCTGGTATCACAGTTAACTAGAGGGAAAGTGTCACAAGCTGGTATCACAGTCAACTAGAGGGAAAGTGTCACAAGCTGTATCACAGTCACTAGAGGGAAAGTGTCACAAGCTGGTATCACAGTCAACTAGAGGGAAAGTGTCACAAGCTGGTATCACAGTTAGACTAGAGGGATAGTGTCATAAGCTGGTATCACAGGGAAAGTGTCACAAGCTGGTATCACAGTTAACTAGAGGGACAGTGTCACAAGCTGGTATTACAGTTAACTAGAGGGACAGTGGCACAAGCTGGTATCACAGTCAACTAGAGGGACAGTGTCACAAGCTGGTATCACAGTCAACTAGAGGGAAAGTGTCACAAGCTGGTATCACAGTCAACAAGAGGGAAAGTGTCACAAGCTGGTTTCACAGTCAACTAGAGGGAAAGTGTCACAAGCTGGTATCACAGTCAACTAGAGGGAAAGTGTCACAAGCTGTTATCACAGTTAACTAGAGGGACAGTGGCACAAGCTGGTATCACAGTTAACAAGAGGGAAAGTGTCACAAGCTGGTACCACAGTTAACAAGAGGGAAAGTGTCACAAGCTGGTATCACAGTTAACAAGAGGGAAAGTGTCACAAGCTGGTATCACAGTCAACAAGAGGGAAAGTGTCACAAGCTGGTATCACAGTTAACTAGAGGGACAGTGTCACAAGCTGGTATCTCAGTTAACAAGAGGGAAAGTGTCACAAGCTTGTATCACAGTTAACTAGAGGGACAGTGTCACAAGCTGGTATCACAGTCAACAAGAGGGAAAGTGTCACAAGCTGGTATCACAGTTAACTAGAGGGACAGTGTCAAAAGCTGGTATCACAGTCAACAAGAGGGAAAGTGTCACAAGCTGGTATCACAGTTAACTAGAGGGACAGTGTCACAAGCTGGTATCACAGTCAACAAGAGGGAAAGTGTCACAAGCTGGTTATCACAGTTAACTAGAGGGACAGGTGTCACAAGCTGGTATCACAGTTAACTAGAGGGACAGTGTCACAAGCTGGTATCACAGTTAACTAGAGGGACAGTGTCACAAGCTGGTATCACAGTTAAATAGAGGGACAGTGTCACAAGCTGGTATCACAGTTAACTAGAGGGACAGTGTCACAAGCTGGTATCACAGTTAACTAGAGGGACAGTGTCACAAGCTGGTATCACAGTTAACTAGAGGGACAGTGTCACAAGCTGGTATCACAGTCAACAAGAGGGAAAGTGTCACAAGCTGGTATCACAGTTAACTAGAGGGACAGTGTCACAAGCTGGTATCACAGTTAACTAGAGGGACAGTGTCACAAGCTGGTATCACAGTTAAATAGAGGGAGAGTGTCACAAGCTGGTATCACAGTTAACTAGAGGGACAGTGTCACAAGCTGGTATCACAGTTAACTAGAGGGAAAGTGTCACAAGCTGGTATCACAGTTAACTAGAGGGACAGTGTCACAAGCTGGTATCACAGTCAACAAGAGGGAAAGTGTCACAAGCTGGTATCACAGTTAACTAGAGGGACAGTGTCACAAGCTGGTATCACAGTTAACTAGAGGGACAGTGTCACAAGCTGGTATCACAGTTAACTAGAGGGACAGTGTCACAAGCTGGTATCACAGTTAAATAGAGGGACAGTGTCACAAGCTGGTATCACAGTTAACTAGAGGGACAGTGGTCACAAGCTGGTATCACAGTTAACTAGAGGGACAGTGTCACAAGCTGGTATCACAGTTAACTAGAGGGACAGTGTCACAAGCTGGTATCACAGTTAACTAGAGGGACAGTGTCACAAGCTGGTATCACAGTCAACAAGAGGGAAAGTGTCACAAGCTGGTATCACAGTTAACTAGAGGGACAGTGTCAAAAGCTGGTATCACAGTCAACAAGAGGGAAAGTGTCACAAGCTGGTATCACAGTTAACTAGAGGGACAGTGTCACAAGCTGGTATCACAGTTAACTAGAGGGACAGTGTCACAAGCTGGTATCACAGTTAACTAGAGGGACAGTGTCACAAGCTGGTATCACAGTTAAATAGAGGGACAGTGTCACAAGCTGGTATCACAGTTAACTAGAGGGACAGTGTCACAAGCTGGTATCACAGTTAACTAGAGGGACAGTGTCACAAGCTGGTATCCACAGTTAACTAGAGGGACAGTGTCACAAGCTCGTATCACAGTTAACTAGAGGGACATGGTCACAAGCTGGTATCACAGTTAACTAGAGGGACAGTGTCACAAGCTGGGTATCACAGTTAACTAGAGGGACAGTGTCCACAAGCTGGTATCACAGTCAACTAGAGGGAAAGTGTCACAAGCTGGTATCACAGTTAACTAGAGGGAAAGTGCCACAAGCTGGTATCACAGTCCTACTAGGAGGGGAAGTGGCACAAGCTGGTATCACAGTTAACTAGAGGGACAGTGGCACAAGCTGGTATCAAAGTTAACTAGAGGGACAGTGTCACAAGCTGGTATCACAGTTAACTAGAGGGAAAGTGTCACAAGCTGGTATCACAGTTAACTAGAGGGACAGTGGCACAAGCTGGTATCAAAGTTACTAGAGGGACAGTGTCACAAGAGCTGGTATCACAGTCACAAGAGGGAAAGTGTCACTAGCTGGTATCACAGTCAACAAGAGGGAAAGTGTCACAAGCTGGTATCACAGTCAACTAGAGGGAAAGTGTCACAAGCTTGTATCACAGTTAACTAGAGGGATAGTGTCACAAGCTGGTATCACAGGGAAAGTGTCACAAGCTGGTATCACAGTTAACTAGAGGGATAGTGTCATAAGCTGGTATCACAGTTAACTAGAGGGATAGTGTCATAAGCTGGTATCACAGTCAACAAGAGGGATAGTGTCACAAGCTGGTATCACAGTTAACTAGAGGGATAGTGTCATAAGCTGGTATCACAGTTAACTAGAGGGATAGTGTCACAAGCTGGTATCACAGGGAAAGTGTCACAAGCTGGTATCACAGTCAACTAGAGGGAAAGTGTCACAAGCTTGTATCACAGTCAACAAGAGGGAAAGTGTCATAAGCTGGTATCACAGTTAACTAGAGGGATAGTGTCATAAGCTGGTATCACAGTTAACTAGATGGACAGTGTCACAAGCTGGTATCACAGTTAACTAGAGGGAAAGTGTCACAAGCTGGTATCACAGTTAACTAGAGGGAAATTGTCATAAGCTGGTATCACAGTTAACTAGAGGGATAGTGTCATAAGCTGGTATCACAGTTAACTAGAAGGAAAGTGTCATAAGCTGGTATCACAGTTAACTAGAAGGAAAGTGTCATAAGCTGGTATCACAGGGAAAGTGTCACAAGCTGGTATCACAGTCAACTAGAGGGAAAGTGTCATAAGCTGGTATCACAGTTAACTAGAAGGAAAATGTCATAAGCTGGTATCACAGTTAACTAGAGGGATAGTGTCATAAGCTGGTATCACAGGGAAAGTGTCACAAGCTGGTATCACAGTCAACTAGAGGGAAAGTGTCATAAGCTTGGTATCACAGTTAACTAGAAGGAAAGTGTCACAAGCTGGTATCACAGTTAACTAGAGGGATAGTGTCATAAGCTGGTATCACAGTTAACTAGAAGGAAAGTGTCACAAGCTGGTATCACAGTCAACTAGAGGGAAAGTGTCATAAGCTGGTATCACAGTTAACTAGAGGGATAGTGTCATAAGCTGGTATCACAGGGAAAGTGTCACAAGCTGGTATCACAGTCAACTAGAGGGAAAGTGTCATAAGCTGGTATCACAGTCAACTAGAGGGATAGTGTCATAAGCTGGTATCACAGGGAAAGTGTCACAAGCTGGTATCACAGTCAACTAGAGGGAAAGTGTCATAAGCTGGTATCACAGTTAACTAGAAGGAAAGTGTCATAAGCTGGTATCACAGTAAACTAGAAGGAAAGTGTCATAAAGCTGGTATCACAGTCAACTAGAGGGAAAGTTTCATAAGCTGGTATCACAGTTAACTAGAAGGAAAGTGTCATAGCTGGTATCACAGTTAACTAGAGGGATAGTGTCATAAACTGGTATCACAGGGAAAGTGTCACAAGCTGGTATCACAGTCAACTAGAGGGAAAGTGTCATAAGCTGGTATCACAGTTAACTAGAAGGAAAGTGTCACAAGCTGGTATCACAGTCAACTAGAGGGAAAGTGTCACAAGCTGGTATCACAGTTAACTAGAAGGAAAGTGTCATAAGCTGGTATCACAGTTAACTAGAGGGATAGTGTCATAAGCTGGTATCACAGGGAAAGTGTCACAAGCTGGTATCACAGTCAACTAGAGGGAAAGTGTCATAAGCTGGTATCACAGTTAACTAGAAGGAAAGTGTCACAAGCTGGTATCACAGTTAACTACAGGGAAAGTGTCATAAGCTGGTATCACAGTCAACTAGAGGGAAAGTGTCATAAGCTGGTATCACAGTTAACTAGAGGGATAGTGTCATAAGCTGGTATCACAGGGAAAGTGTCACAAGCTGGTATCACAGTTAACTAGAGGGAAAGTGTCATAAGCTGGTATCACAGGGAAAGTGTCATAAGCTGGTATCACAGTCAACTAGAGGGAAAGTGTCATAAGCTGGTATCACAGTTAACTAGAAGGAAAGTGTCACAAGCTGGTATCACAGTTAACTAGAGGGAAAGTGTCACAAGCTGGTATCACAGTCAACTAGAGGGAAAGTGTCATAAGCTGGTATCACAGTTAACTAGAGGGACAGTGTCATAAGCTGGTATCACAGTTAACTAGAGGGAAAGTGTCATAAGCTGGTATCACAGTTAACTAGAGGGATAGTGTCATAAGCTGGTATCACAGTTAACTAGAGGGAAAGTGTCATAAGCTGGTATCACAGTTAACTAGAGGGATAGTGTCATAAGCTGGTATCACAGTTAACTAGAGGGATAGTGTCATAAGCTGGTATCACAGGGAAAGTGTCACAAGCTGGTATCACAGTTAACTAGAGGGAAAGTGTCATAAGCTGGTATCACAGTTAACTAGAGGGATAGTGTCATAAGCTGGTATCACAGTTAACTAGAGGGAAAGTGTCACAAGCTGGTATCACAGTCAACTAGAGGGAAAGTGTCATAAGCTGGTATCACAGTTAACTAGAGGGAAAGTGTCACAAGCTGGTATCACAGTTAACTAGAGGGACAGTGGCACAAGCTGGTATCACAGTCAACAAGAGGGACAGTGTCACAAGCTAGTATCACAGTCAACTAGAGGGAAAGTGTCACAAGCTGGTATCACAGTCAACTAGAGGGAAAGTGTCATAAGCTGGTATCACAGTTAACTAGAGGGATAGTGTCATAAGCTGGTATCACAGGGAAAGTGTCACAAGCTGGTATCACAGTTAACTAGAGGGAAAGTGTCACAAGCTGGTATCACAGTTAACTAGAGGGAAAGTGTCACAAGCTGGTATCACAGTCAACTAGAGGGACAGTGGCACAAGCTGGTATCACTGTTAACTAGAGGGACAGTGGCACAAGCTGGTATCACAGTCAACAAGTAGGGACAGTGTCACAGCTGGTATCACAGTCACTAGAGGGAAAGTGTCACAAGCTGGTATCAACAGTTAACTAGAGGGAAAGTGTCACAAGCTGGTATCACAGTCAACTAGAGGGAAAGTGTCACAAGCTGGTATCACAGTCAACTAGAGGGAAAGTGTCACAAGCTGGTATCACAGTCAACTAGAGGGAAAGTGTCACAAGCTGGTATCACAGTTAACTAGAGGGATAGTGTCATAAGCTGGTATCACAGGGAAAGTGTCACAAGCTGGTATCACAGTTAACTAGAGGGACAGTGTCACAAGCTGGTATTACAGTTAACTAGAGGGACAGTGGCACAAGCTGGTATCACAGTCAACTAGAGGGACAGTGTCACAAGCTGGTATCACAGTCAACTAGAGGGAAAGTGTCACAAGCTGGTATCACAGTCAACAAGAGGGAAAGTGTCACAAGCTGGTATCACAGTTAACTAGAGGGACAGTGTCACAAGCTGGTATCACAGTTAACTAGAGGGACAGTGTCACAAGCTGGTATCACAGTTAACTAGAGGGACAGTGTCACAAGCTGGTATCACAGTTAACTAGAGGGACAGTGTCACAAGCTGGTATCACAGTCAACTAGAGGGAAAGTGTCACAAGCTGGTATCACAGTCAACTAGAGGGAAAGTGTCACAAGCTGGTATCACAGTTAACTAGAGGGAAAGTGCCACAAGCTGGTATCACAGTCTACTAGAGGGAAAGTGTCACAAGCTGGTATCACAGTTAACTAGAGGGACAGTGGCACAAGCTGGTATCAAAGTTAACTAGAGGGACAGTGTCACAAGCTGGTATCACAGTCAACAAGAGGGAAAGTGTCACAAGCTGGTATCACAGTTAACTAGAGGGACAGTGGCACAAGCTGGTATCAAAGTTAACTAGAGGGACAGTGTCACAAGCTGGTATCACAGTCAACAAGAGGGAAAGTGTCACTAGCTGGTATCACAGTCAACAAGAGGGAAAGTGTCACAAGCTGGTATCACAGTCAACTAGAGGGAAAGTGTCACAAGCTTGTATCACAGTTAACTAGAGGGATAGTGTCATAAGCTGGTATCACAGGGAAAGTGTCACAAGCTGGTATCACAGTTAACAAGAGGGATAGTGTCATAAGCTGGTATCACAGTTAACTAGAGGGATAGTGTCATAAGCTGGTATCACAGTCAACAAGAGGGATAGTGTCACAAGCTGGTATCACAGTTACTAGAGGGATAGTTCATAAGCTGGTATCACAGTTAACTAGAGGATAGTGTCACAAGCTGGTATCACAGGGAAAGTGTCACAAGCTGGTATCACAGTCAACTAGAGGGAAAGTGTCACAAGCTTGTATCACAGTCAACAAGAGGGAAAGTGTCATAAGCTGGTATCACAGTTAACTAGAGGGATAGTGTCATAAGCTGGTATCACAGTTAACTAGATGGACAGTGTCACAAGCTGGTATCACAGTTAACTAGAGGGAAAGTGTCACAAGCTGGTATCACAGTTAACTAGAGGGAAAGTGTCATAAGCTGGTATCACAGTTAACTAGAGGGATAGTGGTCATAAGCTGGTATCAACAGTTACTAGAAGGAAAGTGTCATAAGCTGGTATCACAGTTAACTAGAAGGAAAGTGTCATAAGCTGGTATCACAGGGAAAGTGTCACAAGCTGGTATCACAGTCAACTAGAGGGAAAGTGTCATAAGCTGGTATCACAGTTAACTAGAAGGAAAATGTCATAAGCTGGTATCACAGTTAACTAGAGGGATAGTGTCATAAGCTGGTATCACAGGGAAAGTGTCACAAGCTGGTATCACAGTCAACTAGAGGGAAAGTGTCATAAGCTGGTATCACAGTTAACTAGAAGGAAAGTGTCACAAGCTGGTATCACAGTTAACTAGAGGGATAGTGTCATAAGCTGGTATCACAGTTAACTAGAAGGAAAGTGTCACAAGCTGGTATCACAGTCAACTAGAGGGAAAGTGTCATAGCTGGTATCACAGTTAAACTAGAGGGATAGTGTCATAGGCTGGTATCACAGGGAAAGTGTCACAAGCTGGTATCACAGTCAACTAGAGGGAAAGTGTCATAAGCTGGTATCACAGTCAACTAGAGGGATAGTGTCATAAGCTGGTATCACAGGGAAAGTGTCACAAGCTGGTATCACAGTCAACTAGAGGGAAAGTGTCATAAGCTGGTATCACAGTTAACTAGAAGGAAAGTGTCATAAGCTGGTATCACAGTAAACTAGAAGGAAAGTGTCATAAGCTGGTATCACAGTCAACTAGAGGGAAAGTGTCATAAGCTGGTATCACAGTTAACTAGAAGGAAAGTGTCATAAGCTGGTATCACAGTTAACTAGAGGGATAGTGTCATAAACTGGTATCACAGGGAAAGTGTCACAAGCTGGTATCACAGTCAACTAGAGGGAAAGTGTCATAAGCTGGTATCACAGTTAACTAGAAGGAAAGTGTCACAAGCTGGTATCACAGTCAACTAGAGGGAAATTGTCACAAGCTGGTATCACAGTTAACTAGAAGGAAAGTGTCATAAGCTGGTATCACAGTTAACTAGAGGGATAGTGTCATAAGCTGGTATCACAGGGAAAGTGTCACAAGCTGGTATCACAGTCAACTAGAGGGAAAGTGTCATAAGCTGGTATCACAGTTAACTAGAAGGAAAGTGTCACAAGCTGGTATCACAGTTAACTACAGGGAAAGTGTCATAAGCTGGTATCACAGTCAACTAGAGGGAAAGTGTCATAAGCTGGTATCACAGTTAACTAGAGGGGATAGTGTCATAAGCTGGTATCACAGGGAAAGTGTCACAAGCTGGTATCACAGTTAACTAGAGGGAAAGTGTCATAAGCTGGTATCACAGGGAAAGTGTCATAAGCTGGTATCACAGTCAACTAGAGGGAAAGTGTCATAAGCTGGTATCACAGTTAACTAGAAGGAAAGTGTCACAAGCTGGTATCACAGTTAACTAGAGGGAAAGTGTCACAAGCTGGTATCACAGTCAACTAGAGGGAAAGTGTCATAAGCTGGTATCACAGTTAACTAGAGGGACAGTGTCATAAGCTGGTATCACAGTTACTAGAGGGAAAGTGTCATAAGCTGGTATCACAGTTAACTAGAGGGATAGTGTCATAAGCTGGTATCACAGTTAACTAGAGGGAAAGTGTCATAAGCTGGTATCACAGTTAACTAGAGGGATAGTGTCATAAGCTGGTATCACAGTTAACTAGAGGGATAGTGTCATAAGCTGGTATCACAGGGAAAGTGTCACAAGCTGGTATCACAGTTAACTAGAGGGAAAGTGTCATAAGCTGGTATCACAGTTAACTAGAGGGATAGTGTCATAAGCTGGTATCACAGTTAACTAGAGGGATAGTGTCATAAGCTGGTATCACAGTTAACTAGAGGGAAAGTGTCATAAGCTGGTATCACAGTTAACTAGAGGGATAGTGTCATAAGCTGGTATCACAGGGAAAGTGTCACAAGCTGGTATCACAGTTAACTAGAGGGAAAGTGTCACAAGCTGGTATCACAGTCAACTAGAGGGAAAGTGTCATAAGCTGGTATCACAGTTAACTAGAGGGAAAGTGTCACAAGCTGGTATCACAGTTAACTAGAGGGAAAGTGTCACAAGCTGGTATCACAGTCAACAAGAGGGATAGTGGCTCAAAGATAGAAGACAAACCTCCAGTTCCTTCAGACGACCTTTCAAAACTTCAATTTCTTTCCTAGCTGAACCCAGCTCCTCAGCAAGCTTAGAGTTCAGGCGCACGGCTGAAAAATAAACTTAAAAACAAAATACAACTGCAACAAACATCAAATACAGATTCAAAGTGCACAAAACAAATATCAAATATAGAATGATAGCAAACATAACAAACAAAATACAACTGTAATTTTTTTTTTTTCGCATATCCTTTACAGGACATCGCTGTCAACATCAGCATCTTTCAGCTGATTGTTGATTTCTTGGCAAGATTACGCTCAGTAGTTTGCCATTGCTTTCTGAGCGACCGGCTCACATACCCCGTAAGTTACCGACACAGAGAGAACCGCTACTGATTCTCACACACAGTCACGTTATTCACGAGAAGTATACAGGATTATGGAGAAAGTCATGTAACCCCTTGACCAGGGATACCGGCACAACAATAATAGACATCAAATGTAGAATTAAAGTAAACAACAAGGTTCAAAGGTCAGGATCGACTTCACTGCACAGGGTTTTATCCCATATATCTCCATCCCTTTCTGCAGGGCTGCCTGCCAAAAATGTCCCACAAAGCACAAATTCTGTAGCTCCAGAAAAGACCCCCCCCCCCCCCCCCCCCCCCCCACCCGGATCTCCTAGAAAATTACACTCGTGAGTGACAAAGCCTGGAACCGAACCTACAACCTTCAGAGCTAGAGGCAGGTGGCTTAACCACTTTGCCACGGAGACCCCAAATATCACAAACTTCACGAGCATCACAAACATCCCAGTTATAGCTGATGTATTGTATACTTGTTGGTTTTCAGCATTCACATCATAGCACTCCAAGCCAATTGAGATATGCTGCCTTTCCTGCAACAAATGTCGCCAGGTGTTTCCAGTATCACGCAAGTTGTAAACACATCAGACTCATCCCCCTATATGTCCGTCCTTTGCTGGAAGCCATGCTTACATGCAAACACAAGCATCCTGAAATGTGTTGCTCCATCTGTTATTAAGTCTTCAATTAGCAGTCATTCACAGACAATATTCAGAATATCCCTATTCTTATCTCTTCCACCATTAATATTGTAAGTTTTGTTCATTTCATAAAATTGCTGGGGCAGATAACCTCCCACTACAATTAGTTTATCTAGGATTTTGATAAAATCTTCTACTGGCTTAGGCATCAATATTGGCAGACTCATGGCTCACTTTTATATCATGCAGTGAAAACTTGTTTGAAGTGTTGGAGCCACCCCGAACTAGCACTAAACTCTACACTCTGGTTCTGCTTTGTCTTTAAGCATTTCAGATAAGCTTTATTACACATACATACACTATCCTTTTGTTGGCCGATATCTTTCACATAAATGTACAGTTTCCTGCTGGAAGGTGGATTCCTTAAGATAAATATGCAGACCATTCTACTACAAATTGAATTCTATATCGTAAATACAGTCTATCCGACTGAAAGGTGAACTCTATAATATCATAAATATAGTCTGTTCTACTCGACCGACTGGAAGGTGAACTCTATAATATCATAAATATAGTCTGTTCTACTGGAAGGTAAATTCTATATAATAAATACAGACTATCTGACTGGAAGGTGAATTCTATAATATAGTCTGTTCTACTGGAAGGTAAATTCTATATAATAAATATAGTCTATCCTTCTGGAAGGTGAATTTTTTAAAGAGAAATCTATAATGAATTAATTACAATGACAGGTGAATTCTTTAACATAAATGCATAGTGCATCACAGAAGGTGAATTATTTAACATAAATCTACAGTGTATCACAGAAGAAGGTGAACTGTGTATCATAAATCTATAGCATATGCAACTGGAAGGAAAAGAAGTGAGTATAATAACACTTACTTTCATTAAACTGCGCCTCTAACGGGGAGTCCCCTCTCATGACCAAACAACACTGGGTTTCCTTTGAGATTTTGGGACTGATTCTCTGGATTTCCACATCTGGTTGGCCAGTTATTTCTGGCAAAGAGTTCTTCCTGCCTTCAGATCTTGTCTGCTCACAGCCCTGTCTGTTTACTTGTGCAGTTCGTGGGGCATTCATTTCTGGGGATGTCTGGGCACTGCAGTGCTGCTGAGTTCCATTCACAGGTAGTCTTGGTATCTGAGGCCAAGAAACACAATTGATGTGTATGTAATAGTCTTTATAAGTCACAAAAGCCAGGTCTTAGTTAGATTTGACTCAGTATGACAGTTGACGGTACTACCTGATTTCTGTTAGCGCCGAATTTTGTGTGGCGCTCACCAAACCCGACACCCCACATTGTGCCAAAGGCTACGGGTGGAGGAGCACAATTAGGAGGGTTCAAGCCTTACCTTAGTTCGAGGAAATGCAACTTAATGACTAAATGTCATGGCAGGGCAGACCAGGCCCTAAGTCTTGTTCAGCAACTGGTCTAGGATGGAAGCTCCGACAGGCGGACAGTAAGAGCATTGCTTTGCTGATCCAGCAGCTTCTGCAACTTGTCATGTTTCAGACATATTGATATTATCTTTCCTCATGAGTAAACTAGGCAGGCCAAGAGTGGGATCATGCACGAGCAAAATAAGGTCTCTAAATTCAGCCCAGGCTTTGTGCTATGGAGAGGTATAACTCCATTTTACAAACTATCGTCTATAAAAACAGTAAGGTGCCAATCATATAAGTCACTGTAGGTCCCCTAAAAGTATTGGAGAGTTTTAGAAAAGTTACCATGGTCTCATAACTCATCAAAGGGGAAATCCTGAAAGCACCTTCATGCAATAGAAGGTGGGAAACAAACCACAGTGTCGCAAATGCAGCTCTGTGGACCACATTTCCACCAGGATAAGTGGACTTCTCTAGGGTGCTCTGTGCTATTAACGAGAAAACCACAGAGCAGGGAATCCACTTACCCTGGAAGCTTCAAAGGTTGACAAAGGCTGATGATGAAGTCCATAGTACAGTGAATGTGGAAAAGTATGTCTGATAGTAAGGTAATTACAAGGGAAAATGTCTTCCCTAATGTAACATCAAAGTGAATGGAAACAGACCGAAACAAGTAAATGTATTTAAGTAATTGGGTACTTTGATATCAGCAGTTGGGAGATGTACTTAAGATGCTAAAGGTATAACAGTCCAAGCAAAATCCGCATCTCACGAGATGAAGAATACCCTGTGCAATATCAAATATATTCCACATCCTTGTCAGGAGATTGCCATCTAACAAGATGACGAATATTCTGTACAATATCAAATATATTCCACATCCTTGTCAGGAGACTGCCATCTAACAAGATGAAGAATATTCTGTACAATATCAAATATATTCCACATCCTTGTCAGGAGACTGCCATCTAACAAGATGAAGAATATTCTGTACAATATCAAATATATTCCACATCCTTGTCAGGAGATTTCCATCTCACGAGATGAAGAATACTCTGTACAATATCAAATATATTCCACATCCTTGTCAGATTTCCATCTCACGAGATGAAGAATACCCTGTTCAATATCAAATATATTCCACATCCTTGTCAGGAGACTGCCATCTAACAAGATGAAGAATATTCTGTACAATATCAAATATATTCCACATCCTTGTCAGGAGACTGCCATCTAACAAGATGAAGAATATTCTGTACAATAGCATATATATACCACATCCTTGGCAGGAGATTTCCATCTCATGAGATGAAGAATACCCTGTACAATATTAAATATATTCCACATCCTTGTCAGGAGATTTCCATCTCATGAGATGAAGAATACCCTGTACAATATTAAATATATTCCACATCCTTGTCAGGAGATTTCCATCTCACGAGATGAAGAATACTCTGTACAATATCAAATATATTCCGCATCCCTGTCAGGAGATTTCCATCTCACGAGATGAAGAATACCCTGTACAATATTAAATATATTCCACATCCTTGTCAGGAGATTTCCATCTCACGAGATGAAGAATACTCTGTACAATATCAAATATATTCCACATCCTTGCCAGGAGATTTCCATCTCAAGAGATGAAGAACACTCTGTACAATTTAAATATTGAGCACAACCCACTACTGGCAATGCCGATCGCATTCTGGTATGAACCTAAGGCCTATCCACGTCAATATGGAAGCACTATACTCGAGTTTCGCCCTCATTTGAGCTCATCAGTAGTGCATATCCCTGACCGGATCCGGAAACAGTCCCGGATCACGCGTGTGAAGCGGGTGTGTAACCACGCGGCACACACTGGACACACCAAATTATCACAACAGAATATCACAATGCTACCCATCGTAGGCTATGCTCAAGATTGCCCAATCGCCGCGACCGACGTCCGTCAATCGATGGGACCCGAACGATCAGGACTTCTCACAGGCAAGGAACACCAGGCCTCCTAAATCCAGTGAGCAATAATCAATTGATTATGTGGTTGCTTCGGGATAGGCCTTAGGTTCATACCAGAATGCAATCGGCGTTGCCAGTAGTGGGTTGTGTTCAATATTTAAATTTCAAATCCCGAAGCAACCACATAATCACTCTGTACAATATCAAATATATTCCACATCCTTGCCAGGAGATTTCAATCTAACGAGATGAAGAATACTCTGTACAATATCACTTATATTCCACATCCTTTTCAGGCAATTTCCATCTCACGAGATGAAGAATACTCTGTACAATATCAAATATATTCCACATCCTTGCCAGGAGATTTCCATCTCACGAGATGAAGAATACTCTGTACAATATCAAACATATTCCACATTCTTGTCAGGAGATTTCCATCTCACGAGATGAAGAATACTCTGTACAATATCAAATATATTCTACATCCTTGTCAGGAGATTTCCATCTCACGAGATGAAGAATACTCTGTACAATATCAAATATATTCCGCATCCTTCTCAGGAGATTTCCATCTAACGAGATGAAGAATACTCTGTACAATATCAAATATATTCCACATCTTTGTCAGGAGACTCCCATCTAACGAGACGAAGAATACTCTGTACAATATCAAATATATTCCACATCCTTGTCAGGAGACTGCCATCTAACGAGACAAAGAATACTCTGTACAATATCAAATATATTCCACATTCTTGTCAGGAGATTTCCATCTAACGAGATGAAGAATATTCTGTACAATATCAAATATATCCCACATCCTTGTCAGGAGACTGCCATCACACAATCCCAGCTTCATTTTCTAGGCCAGGTTACGTGCAGTAGCTTGCCATTGCTTTCTGAATCGGATGTCAACGTTTAAGTTCAACTGAACGGTGTAGGGGTTGAACCCTTTACCCCGCCATCAGCACACTGGAATTTTAAGCAAACTAAGCCATGCAGTTCAATTAGCTACATATCCTTTAAGGACATCGCAGTCAACCCCAGCATTTTATAGCTGTTGATTTCTTGGCAAGTTTACATTCACTAGTTTTCCAATGCTTTCTGAATGACTAGCACTCATACCATTGTATGAAAACCAACGCTAAGTGGTCTGCTGAAAATCGCTTGCAGCTGTTTTTCGAACGTGGGATGCAGGATTACAAATTGTGCACAAAACCTCTTTGCCACAGAACCGGCAAGACTAAGATATTTTTGTCTAATGAAGTAAGAAAAAAGAGTTCTTGAGAGCTAGATTATCCAAGCCCGATGTGCAGAAGTGAATCAAGACAATTAGCAGCCTGGTAAGGAAGTATGTGGAGTCTTCAGAGATGTGGACTTCTTCTTCTGCGTTCATCCGGAAAGTTTTTTCGGACGTTGATTGCGTTGTGCCTGTTTACAGCAGAGATGCGTTCTTGCACCGTTAGGCCGACACATCCGACTTCTGCGGGCATTTGTTGCCTGGGTTAACCTTCCCGGGGATGTGGACTTGAATGATGAGAACACCATGGATGGAGATAAAGCACAGTGAAGATACTTCAAGTTAGCTCACTCACAAATAGATCTGGTTTATCTCATCACAAGAAGACAGTCCACATTCTTTGGGCACGTCATGTGAAGGGGAAAGCTAGAGTATGTCGTGACAACAAGAAAGTTGAAAGGGAGCAGAGGTAGGAGAAACCGAGAGAAAAGATATTTGACATCATGGCATGGAGAAACATCACTATAAGAAATGACTGGCTGTACAAGAGACAAAAGCTGTGGGTAAACATAATTATCAAGAGCACATGACATGGACTATATGAAGAAGTGATGACGAAGATGGGAATTCCATTAAAACTTTGTATCAAATAAACTATTCACATTTGATTTATGGCATCAAGGTTGAACAGACTTACAAAGGTCATAGAGCATTACATAACATTCGTCATCAACTGGGCAAGAAGCTGTTAAAACAACTGGAAGACACAGGAGGTGTTAGTGTCACTTACCTGACGAACCAGTCTTGGAGATGTTCTCCGTAAAGCATCACGGGCCACAGATGGTGAGGGAAGATAACTCTTAAAACTGTAAGTGCTCTCTAATTTTGGAGAATTACTAACATTGCTGGAGCACTGACTGCATCTTGAACATGGGCGGGATCTCTCCTGTTGAAAACAAACATGACAGTGTTTGCTGATAAACATTCAGTTAGTCCCATAGTATTGTACTTAGCAGGGCAGTGAGGTACACAGGTTCACATATACTTCTTCTTCGTTCATCCGGAGTTTTTTTTTTTCGGATGTGATTGCGTTGTGCCTGTTTACAGCAGAGCTGCGTTCTTGCGCCGTTAGGCCGACACATCCGACTTCTGCTGGCATTTGTTGACCGGGTTAACCTTCCCGGGGGTTTCTTAGGACGTTTGACTCTCACTGGTGTGGTGTTATCTCCCATCCTAGCTGGCCCATATAGAACAGCCAAAGACATCCTGGTCAGCCCTCAAGGGAAGGCAGGGGCAGACCATGGGCATTCCCCGCCATCCAAGGAGGCTTCCATAATTGCAGAGCCAACACACAGCGCTCTGGTACTGGGCTCACCCAAGGAATCGTCACGTCCTGCACATGGCTGCTTAGCCTCACTTCCATATATTGGGCCTTCCGTTCACCATAGGCTGTTCTTCCGGAAACCAGAAGAATGCAGTGTGCAGATGACATCCACACAGTGAGCTTTCGACTCGGACTTTCCACGCAATGGATTTGCTATCCGAGCAATATTCCATTTTGTGCCACTAGGACACTTTTTCCACCTTATTTGAAGCCCACACAGTGAGCTTTTGATTCGGACTTTCCACGTAATGGATTTGCTATCCGAGCAATATTCCATTTTATGCCTCTGGGAGGCTTTTGTAACCGACATACCTGTGGTATGAAGTGTGGCAGTCTGAATACTTCTTCATACACCTTTAAATGTCAACCTGTATGTAGTTAAAGTAAGCTGCGGTCAACTTGAGCTTGTTGATATCTCCATAGAGCTTGTCCTCAAATGAAGCAGGTGTGGGCCAAAATATCTTTCTCTGTTCTGCATATATTGGGCAATCCTGCAGCAAATGTTTTGCTGTCATTTTTCCAGTTCGACAATTACATTCATCATTATCTCCTATTTTTAATTTATTGAACAAGTGGTATTTCAGCCTGTTATGTCCTGTGCGGAGTCTGAAGATTGCTACTTGTTCTCTTCGGTCGAGTTTGTAATATGCATCATCCTTCTGGTGGCCTGGATGCTCTGATTCCCATTTGGTTTTATGGGTGCTTTTTATCAACCTCTTTGCCTCATTGTAAGTTATGTCTATGTCAGGCTGTGGTAGTCGTCCGCCCTCTTTTGCCAGTCTGTCAGCCTCTTCATTTCCAGGTATACTGCAATGTGATGGGATCCACTGTATTACAACTTTTTTGGATTTCTGGCTTAGACCATGAAGTGCTGCTCTTAGGTCAGCTATTTCTGTGCTGTTATTGCTCTTCAGTATTGAGACAGCTGACTTTGCATCTGTGAAGATAGCTATGTGCTTCTCTTTATTTTCCTCCATCAAGAGCATTTCTGCTGCAGTTTTCAGAGCCTCTACCTCTGCTTTGAAGTTACTTGAAATTTTCCAGTTGCCACTGAATGTGTTTTTTTCACTCCATTTTTTAAATTTAGGAGAATTCCTCCTCCTCCATTCTCTATTGAATTTTTGGCTGATCCATCTGTATATGCATGGGTCCAATTGCTGCTTGGGTAATGTTCTTTTATGTAGTTTAGGGTTATTTCTCTTCTTTCGGTTTCATGCTGAGTGTTCTTTTTCTCAATACCAGGAATGTTTTCTATCATCTCAGGCAGTTGCTGCTGTCTCCAAGCTGGGAAGTTGTGTGCATAGTAAATGGACTTGACTGTTGATATGTTAAGAATGGGATCTGCCCTAATCTTTCGTTTTGCAGTTTCTACAAAGTTGCTACGCTTCAGTCTTCCTTTTCCAAAACCATTAAACCTGTTATACATAGGGTGGTCTGTCAATCTTCTAAATTTTTCTGCTTGTTGCTGGGCTCTGCTATCTCTTCTGTCCTGCATTGGTTGTAAACAAGTGATCTTTTCTAGTTCATTAATAGGCGTTGTCTTCAGGCTTCCGGTTATGATTCGCATTCCTTGGTTTTGGACTCTACTTATTTTGTTAAAGTTTGACTTAGCTGCTGTTGCCCAAGCTGCAATGCCATATTCCAGTACTGGCCTCACCCGTCCAGTATATAGCTTCTTGAGAACTTTCTCATCTGCTCCCCACGTTGTACCAGCAAGCTTTTTCATGATTGCCATTCTTTGCCTTGCTCTTGTTCGATTTTTCTCAACCTGTGTTTTCCATGTCAGGCGACGATCAAAGGTGACTCCGAGATAGTTTGGATTTTCTTCATGGCGCAATATTTTTCCATTCAATACCAGCTTAGGTTGCTGAGTTTTATTTGAGAGGGAGAACACTGTGCATGTTGTTTTCTCCTCACTTATCTTCACTAGCCATGATTTTGACCAGTCCTCTAGTGCTAATAGGGCTTGCTGTATTCTGCTGTTAGCTGTACTAATATATTCTTCAGATGTCCATATGGCTAGGTCATCTGCAAAGGATGATGTGTGTACTCTGGCTGGAAAATTTTCCGTGATGTCGTTTATATATGCTAGGAATAATGTTGGTGAAAGAACTCCTCCTTGGGGGACACCTTGCTCCAACAGCATCATTTTGCTGGTTTGTCCTTGTACTTTTGTCCTGGCAGTTCTGTTCTCAAGGTAGTGGCTGATCCATTTGTACATTTTCCCACAAACATGCATTTTTTGCAGTTTTACTTTCAGTCCTTCCTTCCATACTTTATCAAATGCTTTTTTCTAAATCTATCCAGACCGCTAGTGTGTGCGTTTTCTCTTGGAAGGCATCCTCTATTTCCTGAGCTATATAGGTTATTTGATCTTCAGTGGATCTGTACTTTCTGAATCCTGCTTGGTGTGGTGTTAAGAGTTTGTTTTCTTCCAGATGCCATGTTAGCCTGCCATGATAATGCGTTCCATTAATTTTCCTACACAGCTAAGTAGACTGATAGGTCGATAGCCATTTGGTTCTTCCAGGTCTTTTCCTTTCTTTGGGACTGGTATTAGTATAGCTTCCTTCCATGCCCGTGGGACTATTCCCCTCTTCCAGCTGTAATTTAGGACTGCTAGTAGTTTCTTTTTTGCCTTTGTCCCTAGTCCTATTAGCATTTCATTTGTGATTCCATCCTTTTTTTGGTGATTTCTTCTTTTTTAGGGTATTCATTGCCTGTTCCATTTCTTCCGTTGTTAGATTTGCCATCATATATTTTGCTGCTGTCTCTGTATTACTATGATGTATCTGTTTATCTTTGATTGCTTTCTTCTGTTCGATTGTAATATCAATGTGGTTTGCATTTGCATAGTGTTCCATTAGTGCATTTGCAGCCTTTTTTCCTGTAAGCAAGGCATTTCCTTGTTTAATTATTATTTGTTTGTTTCTAGGTCCTTCATTGTTCATGGCTTTCACTAGTTTCCATAGTTTGTTTCCATCCCTGTCAAAATTCAGGTTTTCTGTTTTTTCCCTCCAACAATCTCTTGTTGTTTGATTTACTGTTCTTTTATATTTTGCTGAGATGGCTTTGAGAGAGATGTTCGCTTCAATTGTTTGTTCTCTCTCTGCTGTCTTCCTGGCATCTTCAAATTTGTCCTCCAAACTTTGTAATTCTTCAGTCCAGTATGGTTTGTAATTTTTCCTCGCTCCTCTTGGAATGGACTCAGTGGCTGCCTGTATTATTGCTCTGTTTAGACTTTCCACCATTTGCTTCATGTTGCCATATCGTGTATTTATGTTTTCACAATATTTGTCTGTTAGTGTGGCAAATCTGTCCCAATCTGCTCGTTTGTAATTCCAGCGGGGCAAGGGCTTTTGCTCCTGTGGAACATACTCCATATTCATTACAAGCTTGATTGGTCTGTGGTCACTACCTCCTAATTGGTTCAGCACATGGCGGTCGATTTTGTGGAGGATGTCTCCTGTGCAGAAAGCTAAGTCTGGAGTAGAAGTGGTAATCCATCTTCTGGAGTAGAAGCTCGGTGTATCATCTGCTTTGTTGAGTAGATGGAGATTTGAGTCTATTTCCCAGTCCTCCACTTCATCTCCTCTTTTGTCAGTATCTGGGTATCCCCATCTTTCTGAACGGCTATTAAAGTCTCCGACAATAATGCAATTTGTATCAGTTATTTTCATGTTTGAGAGTGTAAGATCCTTATCTGCTGGGCTATAAAGATTGTAAATTCTTATTTTCACGTCCTTTATCATTATATCAACACCTATAATTTCTGTTTGGTTGTCAGAGATCACAGATACTTCGCTGCAAGGTATTGTATTTCGTGTAAGTATTAGAACTCCTCCTTTATGTCCTTCGCGGTCGAAACATGTGGCCTGATATCCCCTGACTGAAAATTTGCGCTTGGCGTTGAGGTGTGTCTCTTGAATGCATGCCACATCTATTCTATCTTTATGAAGACGCTGTGTCAGGGATTCTTTCTTGTTATAAACTCCTTCGGCATTCCACTGTAGTATGTTGAGTGTCCTTGGTATTTGGTCAATAGCTCTTAACCTACTCCTCTGTGCCTTGACTCCACAGCACAGGGGAAGGTGACCACCAGTAGTCATGGGTGGACCCCCTCGAGGCAGGGGGCCCGGCACTATCACCGCCTGATGGGACTTCACGGGATTAGCACCATAACGATTAATTTTCATCTGTGGCATCATGAAATGATAAAGTTACGTTGCACTTCTTTGTCAAGCCTGTGGTTCAGTACATCCGATTTCGACAAGCATTTTTCGGGATGCTTTCCCTAGCCTTTGACTGTCCCCAGTCTACCTACAAGGCAGCAGGTTTGTGCGTCACTTCGTCTGGCCCCTCTCCCTTGACCTGTCCGACATGGGTGACCCTACCAGTAGCTGTGCTACCGTCGGCATAGCTCTTGGGGTCATTGGAACGCGCAAGCCCCTCTACCTCGTCAAGGTGGACGCACGGCAGAGGGGGTTCACATATACTAGATCAGTCATATTAGGTTGGTGATGAATTCACTCCTTTTTCCTGGGGGGGGGGGGGGGGGGGGGGGGGGGGGTTCCTTCCTGTGTAGAGTGCCTGTACATTCATTGTTACAGTTATAAACTTTAACTCATTCTTTACCAAACTTCTTCATCGCTAGTGGTCAACATTTGCTGTGTCAACTATGGCATAGATCATGGACTGGACACTACCCCTGAGGTCTTCACCATCACTAACAAGTTGTCTTGTGGTGTTGCCGCTACGGATGAGATATCCATTTTCACAAATTTAGGGCAGTCTTGAAAAATGTCCTGTAGGGTAGTCCAAACTTGTGAGTGGCAGTTTCTGAGACCCAATCTGTGAAGATGTGTTCTGCAGTGCCCTAAATTTGCAAGCGACAGATTCTGTGAAGATGTGCTCTGAGTCCACACTGTCCTGTTCTGAGTCTGAAGATTCTGGTCTGTTCATGTCTAGCTTGCTGGTTGATGCACTGAAGATTCTGGTCTGCTCATGTTTGCCTTGCTGGTTGATGCACTGAAGATTCTGGTCTGCTCATGTCTAGCTTGCTGGTTGATGCACTGAAGATTCTGGTCTGCTCATGTCTAGCTTGCTGGTTGATGCACTGAAGATTCTGGTCTGCTCATGTTTGCCTTGCTGGTTGATGCACTGAAGATTCTGGTCTGCTCATGTCTAGCTTGCTGGTTGATGCACTGAAGATTCTGGTCTGCTCATGTCTAGCTTGCTGGTTGATGCACTGAAGATTCTGGTCTCTCATGTCTGCCTTGCTGGTTGATGCACTGAAGATTCTGGTCTGCTCATGTCTAGCTTGCTGGTTGATGCACTGAAGATTCTGGTCTGCTCATGTCTAGCTTGCTGGTTGATGCACTGAAGATTCTGGTCTCTCATGTCTGCCTTGCTGGGTGATGCACTGAAGATTCTGGTCTGCTCATGTTCATGTCTACCTTGCTGGTTGATGCACTGAAGATTCTGGTCTGCTAATTTCTAGCTTGCTGGTTGATGCACTGAAGATTCTGGTCTGCTCATGTCTAGCTTGCTGGTTGATGCACTGAAGATCCTGATCTCTCATGTCTGCCTTGCTGGGTGATGCACTGAAGATTCTGGTCTGCTCATGTTCATGTCTACCTTGCTGGTTGATGCACTGAAGATTCTGGTCTGCTAATTTCTAGCTTGCTGGTTGATGCACTGAAGATTCTGGTCTGCTCATGTCTGCCTTGCTGGTTGATGCACTGAAGATTCTGGTCTGCTCATGTCTACCTTGCTGGTTGATACATTGAAGTATTTGGCTCTAGAGATGATCACTGTGTTGGGGACTGGTAGCGGTCAGAAAGAGGTATAGCCCATTTGTGACTGGGCTCCTATATTGCGGCCTCATTTCCTGATTCTGTGGCTGAGTCGTGACCATGTCACATCCTGTATGTCATGTTGTCATGATTCATTCCCTCCACCCCCTCCCACAATATGGTTATTCACATGACTGGCATGACATGGGGACATCACTGGCTTCACCACCAATCTTAATCAACCAGGTGCCATCTCCACAATGAAGGTTGACTGCAATGTATCTCCAACACTGTCTGTCTCTCGCCCTGATGTACATTCCATCAGATTGCTGTTTGTCCATCTCTTGATGTTATCTTTCCACATGAATCGTTGTCTACCTCTTGCTCGCTTGCTTTCACCCTTACCCTTCAGTATGGTTTTAATAAGAATGTTGTGTCTTTTAACGTAGCCAAAATATTTAACTTGCATCTCTTTTATTTCCTTCTTCAACTCTCCTTTCATTCCCAGTTTTTCTAGAACCTCTGTATATGACATCAATCTACATATCAATCAATCGCTGGAGGAGATTCATGGGTAATGCAATGACAAGTCACATTGTTTCCTCACTGTAACCAGAACACTGGGTTCCACCCTGATCGTTCTCAAGCTCAGAGATAGTTCTGAGTATCACAGTTGCCTTTTTGGGGATCCTTTCAGTACAGAGGAGAATAGACAAGAAAGAGCGGCAGATGTGGGACATCAAGTTATAAGAAACACTGAACCCATGAGAGGGGTTTGGGTCAGTGCTGGCTAGAGCATATACCACCTCCTGGTGGGTGCAGAGCTTTTATATTAAGGTTTCTCATGCTGCTTCCAATTTAGATATACCACGATGAGCTCAGAGATTCCCTTATTGGTCTATAAAATGTGGGATCAGCACCATATGCCCAAGAGTTACCAGAGCCTACATTGGTATAGGAGAGAGTATATGCAGGGAGGTAACTACCAAGAACACAACAGTTGCTTTAGAAGTGATAAATGCACCTCAAATCTCTCTCTCTCTCTCTCTCTCTCTCTCTCTCTCTCTCTCTCTCTCTCTCTCTCTCTCTCTCTCTCTCTCTCTCTCTCTCACACACACACACACACACACATACACGATATAAGACAATATAGCAATATAAGACAATGAGATAATGAATCCAGAGTTAGAAGAATGAAATTGTCAGACATAAGTTAAAGTAATAACTTGGAGAGAAAATGGCTAATAAATGTATTAAAATCAGAGTTATGGAGAATCACTCAGCATCCCATGTACTGAGAGAGACAGCACACACAGGCATGTCCCTACTGCAATAATGTGGATTCTAGTTAATCAAGTAATTAACTCAACCAATCAAAACCAAGTGACATGTTTCAAGTTTCAAAAGGTGGCCATGAAGATAATTGCCTGCAAACATGTGATATCTGTGATCTGCAATTACAATAATTAAATCAACCAATCAAAACCAAGTGACATGTTTCAAACAAAGGCGGTCATGAAGATAATTACCTGCAAACATGTGACATCTGTGATCTGCGATTACAATAATTAAATCAACCAATCAAAACCAAGTGACATGTTTCAAACAAAGGTGGTCATGAAGATAATTGCCTGCAAACATGTGACATCTGTGATCTGTGATTACAATAATTAAATCAACCAATCAAAACCAAGTGACATGTTTCAAACAAAGGCGGTCATGAAGATAATTACCTGCAAACATGTGACATCTGTGATCTGCGTTTTGTCAATTAATGGCAGGGTGGGACTGGTAGAGTTGCTAGTTCGAATGCTGACTGATGCCGATGACCGCAGGGCCTCCACCTCCCTTTTCAGTAAGTAGACTTTCTTCTCCAAACTGCAGACAGATAAACAACAGGAGACCATGGCAATAACTGTCTGGGACAAGTTGGGATTGACCAGAACCCACGTCACAACTCTCCAGACATTCTCATACGTGCTCCATCCTCATCTTCAACAGCCAGTGAAGAGCAATGCCAATGGTAGCAATTTGATTATGTGTTCTTCTGACCTTTCCTCTGAGGTTTGAGTATTCTCTTTGCTGGCTGTTGAAGATGGCTGGGATTGATGGAGTTAAAGTAACAACTAGGATGGACAAAGTGGCATAAGTATTAACTGTCTGATAGTGAAGTAGTTAAAGTAACAACTAGGAAGGACAGTTTAGTTTAGTCGATGGATCAACATCATGGCACATGGGTGTAACCCATAAGTGCTCCGTTCTCCTCCCAACTCAAACCTGAGTCTGGAGAAACTCAGCTCAGTGCACGAACTCCGTAGCACCGGCGAGGATCCTGAAATACTTTACTATCCTGAAATACTAGGAAGGACAGGGTGGCATAAGTATTAACTGTCTGGTTGTGAAAGAGTTAAAGTAACAACTAGGAAGGACAGGGTGGTGTAAGTGTTAACTGTCTGGTAGTGAAGTAGTTAAAGTAATACTTGAGAAGGACACGGTTTGTAAAGCAAATTACGGTAAGAGTTAATTAAGGTAAAGTAGTTGTACAGTGGACAGTCCTGTAGAAGGTGCTCAGTAGTATGTTTGCTGAGTCCACATGTGCATCGTGGTGAACAGAGGTGAGGACTTTCGGTCGCCAATTTGGCGGTTAGGCATTGAACCGTTTAGGACTGTAGCGTGTTTATGCTTGCAGCTACGGTTTGCAATCACATTTTCCTCATGTTGGACTGGTAGTACATGGTTCCGTCGCCCTGCTACTGAGTGAGTGCATGGGCGACACTGTGAGCTGTGAAATTCCCGGGGAATGCTTTTACATCTGTCCTGAACAGTGGCCTGCATGTTCGAAACAATGGCTACAGGCTGTTGTTGAATAGACTAATTTGCCTTTTCGGTTCATGAGCGCATTATTCAGGAGACTCCTGGGAGTCGGCGCTGAAGCTGTGGAGTTCGTGCTTTGTGCGACACTTTCGGCGGGTTGTCCTGTGGTGAAAGACCGAGCCATGTGAGAAAACCCGGGTCAATGAGGTCTTTCGGTGACTGCCGAGTCCATCGACGATGAACTGTGGTTTTCGTGGATTAATTTTGTGTTGGCCGAGACTGCTGCCTATTCCACTTTTCACATTGGACAGTGGGGAGCATTTTGTGTGATATTCACTGGCACAGGAACAGAGCATAATGGGGACGACCCGTTGCCATGAAGTTGGAACCTCGACTAACTAACTAACGAACAGAGGCGAGCTGATGCATGTGTTACATCAGTATTTCAGGAAGGAGCTCACAGACAGTGGATGAAGGAGCCTCTGAGGAGGACAAAGCTGATGAAAATTCAGATTCATTTTTGTGCCAGGCCAATTGGGTATAAGAGGAAATTAAGTGATGGCTGTGAATCTGCAACCTTGACCAGATAGCAAGACCATCAAGTCAAAAGAGGTGAAGCCAGACAAGGGTGGCTAAAGAAGATTTGTAAACAAACAATGAACTGCTGTTGTTGACCAGTACACACTGAGATATTAAGGAGGGAATCCGTTGTTGTTGACTGATACAAACTAAGATACTGAGGAGGGAATCCGTTGTTGTTGACTGATACCCTCTAAGATACTGAAGAG
This sequence comes from Cepaea nemoralis, assembly GCA_014155875.1. Lineage (NCBI taxonomy): Eukaryota > Metazoa > Mollusca > Gastropoda > Stylommatophora > Helicidae > Cepaea > Cepaea nemoralis. The sequence goes on from JACEFZ010011543.1 coordinate 227,918, forward strand.
GGGATCTGATGTTGTTGACTAATACACACTGAAATACTGAGGAGGGGATACGATGTTGTCACACATTGGGATACTGAGGAGAGGGTCCGAGTGCTTATTAACTAAATGTTTTGATCCCATTAAAACTAACGGGGTCCACAAATGCCCAAGGAAGTCAGTTGTGTTGAAGAAAGGTGCAAATGACACAACGTAATTATGTCCAAAAGCAATAAAAATATTGGACAAACACAGAAAAAGAAGAATAGATGGATCTGCGGTCAAGACAATCTGGCAACTGACTACTACTAGTATTTTACGTCCAGTATGTCAGAGGCTGAAAGAGGTCATAAACATGCACACAAAGATGAACACACCTTCTCTTGGCCCTGAGCAAGTTTGCGATGTCTGCACACAGAGGCACTATTCCTTTCCTGGTACTGTTGACAACAAATGCCACAGCCCGGGCTGCCACCTCTTTGTCCTCCACCAGGTTGTTCAGTTCTGAACAGCTGTCTGCAGAGACACAACACGTCACATTCAGCAATATAGTCATTCAGTTCTGAACAGCTGTCTGCAGAGACACAACACGTCACATTCAGCAATGTAGTCATTTAGTTCTGAACAGCTGTCTGCAGAGTCACAACACGTCACATTCAGCAATATAGTCATTCAGTTCTGAACAGCTGTCTGCAGAGACACAACACGTCACATTCAGCAATATAGTCATTCAGTTCTGAACAGCTGTCTGCAGAGTCACAACATGTCACATTCAGCAATATAGTCATTCAGTTCTGAACAGCTGTCTGCAGAGACACAACATGTCACATTCAGCAATATAGTCATTCAGTTCTGAACAGCTGTCTGCAAAGACACATGTCACATTCAGCAATACAGTCATTCAGTTCTGTACAGCTGTCTGCAGAGACACAACATGTCACATTCAGCAATATAGTCATTCAGTTCTGAACAGCTGTCTGCAGAGACACAACACATCACATTCAGCAATATAGTCATTCAGTTCTCAACAGCTGTCTGCAGAGACACAACATGTCACATTCAGCAATATAGTCATTCAGTTCTCAACAGCTGTCTGCAGAGACACAACACGTCACATTCAGCAATATAGTCATTCAGTTCTCAACAGCTGTCTGCAGAGACACAACATGTCACATTCAGCAATACAGTCATTCAGTTCTGAACAGCTGTCTGCAGAGACACAACATGTCACATTCAGCAATACAGTCATTCAGTTCTCAACAGCTGTCTGCAGAGACACAACATGTCACATTCAGCAATACAGTCATTCAGTTCTGAACAGCTGTCTGCAGAGACATAACACATCATGTTCAGCAATATAGTCATTCAGTTCCATACAGCTGTCTGCAGAGACACAACACATCATGTTCAGCAATATAGTCATTTAGTTCCATACAGCTGCATGCAGAGACACAACACATCACATTCAGCAATACAGTCATTCAGTTCTGAACAGCTGTCTGCAGAGACACAACACGTCACAGACAGCAATATAATCATGGTAATGGACCCTATTTACACCCTTCAAAGCGTACCAGGCAAATGAAGCTCGACCCATGGTTTAATAGGCCAATCAACACTTGTGATGTGGCCAATATCAGGCTGGCCACCTTTAATTCCAAAAACATTTCCTGGCACCAATCTTATTAGACTGCACCAACCTGGCACCAATCTTATTAGACTGCACCAACCTGGCACCCATCTTATTAGACTGCACCAACCTGGCACCAATCTTATTAGACTGAACCAACCTGGCACCCATATTATTAGACTGCATCAGGCCTAGCACCCATCTTATTAGATGAACCAACCCTGGCACCCATTATTATTAGACTGCATCAGCCTAGCACCCATCTTATTAGACTGAACCAACCTGAGCACCCATATTATTAGACTGCATACGAACCTAGCACCCCATCTTATTAGGACTGCATCAACCTGGCACCTATATTATTAGACTGCACCAACCTGGCACCAATCTTATTAGACTGCACCAACCTGGCACCAATCTTATTAGACTGAACCAACCTGGCACCCATATTATTAGACTGCATCAGCCTAGCACCCATCTTATGAGACTGAACCAACCTGGCACCCATATTATTAGACTGCATCAGCCTAGCACCCATATTATTAGACTGAACCAACCTGGCACCCATATTATTAGACTGCATCGACCTGGCACCCATATTATTAGACTGCATCAGCCTAGCACCCATCTTATTAGACTGAACCAACCTGGCACCCATATTATTAGACTGCACCAACCTGGCACCCATATTATTAGACTGCACCAACCTGGACCCATATTATTAGACTGCACCAACCTGGCACCCATATTATTAGACTGCACCAACCTGGCACCCATATTATTAGACTGCACCAACCTGGACCCATATTATTAGACTGCACCAACCTGGCACCCATATTATTAGACTGCACCAACCTGGCACATATATTATTAGACTGCACCAACCTGGCACTCATCTTATTAGACTGCATCCACCTGGCACCCATCTTATTAGACTGCACCAACCTGGCATCAATATTATTAGAGTGCATCAACCTGGCACCCATCTTATTAGACTCCATCAACCTGCCCCCCCCCCCCCCCATCTTATTAGACTGCATCAACCTGGCACCCATATTATTAGACTGCTCCAACCTGGACCCATATTATTAGACTGCACCAACCTGGCACCCATATTATTAGACTGCACCAATCTGGCACCCATATTATTAGACTGCACCAACCTGGCACATATATTATTAGACTGCACCAACCTGGCACTCATCTTATTAGACTGCATCGACCTGGCACCCATATTATTAGACTGCACCAACCTGGCACCCATATTATTAGACTGCACCAACCTGGCACTCATCTTATTAGACTGCATCCACCTGGCACCCATCTTATTAGACTGCACCAACCTGGCATCAATATTATTAGAGTGCATCAACCTGGCACCCTTATTATTAGACTTCACCAACATGGCACCCATCTTATTAGACTGCATCCACCTGGCACCCATCTTATCAGACTGCATCAACCTAGCAGTCAGGTCCATTTTTTACATTCTCTCATCGCAAATCCGGTCCCATGAGCACCTTTCCGTCAGGCACGCAGAGCAATATAGGCTTACCATATAATGGCTACCGAGAAGAAAATACTTGGATGGCTTGGCCACATGGCATGGTCGAGACAGGAACACTGAGCTGATCCACGACTCTGGTGATCGAGTGAAATGGCGAGTCATGACCGCCCACACTTTCCGCATGGCACATGATTGATTGATTGATTGACTGACTGATTGATTGATTGATTGATTGATACAATGGTTGATGTCCTGATCATAGACCTGGTCAGGTGATAATAATGTCAGTAACCAGCTCCCTTACCCGCCAGCATGCATTCCCAGAAAGTCCTTTTTTTGTGCTTGGATTGAACTCAAGCGTAGTCTATTTATATGCTACTACTTATAGTGCGCTGGACTGGTTTTTACTTGTGGATTAGCTTTCCCTATTATCAGTGTCCCTTGCCATCAAGCGACCCTACTCAGACTTCTGAGGTACTTGTAATTTGGTTAAGTCCCCAAATCAAGGACGAGAAGTCAACATTTTAGTCCAACTGACCAGCAGAGGAGTGCAATCTATTGTTTGTGTCTTCGTTATTCAAAATCAACATGTGTATGTGTTCATAATCTGCTTATTCATTGTCTGATACTTTTGGTCACGTGTTCAAGTGCGAGAATCGTATCATTTATTCCTTTAGCTCACATAAAGTAGTTCTTGATAGCGCATCTAAGTGTTTGATAAGTGTTTCTGCTTGTTTCAACATTTCTGCTTCTGCGTTGACATTATTACATGTGCCACTGGTGATTGAGGTTAACGATGTCGCTCAACTTCACATCATATGTAGGACCTTTACGCTATAAGTACGAACTTCACACTATACATAGAAACTTTACACTATACATAGAAACTTTATACTATAAGTATGAACTTCACACTAGGCTTATACATAGAAACTTTACACTATACAAAGGAACTTTACACTATAAGTACAAACTTCACAATATACATAGAAACTTTACACTATACATAGAAACTTTACACTATAAGTACAAACTTCACACTATATTTACCAACTGCACATTATACATTGGAACTTTACACTATACATAGGAACTTTACACTATAAGTACAAACTTCACACTACACATAGAAACTTTACACTATACATAGAAACTTTACACTATAAGTACAAATTTCACACTATACATAGAAACTTTACACAATACATAGAAACTTTACACTATAAGTACAAACTTCACACTATATTTACGAACTTCACACTATACATAGAAACTTTACACTATACACAGGAACTTTACACTATACATAGAAACTTTACACTATACATAGGAACTTTACACTATAAGTACAAACTTCACACTATACATAGAAACTTTACACTATACATAGAAACTTTACACTATAAGTACAAACTTCACACTATATTTACCAACTGCACATTATACATAGGAACTTTACACTATAAGTACAAACTTCACACTACACATAGAAACTTTACACTATACATAGAAACTTTACACTATAAGTACAAACTTCACACTATACATAGAAACTTTACACAATACATAGAAACTTTACACTATAAGTACAAACTTCACACTATATTTACGAACTTCACACTATACATAGAAACTTTACACTATACATAGGAACTTTACACTATAAGTACAAACTTCACACTATACATAGAAACTTTACACTATACATAGAAACTTTACACTATACATAGGAACTTTACACTATAAGTACAAACTTCACACTATACATAGAAACTTTACACTATACATAGAAACTTTACACTATACATAGAAACTTTACACTATACATAGAAACTTTACACTATACATAGAAACTTTACACTATACATAGGAACTTTACACTATAAGTACAAACTTCACACTATATTTACGAACGTTACACTATACATAGAAACTTTACACTATACATAGAAACTTTACACTATACATAGAAACTTTACACTATACATAGGAACTTTACACTATAAGTACAAACTTCACACTATATTTATGAACTTTACACTATACATAGAAACTTTACACTATACATAGAAACTTTACACTATAAGTACAAACTTCACACTATATTTACGAACTGCACACTATACATTGGAACTTTACACTATACATATAAACTTTACACTATACATAGGAACTTTACACTATAAGTACGAACTTCACACTATATTTACGAACTTCACACTATACATAGAAACTTTACACTATACATAGAAACTTTACACTATTAAGTACAAACTTCACACTATATTTACGAACTTTACACTATACATAGAAACTTTACACTATACATAGAAACTTTACACTATAAGTACAAACTTCACACTATACATAGAAACTTTACACTATACACAGGAACTTTACACTATACATAGAAACTTTACACTATACATAGGAACTTTACACTATAAGTACAAACTGCACACTATCCATAGAAACTTTACACTATACACAGGAACTTTACACTATACATAGAAACTTTACACTATACATAGGAACTTTACACTATAAGTACAAACTGCACACTATACATAGAAACTTTACACTATACATAGAAACTTTACACTATAAGTACAAACTTCACACTATACATAGAAACTTTACACTATACACAGGAACTTTACACTATACATAGAAACTTTACACTATAAGTACAAACTTCACACTATATTTACGAACTGCACACTATATTTACGAACTGCACACTATATTTACGAACTGCACACTATACATTGGAATTTTACACTATAAGTACAAACTTCACACTATATTTATGAACTTTACACTATACATAGAAACTTTACACTATACACAGGAACTTTACACTATACATAGAAACTGTACACTATATACAGGAACTTCACACTATACACAGGAACTTTACACTATGCATAGAAACTTCACACTACAAATACAAACTTCACATTATATTTACGACCTTCACACTAATACATAGAACCCCGATCCCATAAGTACGAATTTCACACTATATTTACAAACGTCACACTATACATAGGGACTTTATGCTATACGTAAGAACTTCACACTATATTTGCAAGACGATGCATCAACCAAGGTTGATTTGCTAAGCAAATTTACATTCAGTAGTTTGCCATTGCTTTCTGAACGCGTAGTCGACGTTGTACTTTAACTTAATGCCGGTGTAGGGAGTAAACCCCCTTCCTCGTCATCAGAGCACATACAGTTTAAGAGCATGCGCTTTATCCTTTTGATAACGACGACTACGGGGAAAATAAAGAGCCCATTATTCACCATGTTTATTACACCTATACTTATATTTGTCTCGAAAACTGAAGAACACTATGCTAAGAAACCTACAGGGTTAATCGACTTCGTGGCACCGGCGCTTTAATCCCATCTGCCTTGATCTCTCGCCACAGTACGACCAGCCACCGGCCGACCATGACAGTATCGTCGCACGAACTCCGTTGCTCCCGCGATATCCCCATCTGCCATGGACTTTCTCCACAGTACGACCAGCGCCACCGGTCGACAGTATCGTCGCACACATCACGAACTCCGCAGGTCCAGCGATAACCCCCAGGTGTGTCTGGGAACCTGCACTTGTGGTCTGAACTACGCGGTCTGAAAACGAACTCACGACCTTCAGAACACAAGACAGGCGTCTTCGCCTTGGAGATCCCCACGAAGACTTCAGTACGTAAACTAACAGACGTCACACTGGCTAGAGTATAATGACGAGATAGTCACTTCACTGCTGACGATCGCCAGAAGTCTCCGAGAAAATTGCACGTGAGACCGAATGACGAAGTTCAGAACACGAGGCAGGCGGCTTCGGCACGTAGACCTCAGTGGTTCAGAATGACCAGTCATGGAAGGTCTAGTTCCTAGAAGTCGAGGCATGGACCGAACAACTCACGGGTGGACATGGTGCGTTAAAGAGGTAAGAAGTGACCAACACAAGGGTGGACACGGGACATTAAAGAGGTAATTACTGACCAACACAATGGTGGACACGGGACATTAAAGAGGTAAGAACTGACCAACACAATGGTGGACACGGGACATTGAAGAGGTAGGGAATGACCAACACAATGGTGGACACGGGACATTGAAGAGGTAGGGATTGACCAACACAAGGGTGAACACGGGACATTAAACAGGTAGGGACTGACCAACACCAAGGTGGACACGGGACATTAAAGGGGCAGGGACTGACCAACACAAGGGTGGACTCTTAACGATTTTCAGCTACCGTGGGATTTATAATGAGCACAACCTGCACACGGGACCTCCGATTTTTGCCCTTATCCTAGACCGCTATGTAGCCGATCTCACTACCCAAGAGATCATGGGGCGTGTGATATGATTAGATATCAGTGGTCCTCGGGGAAATGCCGTGCACTCTGATGGGATCGAACCCTGTACCTTCTGAATCGGACACTGTAATCTCTCGGCCACTGTTCCACCTGTTAAAGATTGTAAATGTACTTCTCCCTGTTGCATACACATGTTATTTATTGTACATGTAATCTGACCTCTCCTACCGGTCGCAAACACATGCTATTGTAAATGTAAATTTACCTCTCCCATCGGCCGCAAATAAATGTTACTGCTGTAAATGTAATTTTACCTCTCCCACCCGTCACAAACACGTTATTATAAATATAATCGTCCTTGTCAAAGATTGTTAATGTAATTACCAATAACTCCCCCTCCTCATCCCCCCTCACCCCATAAAAAAGTTATTTCTAATGTAATTTACAAATCTCACACACATATTAGTATAAATGTAGTTCCGCCCCGCCCGGTCCATGCTTTAATTTTAATATAATGATTGAGATCATCTGCTGAGGGTTTCCAGGAGAGACAATTGTGCAGCGACAACGTTCGAAATATGATAGGCATATATCATGCGTCGAATTTGTCCAGAGACAACAAATTCACGGGTTTTTACGTCTTTTGAGAACTAAACCTGCTTAACTGCCGAGAAGAGCACACAACAACACAAAAACAGACCTGCACAAGAGCCATGGGGAGACAAGAAACGGGTAGACAACACTAAACGAAGTCTTGTACAGTGCAACCGAGCCAACAGAATTACTTTGGAATGCACGCCCAGAAGCCCCATCATCAAGGCCTAACGGTAAATCTAGTCCACGTGGGACTAGTTAGTTAGTTAGTCGACAGATCATCCTCAATGCACATCGAACCATTCAGTCCATAAGTGCTCGGATCCCCTCCTCAGCAAATCCCGCAGCGTGTAGCGGCTCACGACACCAGTTCTCTGTTGGTTTATTAATCTTCTTTGGCTTCCTGCTTAGTGTTCTTGTTTGGTCACACCTCTTTTAACTTGCTGTTCTCTCAGCCTGACTGACCATGGTTGTAGACTCACAGTCATCGCTTGGTTTTCGTAAACGACTTACTTCTCGTAGAGCATTCAGAATGTCTGCCTGGTCCATGGCTTGTCCGCCTTCCACAGTAGCCCTACCTGCAAGCCTATCAGTCTGCTCATTTCCTTGTACACCCGCATGCCCTGGCACGAAAATGAAACCAATGCCAAGTTCGAGGAGTGAGAAGTTCATGGGCCTTTATGGCTCAGGCCTGAGGGAAAATTGTGAAGGAAGAGTCTGGTGCTTGTGTTTTGACCACAAGTAGCCCGACTATGGAAGTCATGGCAGTAAATAAAGCAAAAACATGGCTCGAGACACAGACATTCAATCGGGCATGTGTCCTTAGTGACTCAATGAGTATGCTCAGGATGACAGAGATGGGGTGAGTCCGAAAAGAGTGATTGCTGTCACGTGGGACTAAACAATCAATCAGTCAGACGACCAGTTGGTTGCGTGTCCTTTACCAGTTGGTAGCGTGTCCTTTACAGGACGTAAACTCGGCATTTATTGCCTGTTTGTGATTTACTTGACAATGTTAGTTCAATATTTTGCCACTGCTTTCTGAACGGCTGACACCTCATACCACGGAAATCAATGCAAAGCAGCTTCCAGAGATATGCCAACATTTTTGTGGGGTCTGGACTGTATTTAGAGTTTGTAACAGCTCCTTCCATGCAGCCGTTCCCTGGCGAAGTGGTTACAGGCGCAGTTTGTGATCCCGCATACCACGTTCACAACATAGCTGCAGGCAATTTGGCAGCAGATCGCCTTGCGTTGGGTTATTTTTATAAAACGGTATGGATGTTCGTCGTTCAGAAATCAATGGCAAACTACTGAACGTAAACTTGCCAAGAGATCACGGTAAAACATGCTGGGGTTAACTGCGAAGTCATGTAAAGGATATTGTTGCGTTGAGTTGAGCTAAGAACCGACATCGCTGCACTCAGGACATTCTGTCCTCTCGTTCAACAGCCAGCGAAGAGTCATACTACTAATCGTTCCCACCCTGGTCTTCCCTCTCAGTTTTGAGATTCTTCCAGAACCCCTGCCGATCTCCCGGAATATAATTCTTGCCACATACGGGTTCTCAATCTGTTCCCCCGCTTTGTCCAATATGCAACTAACCTACCTTCCATGCAGGATCTCAGAACATCTATCTGTTGAGTGTAGTATCACAACATGGAGGATTCCGTGGCGCAGTAGCCAGCACGCTTCCCTTCCGGCCCAATGGCCATGTGTTCGAATCCCATTTGAGGAGGGAATTTCTTTCAGGGACCCGGACTTCCAGACCCGTTCAGCCTAAAATAGTAGCCCGGACATTTCCATGGAAGTAAGGTGGTAATGACTACATCACCGATGGAGTGTCGGTTGGTCTTTAAACAGAACGTGACAAGCACCACGAGAACCAGCTGGCGCGTTGGTGTAGCGGTTAGAACATAACGCTAACAATGGCTTGAGCCCGATCGTACCAGGGTTCCATGCCAGCTCTTGTCGCTCACTACAGGAGAGAAAGACTGACCACCTATCCCTCCGTGCACTTCGGCCAACACAAATGTAACGGTCCTAACACTTCCCATCGCCACACCAGGTTCCTGCTATTGGACTTATTTTATTATTTTATTTTAACCAAGAGGACCAAGGTCACCGTGGCTGAAAGGTTAAAATCCCTCGCTCTTAAACTGCCTGTGCACTGACAGCGGGTTAGAGGGTTCATTCCCTACACCGTTCAACATACAAAGTGTAGTGAGACTATACACACACTCTGTGTTAACAAATCCGCGGCAGTCACAATCTTCCACAGCTCTATCCCAAAAGGTTGTTACCTTACATCATTGTGCCCGAAACATATTACCAGCAAGTTTCCTGGGGCAGTAGGGGTTAATGCAAATAATCATACCCGATGATGAAGGGAACCGTTGGCTGGGAGACAAGCACATCACAGACGCACTCATCCAAACAAACAAAGAGATAATAGGCTGGCAGGGTCAGAAAGCCCCGATGTGGAATGCGATGCCAGGAATGCGCCGTTTTTACGTCAGGTCAGGTGAGAATATCTGGGTGGCAGCGACTCGGAGCGAGCAGGCACTCTTGAAGATGTGTATACAATTCACGCACGCTTGTCTTCAGTGCCAGGCTCTCGCTCAGACTTACTCGCACAGCGCTAGACCTGCCTGGGGAGGGGGAAATAGGGCAAAGGTGGGAGTGAAGTTGACTCTTGGAACTGCCTGGAACACGCGAAATTTATCCTTAGGAATTTTGTGAAAGCAAGAGCTGGGAATCAAAGAATGCCCCTGAAACGCCAGTGTTGTTTTTCCTTTTTCTACGTTATCATTCTGGTTAGACGCTTGTTGATCTGTTCATAAAAGCAGTTGTGGAAAGTATTCGCGACTGAGCAGGAATTAGTTGATGAAGACAAGTGAGGGGCACATTGATGAAATTATCCTGGTGGTGTGTGAGAGCACAACACACAAACTACACACTGTACGTGTGTTTCGCGAGTACTCCCGCTTGTGAGCCGAGGGAGTGTTATTGTTTCTCCTTTCGCACACACATAGAGGTACATGCCTCAGGTTTAATATATATTATCAATATGCTGAGGTTTTAAGTATGCGTTTGTGCACGAGTGTTTGGGAGGAAGGTGTCGGATAAATAGGTGGATAGACAGATAGGAAGGTAGGCAGACAGAGAAAGAGGTGGACTGATGCATAGTGAGATAGAGAAAAACAGCGTACCGTAGCCATCAACTCAGCCGCTACATGTATGACTTTCCTGTCTACGTGACTGGAGGAGCGGGTTGCGGATGGATTATAAATGACCTGACACGTCAGGAGACCCTGGTGCTAACCTCCTTCTAGGCATGGGATGAGTACCTACCAACAGCTCAGTAACCACTCCTAATCCTGGACACAGCCTGCCACCTGCTGGTGCCAACGACTGTTGTTTCTTCAATTCCCCCAACCTACATCAACAACGCTGCCAATATAGCCACTTATTTTAGCGGATGTCACAAGCGTGTTCACAGAGGATGGAAGGCTAGATAGCGGAATAGACACGAGAATACAGAAAGCAAACAACAACTATCTTAAAACACTCAAATGGATATAAACAAAAAGCCGATGCACTATTTATTCGTCCCAACGCTGTGTTACCAATGTCAGGCGTGGATAGGGTTTCCAGATATGTGGGCATAATAAGACAAAAAAGAGGACAAAGGAGGAGATACTGAATGTTTCATTTGAATCGTTCCAGGTTAAACCCACAATCAGTACAATTTTATTACAATAGCTGCCAATAAGTGTATCTTACTCTTAGTGAATCGACCAAGAAACAATCATGTTAAAAAATAAATATAAATTCAATGGAAGCTTTTTTTTTTCAAAATGCTAAAAAACATTATTTAAACAGCCGATTGTACAATTATACCTTATAATCTTTACTAATTGCACAACATATTTCTCGGAGGAGCCAACTTTTTGTAGAAGATCCTCGTTAGCAATCACAATGTAAATATACGGTAGAGTGTAGATACATTGTAAGTTATAACAACAATACATAAAAGATTATAACATAAAATATAAGAAAAGCAGGGCATTTTAAAGGTGTTTTAACTTTGCCTGCCAGACGGAGAATATTAGGCTAAATGGGAGGACATGTCCTCTTTTTGCCGGACGTCTAACAACCCTAGACATGGACAGTCCTAGAGACACGCCGGCGTAATATCACATCATGTGAGAGGACATGCATGAGACACGTATCTGGAAACACGAAAAGACAGTGAGACAAACGAGAAACTAAGAACAAGTTTAGGGATTACACCTATTACTGTCTTTATAGAACACCAAAGAATTAAATGGTTCGGACTTAAATCAATTTACAATGGACAGAGGGAATAACAGATTTCGATTTCGATTTCACCATTACCCCTACCCAGTTCAACTTCGCGAAGTTATAGTTGGGGTTCATCACCGGTTCAGAATGAAAGTCCTGGGTTTACCCTCGCAGGCTTATTAATCCGAAGATGATTGTTGTCCACATGGGGTAATGGACTGAGTATTAATAACAGAGTCTTTAGGAATCGTTATATATGAAGCCCATAAACGGGCACTCTCCCGCTGTTTATGCTTCACCTCGATAACCGCAAGGTACAAGAGGAACATGATGAGAAGATGAGATTTAGTCAGAGGGGAACAAACTCAACCAGGGGCTACAGTGTTCTTACGTGAGAACATCGGAATACAAGGCGAGAAGACGACCCGGGAAGGGTTGGCTAGATGAAGTAAAAGAGACATTGAATAAATCAAACTTGACGTTAGTACAAGAAACAAGATAAATGATATACAGAAAATACTATCTGCCTCCTCTCTGCGACGCTTCACGGCAAAAAGGAGGACAGAAAAAAATGTCACATGAGATCACGCTGTTGCTTCGACACACCAAATGATAACAGGAGTTTTCCGTCTGGGAACGGCATGCACTTGCACTTGCAAATGATAACAATCCTCAGACAAGTGAATCAGTACAACCATCACGGAATAGTCGTAACATGTGATGGGGGGGGGGGGGGGGGGAGAGAGAGAGAGAGAGAGAGAGAGAGAGAGAGAGAGAGAGAGAGAGAGTGTTGTGTGTGTGCCCCTGCCTGCCTGCCTGCCAGTACGCACGTGCGTCTGCCTATAAGCATACACGAACACACACACTTACACATACTCATCTATTCACACACCCGATCTTACGTATGCACGGGCATACACATGCACACATTATCAACACTAACCGTGATTTTCACCATATGGAGGGATCCCAACAGTTTACACAAACTGAAAACGCTATTTGAAACAACGAGGTACATGATTCAGAATCTGCTACTTGAATGATACATTTTCTTGAAACAACGAGGTACATGATTCAGAATCTGCTACTTGAATGATACAACATTTTCTTGAAACAACAAGGTACATGATTCAGAATCTGCTACTTGAATGATACAACATTTTCTTGAAACAACGAGGTACATGATTCAGAATCTGCTACTTGAATGATACAACATTTTCTTGAAACAACGAGGTACATGATTCAGAATCTGCTTCTTGAATGATACAACATTTTCTTGAAACAACGAGGTACATGATTCAGAATCTGCTACTTGAATGATACAACATTTTTCTTGAACCGAGGTACATGATTCAGAATCTGCTACTTGAATGATACATTTTCTTGAAACAACGAGGTACATGATTCAGAATCTGCTACTTGAATGATACATTTTCTTGAAACAACGAGGTACATGATTCAGAATCTGCTACTTGAATGATACATTTTCTTGAAACAACGAGGTACATGATTCAGAATCTGCTTCTTGAATGATACAACATTTTCTTGAAACAACGAGGTACATGATTCAGAATCTGCTACTTGAATGATACAACATTTTCTTGAAACGAGGTACATGATTCAGAATCTGCTACTTGAATGATACATTTTCTTGAAACAACGAGGTACATGATTCAGAATCTGCTTCTTGAATGATACAACATTTTCTTGAAACACGAGGTACATGATTCAGAATCTGCTACTTGAATGATACAACATTTTCTTGAAACAACGAGGTACATGATTCAGAATCTGCTACTTGAATGATACAACATTTTCTTGAAACAACGAGGTACATGATTCAGAATCTGCTACTTGAATGATACAACATTTTCTTGAAACAACGAGGTACATGATTCAGAATCTGCTTCTTGAATGATACAACATTTTCTTGAAACAACGAGGTACATGATTCAGAATCTGCTACTTGAATGATACAACATTTTCTTGAAACGAGGTACATGATTCAGAATCTGCTACTTGAATGATACAACATTTTCTTGAAACAACGAGGTACATGATTCAGAATCTGCTACTTGAATGATACAACATTTTCTCACAGACGATCTCATACGCCGGTGGTTCTGAGAATCTGCTACTTGAATGATACAACATTTTCTCACAGACGATCCCATACGCCGGCGGTTCTCAGAATCTGCTACTTGAATGATACAACATTTTCTCACAGACGATCCCATACGCCGGCGGTTCTGAGAATCTGCTTCTTGAATGATACAACATTTTCTCACAGACGATCCCATACGCCGGCGGTTCTGAGAATCTGTTACTTGAATGATACATTTTCTCACAGACGATCCCATACGCCGGCGGTTCTCAGAATCTGCTACTTGAATGATACAACATTTTCTCACAGACGATCCCATACGCCGGCGGTTCTCAGAATCTGCTACTTGAATGATACAACATTTTCTCACAGACGATCCCATACGCCGGCGGTTCTCAGAATCTGCTACTTGAACGATACAACATTTTCTCACAGACGATCCCATACGCCGGCGGTTCTCAGAATCTGCTACTTGAATGATAGAACATTTTCTCACAGACGATCCCATACGCCGGCGGTTCTCAGAATCTGCTACTTGAATGATACAACATTTTCTCACAGACGATCCCATACGCCGGCGGTTCTGAGAATCTGCTACTTGAATGATACAACATTTTCTCACAGACGATCCTATACGCCGGCGGTTCTCAGAATCTGCTACTTGAATGATACAACATTTTCTCACAGACGATCCCATACGCCGGCGTTTCTCAACCTTTTTTTGTTGTTGTTGCAGCTTGATCGCTTTGAACTCAAGCGTAGTCCACACACTCTACTTCCTGTAGCATTGGACAGGACTCAAGTTTCCGTGTGGATTAGCTTTCCCTATTACCAGTGTCCCTCGCCATCAGGCGAACCCACCCCGACTTCAGTGGCACTTGTAATTTACGTCCCCGAGTCAAGGACAATTAGTCAACATTTTAGTCCAACTGACCGATGTATGGTTGAATCCCCTACCTCAATATCAGCACACTGGAGGTTTAAGAACGAGCGTTCCTGCCTATTCGGCCATGCTGCCCCCCCCCCCCCATGCCTATTTGAGTCCATAGCTCCCCCTGGCTATGTGCATTCTGGGTTATTCTGTTGTTGGGGGTGGGCGTGACTGAAAGCTAACGGGTTTCAAATCCTGCCTGCATTGGGTTAGGAATATTTTCAAACACCATTTGTATCTTTAAAAAGTCGCTTAAAAGTCGACAGGTCGACTTCATTGCACCGGGTTTTTATCCCACATGGCTCAGTCTCTTCCCGCAGTGCGGAAAACGTTGCACAAAGCACGAACTCCGTAGCTGCAGCGACGACCCTCAGGAGTCTCCGAAAAAATGCACTCGTGAACCGAAGGATGCGGCCCGGAATCAAACCTATAACCTTTGGAGCCCGAGGCAGACGGCTCGACTCCTTCACCATGGAGACTCCCTTTGATATCTGTTTGCATCAAACACCATTAATATCTATTGGTATCACACACATAGGTATCTGTTGGTAGCAAACACCATTGGTATCTGTTTGTATCAAACACCATTGGTGTCTGTTGGTATCAAACACCATTGGTTTCTGTTTGTATCAAACACCACTGGTGTCTGTCGGTATCAAACACCATTGGTATCTGTTGGTATCTGGCGTACTCCAGATCTCTTGCCTGGTGAGGGTGCCGAAGTGGTGACATCATCCGCCTCACGCTCTGAAGGCTGTGGATTTGATTCCGGGCTACGTCGTTCGGTTCACGAGTGCAATTTTCTCAGAGACTCTGAGGGTCGTCGCTGGAGCTATGAAGTTAGTAATTTGGGTGACGCTTTTGACAGGCCGCGATGCGGGAAGAGACTGAACCATGTGGAATAATACCCGGTGCAATGAAGTATATGCTCTTGCCTTTTACGCCTTTTACACCCTTGGGGGGGGGGGGGGGTGTTGTGAGATCGGATCCCTAGCTTTTTTTCGGATAAGGACGAAAAATCAGGAAGTTCCGTATGCAAGATGTGCATGTTGAAAATCCCAAGACAGTTGGAAATTGCAACGAGTAGACCGTAACTCCGCTGCCTGGCAAAATTGTTAAGGAAAAGTCAACCTATCAAAGGGCATCTGGCTAGAGCAGTGGTATTCAACCAGTGGGGAATTTCCCACTGAGAACCACTGATCTAGAGGAAGTTCACCTAGCCAAGGGCATCTGTCTAGAGCAGTGGTTCTCAGCCGGTGGGGAATTTCCCCCTCCCCTCCCAGGAGAGGAATTTTAGGGTTTCCAGGGGAAGAATTAGATTATTTCAAGATCGCGTTAATACAAGAACCGACTACTTGATATTGTTTTTCCCTTCATACTTTACGGTTCTGTACGTCTCACCCTTCTAAAATTTATTTTATAAAGTAAGTAGACCCACAAATCACGTTTTATATGGACGTCTAGACTTGTTTTAGTATGTGCTATTAAATTTAGCTTCCATTATTACGTATACTGTGTAGGGGCGGGGTGGGGGATTTTTAAGTAGGAAATACGAAAGGGGGGATGGCGTTCTGGAAATATGGTGAAGGGGGCACAGGTCAAAATTTTAGGTAGGAAATATGAAAGGGGTGTCGGGGGATGACATTCTGAAAATATGCTGAAGGGGGGCACGGGCCAAAAAAGGTTGAGAACCACTGGTCTAGAGGAAGTCAACCTTAGCCACGGGCATCTGTCTAGAGCAGTGTTTCCCAACCTTTTTTGTGCTATGCCCCACCTAAGCCTTTCTAAAATTCTTATGTCCCTCCTCCCCCCCCCCCCCCCCCCCAACACATGCATCATTTTTAATATTCAAAATTTGAAATGTTCACTAAAGAAAGCTTGAATTTTTTTTAGAAGGGCTCACGGTTCCGAGAGCGGCCATAGCCCCCCCCCCCCCCCCACCCCCAAGGTGCCGCGTCCCTGTGTGTCGGTTGTGTTGGGTGAATTTTTTTTTTTTTTTGTTTGGCTGTTATCCCAGACAAGCTGGTTACCCCGCCTCCCCCTTTTTTGTGTGGACCCTTAGTCTCACTGTGAGCTATTGCCCACAGTGGTCCACCAGGCCCACATTTAAGGTGAAGATATGTGATGGGTTTTTATTTGATCATCCCGGCCCCCCGACCAGACCAGTTGCACTACTGGGGGAAGAGCAGCAAATGTACCCGATCCTAGCCAAAGGACCGATAGGTTTTAGGAAGAAATCACTAGGAAATTATTGAGCAAACACAGTAAGTAAATTTTCAAAACATATAATGGAGAAATGAAATTCAAGTACAAAATAATTTTAATGAAAGATTTTTCTATATTATCTTAATTATTAGTTGCGCTTGCTTCCAACTTTAGTTTTCATGCTTGCTGCAAAGAGATTTTATGTCAGGTTCCAATTTAGTTAACTTTAGTCTCAAGTCTCCCCGTTTTGTTATATTCAGCCGATTTCTTCCATGTTTGAATTGCCCCCCTGAACAATCGAATTGCCCCCCTGTGGGGCGTGGGACCCCACGTTGGGAAACACTGGTCTAGAGGAAGTCCACCTAGCCACGGGCATCTATCTATAGGAGTAAACCGGACAACTGACACAAATGCATGTTGCAGTCTGGCACACTGATCTCCCAGGTAAATAACTGCAGGTGACGCACTCCCAATGACAGAGGGATGTGTTTTCGAGAAGGACTTTTGTGTTGGCATTCTGGCGACGACATTGTGTACAGTGAGGTGTTTCTTTGCATCAGTTCGGTTTTTGTTGCGTGATCAACATTTCGGAGGAAAAATGGCGTGGTGGCTAGAAAACATCTAGAAACGTCAGGGCAATATCTAGAAACGCCGAGACTTTGTGGGTGAACAACTGGTTGGGAAAGTCACTGCCAATTCCATCAGGGGTGAACTGTATTGTTCGTAGAGGACTTTTGTAGTGAAATTCTGGCGGTGGCATTTTGTACAATGTGCCTGAGCGGGCCGTTGTTTGTCGAGACTCCTGTCTTTTCCACTTTTCACATGGGGCAGTGAGGAACATTTTATGTGATATTCACTGGCACGGGAAAGGAGCATAATGGGTACGACCCTTTGCTGTGATGTTGGAACCGCGACTAATGACTAATGACTAGAAGAACTACAACAGTCTCCACGTTGGGTACTAAGTCGTAAATTGCTGCTGAACGTAAACTGCCTAGAAAATCATACACCGCCAATAGATGCTGGGGTTGATTGTGACGTCCTGTAAAAGGACATGTGACTAACCTTAACTTTCCAGAGCTCAACCGACCTGAGTCTATACAATCCCGAGTCTTCACCAACCAACAGCTGAATACGAAATAAACCCAAGGCATCCCTGGCCCTCAGGCATGAATCTACACGTCTCCGCAACCCACAGATTCAGCATCCATGTCGCCCACAGATTCAACATCCATAGGTCTCTGCGGGCCACAGATTCAACATCCGCAGGTCCATGTGGCCCACAGACTGAACACCCTTGCTGTAAGGGCTGTCTGAACTGGGTGCTGGGTCACGTGGCCCGGGATATACTATCGCTTGTAATGTTTCTGATTACAACTGGAACGTGCATGCACGAGGTTTGTTCCTGGAAGACTGTTGTGGGCGTTTGAGACAAACTGAACAGAGAAAGAAGAATGCAGGATGGGTTGGCAGAGAGGTGGCACGGGGGTTGGCAGAGAGGTGGCACGGGGGTTGGCCGAGAGGTGGCACGGGGGTTGGCGGAGAGGTGCCACGGGGTGGGGGGGGGGATGATCAGTCGCTCAGCTTAGCAATAACAAGATAATAAATAAATAAATGTTTTGCATATCCTTTACAGGACATCGCTGTCAACACCAGCATCTTTCAGCTGTATGTTGATTTCTTGGCAAGATTACGCTCAGTAGTTTGCCATTGCTTTCTGAGCGGCCGGCTCACATACCCCGTAAGTTACCGATGCGATTCGAACCACTGCTGATTCTCACCATCATCACGTTACCTACGAGAGTATACGAGATTACGGAGAGAAGTCGCTAACCTCTAAGCCACGAAACCGGCAATAACAAGATACATGATTCATGTGGAAGACCATGGTAGTCTGTGCCATCTTACATTACACGTAGCGATGATACCTTCAACCATTACACAACCACCACGCAGTTTGTACCGAGATAAGCATCCATGCTCAGTATCCACACTCTACTGATGAAGAATCAGATTCGCTGGGCTGGTCACTTGACTCGCATGCCAGATCACAGGCTCCCTAAACGAATTTTTTACAGCGAACTGCGTTGTGGTAAACGCTCGCAGAGGAAACGTTTTAAAGACACTGAAAATTTCACTGAATGCTTTTGGAATTCATCATGACACCTAGGAGGCTGCAGCCAGAGACCGAAATTCGTGGTGTGCATCATTGCGCAAAGGTGCAGTCATATGTGAGGCAACCAGGACTGCAAGAGCTGTGAAGAAAAGGCAGGACAGAAAAACCACTGCAGGAAATCCTCCTCCAGAGACGTCAAGCATTCTTTGCCCACATTGTCGAAGAACATTTCGAGCCAAAATAGGCCTTATCAGCCATCTAAGAACCCACGGCTCCACACCTTCAACCCCACTGTATGAAATGAATGGTCATCATCATTCTTGATGGACAAACAACAACAACACCGAGATAAACATATATGCAGGCACCAATAATGCAATGATGTGACCCCCCCCCCCCCCCCCCCAGTCGTCATATATGTAGCACGTCCTGTCTTTCCTTGGCAGGGAGTCTGTTTTCTAAACCACGTTTTCACGTCACATTCAACTTCGGCGTCATTCGCGAAATGTCTCCCGCCAAGGTGAGTTGTCAGTGTTTATTCTGACAAATGTTTGTCCCGTAAAGCGGAGCACAGCTGGGTAGAAAAATAGTTACGAGGGCGAGTCAGTAAGTAAGTCACACACGAAACGAAAACGAAGCACGCAGTTCTGTGCTGCCGGTTTGGAAGGACTGATAAAACGATGAGATAAATGCATCAATGTTGGTGGAAATTATGTTTAGAAATAAAGGGACAATATACGTATAAAAATAAACTGGTCTCAGGTTATTATATTTCGTTATTTTTCTACAGCTATTTGTGGCTTACTTATTGACTCACCCTCGTATGACAAAACTATTTTTGTTTCCCACATACCATACTGTTTATCAGCCAATTTTCTGTGGCGATCATATCTTGTGGAATTCCAGTCTCTTTCCTCTTCTCGGTCCACGATATGCTCATACTGTAAGTTCAACAGCCCCACTAAGCCTAACGACCGCCGTTCGCCATCCGACATACGATTACTTACGTCGCTTCTCCTTTTGTAGTAGTGGCACTCTTTTTAGACTTGGAGCACAGTCTGGCATAAACACAATGTGTACCAAATACTACCATCCAGAAAGTTGCAGAATGCGTCACTTTTTCTTAAGACTAAGAGGGACGGGGGTGGGGGTGCGGGGTGTGTCAAGGCCGCTGCCTCGCGTTCTGAAGGCCGTAAGCTCGTTGACGGACCGCGCCGTCCAGACCACTGGTTTACTTCGTTCGGAGATCCCTAGTGCAGTGGTTCTCAACCGGTGGGGGAATTCCCCGGTGGGTGTTGTGGTCAGTTTCATACATGTCGCTTCTACTTCCCAAGACAGATTCTGCGACCTACTTTAGGCTGGGTCGACCTGGGAGCCAAGGTTAATTCCAAACATGCACCCGACGCGGATTCGAACCCATGATTAGTGGGGCTGCAGGCGAGAGGGGATTTATTGCAGACAACTGACAGCTTGGTGTTGGGATCTCGTGGCCAATCTTCTCGGCTGTGACGGCTGGAGTGGGGACTCTTCTAGATTACAACTGTTGGAGTGGGGGAACTTCTTGATTACGACTGTTGGAGTGGGGGAACTTCTAGATTACGACTGTTGGAGTGGGGGAATTTCTAGATTACGACTGTTGGGGTGGGGGAACTTCTAGATTACGACTGCTAGAGTGGGGGAACTTCTACGGCTGTTGGAGCGGGGGAACTTCTAGATTACGACTGCTGGAGTGGGGGAACTTCTAGATTATGACTGTTGGAGTGGGGGAACTTCTAGATTACGACTGTTAGAGTGGGGATTCTTCTAGATTACAACTGTTGGAGTGGGGGAACTTCTTGATTACGACTGTTGGAGTGGGGGAACTTCTAGATTACGACTGTTGGAGTGGGGGAATTTCTAGATTACGACTGTTGGAGTGGGGGAACTTCTAGATTACGACTGCTAGAGTGGGGGAACTTCTACGGCTGTTGGAGTGGGGGAACTTCTAGATTACGACTGCTGGAGTGGGGGAACTTCTAGATTACGACTGTTGGAGTGGGGGAACTTCTAGATTACGACTGTTGGAGTGGGGGAACTTCTAGATTACGACTGCTAGAGTGTGGGAACTTCTAGATTACGACTGCTAGAATGGGGGAACTTCTACGGCTGTTGGAGTGGGGGAACTTCTAGATTACGACTGCTGGAGTGGGGGAACTTCTACGGCTGCTGGAGTGGGGGAACTTCTAGATTACGACTGCTGGAGTGGGGGAACTTCTTGATTACAACTGTTGGAGTGGAGAAACTTCTACGGCTGTTGGAGTGGGGGAACTTCTAGATTACGACTGTTGGAGTGGAGAAACTTCTACGGCTGTTGGAGTGGAGGAACTTCTACGGCTGTTGGAGTGGAGTAACTTCTAGATTACGACTCTTGGAGTGGAGGAACTTCTAGATTACAACTGTTGGAGTGGAGGAACTTCTAGATTACAACTGTTGGAGTGGAGGAACTTCTACGGCTGTTGGAGTGGAGGAACTTCTACGGCTGTTGGAGTGGAGGAACTTCTACGGCTGTTGGAGTGGAGTAACTTCTAGATTACGACTCTTGGAGTGGAGGAACTTCTAGATTACAACTCTTGGAGTTGAGGAACTTCTAGATTACAACTGTTGGAGTGGAGGAACTTTTACGGCTGTTGGAGTGGAGGAACTTCTACGACTGTTGGAGTGGAGGAACTTCTAGATTACGACTGTTGGAGTGGGGGAACTTCTAGATTACGACTGCTAGAGTGTGGGAACTTCTAGATTACGACTGCTAGAATGGGGGAACTTCTACGGCTGTTGGAGTGGGGGAACTTCTAGATTACGACTGCTGGAGTGGGGGAACTTCTACGGCTGCTGGAGTGGGGGAACTTCTAGATTACGACTGCTGGAGTGGGGGAACTTCTTGATTACAACTGTTGGAGTGGAGAAACTTCTACGGCTGTTGGAGTGGGGGAACTTCTAGATTACGACTGTTGGAGTGGAGAAACTTCTACGGCTGTTGGGGTGGAGGAACTTCTACGGCTGTTGGAGTGGAGTAACTTCTAGATTACGACTCTTGGAGTGGAGGAACTTCTAGATTACAACTGTTGGAGTGGAGGAACTTCTAGATTACAACTGTTGGAGTGGAGGAACTTCTACGGCTGTTGGAGTGGAGGAACTTCTACGGCTGTTGGAGTGGAGGAACTTCTACGGCTGTTGGAGTGGAGTAACTTCTAGATTACGACTCTTGGAGTGGAGGAACTTCTAGATTACAACTCTTGGAGTTGAGGAACTTCTAGATTACAACTGTTGGAGTGGAGGAACTTTTACGGCTGTTGGAGTGGAGGAACTTCTACGACTGTTGGAGTGGAGGAACTTCTAGATTACGACTCTTGGAGTGGAGGAACTTCTAGATTACAACTGTTGGAGTGGAGGAACTTCTACGACTGTTGGAGTGGAGGAACTTCTAGATTACGACTCTTGGAGTGGAGGAACTTCTAGATTACAACTGTTGGAGTGGAGGAACTTCTACGGCTGTTGGAGTGGAGGAACTTCTAGATTACGACTTTTGGAGTGGAGGAACTTCTAGATTACTACTGTTAGAGTGGGGGATCTAGATTACACTGTTAGAGAACAGGATCTTCTAGATTACTACTGGAGTTCATTCATTCAGTAGCATGTCCTTTGCAGAACCTCGCTCCCATAACAACCTTCCGGAAAGCTTCTCGATCACAAGCAAGATGTCCCGCGTCTGATACACCCATCTGGAGATCATTCGCCACATCCTGCACCCATCTTCTCTTTGGTAAGCTGTTTCACGCTTAACCAACACGATCAGAGCCCGCGTGCGCGCGTACGCGCACACACACACACACATGCTCACTCACACACACACATGCTCATTCACACACACACACACATACACATGCTCACATACACATGTGCTCTCACACAATCTGAAATTGTACTAGACGACACATATCTCATACAAGGGGCTGGATTACATGACCACTGGCCGGCCGGTAACGTGTTGAAAGAACGCAACAGCGGCCGGGTGAACGAACACGTCTGCCAGCGTGTCAGTTTGTGCAGTATTCAAATGTTCTGACTTGTATTCTGATGTCTTATATATATATAGGGAGATGGGGAAGCTATAGATTGTGATATATCGGTAGGGAGATGGGGGAGTCATAGTTTGTAGTATATATATATATATATATATATATATATATATATATATATATATATATATATATATATATATATATATATATATATATAGGGAGATGGGGAGACACAGTTTGTAGTATATAGGTAGGGATATGGGGGAGCCATAGTTTGTAGTATATAGGTAGGGAGATGTGGGGAAGACATAGTTTGTAGTATATAGGTAGGAAGATTGAGGAGACATAGTTTGTAGTATATAGGTAGGGATATGGGGGAGCCATGGTTTGTAGTCCATAGGTAGGGAGATTGAGGAGACATAGTTTGTAGTATATAGGTAGGGATATGGGGGAGCCATAGTTTGTAGTATATAGAGAGGGAGATTGGGGAGGCATAGTTTGTAGTATATAGGAAGGGAGTTAGGGGGAAGATATAGTTTGTAGTATATATGTAGGTAGATGGGGAGACATAGTTTGTAGTATAAAGGTAGGGATATGGGGGAGCCATAGTTTGTAGTAGGGAGATTGGGGGGACATAGTTTTGTAGTATATAGGAAGGGAGTTAGGGGAAGACATAGTTTGTAGTATATATGTAGGGAGATGGGAGACATAGTTTGTAGTATATAGGTAGGGATATGGGGGAGCCATAATTTGTAGTATATAGGTAGGGAGATTGGGGAGGCATAGTTTTTGGTATATAGGTAGGGAGATTGGGGGGGGGGGGGGGGGGGAAGACATAGTTTGTAGTATATATGTAGGAAGATGGGGAGACATAGTTTGTGGTATATAGGTAAGGAGATGGGGAGACATAGTTTGTAGTATATAGGTAGGAAGATGGGGAGACATAGTTTGTAGTATATAGGTAGGAAGATGGGGAGACATAGTTTGTGGTATATAGGTAGGGAGATGGGTGGGGGGGGGAGAGACATAGTTTGTAGTATATAGGTAGGAAGATGGGGATACATAGTTTGTAGTATATAGGTAGGAAGATGGGGAGACATAGTTTGTGGTATATAGGAAGGGAGATGGGGGGGGGGGAGACATAGTTTGTAGTATATAGGTAGGAAGATGGGGAGACATAGTTTGTGGTATATAGGTAGGGAGATGGAGGGGGGGAGACACAGTTTGTAGTATATAGGTAGGAAGATGGGGAGACATAGTTTGTGGTATATAGGTAGGAAGATGGGGAGACATAGTTTGTAGTATATAGGTAGGAAGATGGGGAGACATAGTTTTGTGGTATATAGGTAGGGAGATGGGGGGAGACATAGTTTGTAGTATATAGGTAGGGAGATGGGGAGACATAGTTTGTGGTATATAGGTAGAAAGATGGGAGAGCCATAGTTTGTAGTATATAGGTAGGGAGATGGGGAGACATGTTTGTGGTATATAGGTAGGAAGATGGGGAGACATAGTTTGTAGTATATAGGTAGGAAGATGGGGAGACATAGTTTGTGGTATATAGGTAGGGAGATGAGGAGACATAGTTTGTAGTATATAGGTAGGGAGATGGGGAGACATAGTTTGTAGTATATAGGTAGGGAGATGGGGAGACATAGTTTGTAGTATATAGGTAGGGAGATGGGGTGACATAGTTTGTAATATATAGTTAGGGAGATGTGGGAGACATATTTTGTAGTATATAGTTAGGGAGAAGAGAGAGACATAGTTTGTAGTATATAGGTAGGGAGATGGAGAGAAATATTTTGTAGTATATAGGTAGGGAGATGGGGAGATAATTTTGTAGTATATAGGTAGGGAGATGGGGGAGACATAGTTTGTAGTATATATGTAGGGAGATGGGGAGACATAGTTTGTAGTATATTGGTAGGGAGATGGGGGGAGACATAGTTTGTTGTATATACGTAGGGAGATGGGGAGACATAGTTTGTAGTATATAGGTAGGGAGATGGAGGAGACATAGTTTTTAGTATATAGGTAGGGAGATGGGAAGACATAGTTTGTAATATATAGGTAGGGAGATAAGGAGGGGGGAGACATAGTTTGTAGTATATAGGTAGGGAGATGGGGGGAGACATAGTTTGTAATATATAGGTAGGGAGATAAGGAGGGGGGAGACATAGTTTGTAGTATACAGGTAGGGATATGGGAAGACATAGTTTGTAATATATAGGTAGGGAGATGGGGGGAATCATAGTTTGTAGTATATAGGTAGGGAGGTGGGAGAGACATAGAATGTAGTACATAGCTAGGGAGGTGGGGAGACATAGTTTGTACTATATAGGTAGGGAGATGGGGAGACATAGTTTGTAGTATATAGGTAGGGAGATGGGGAGATATATTTTGTAGTATATAGATAGGGAGATGGGGGAGACATAGTTTGTAGTATATACGTAGGGAGATGGGGAGACATAGTTTGTAGTATATAGGTAGGGAGATGGGCGGAGACATAGTTTTTAGTATATAGGTAGGGAGATGGGAAGACATAGTTTGTAATATATAGGTAGGGAGATAAGGAGGGGGAGACATAGTTTGTAGTATATAGGTAGGGAGATGGGGGGAGACATAGTTTTAATATATAGGTAGGGAGATAAGGAGGGGGAGACATAGTTTGTAGTATACAGGTAGGGATATGGGAAGACATAGTTTGTAGTATATAGGTAGGGAGATGGGGGGAGACATAGTTTGTAGTATATAGGTAGGAAGATGGGGAGACATGGTTTGTAGTATATAGGTAGGGAGATGGGATGACATAGTTTGTAGTATATAGGTAGGGAGATGGGGTGACATAGTTTGTAATATATAGGTAGGGAGATGGGGAGACATAGTTTGTAGTATATAGGTAGGGAGATGGGGGAAGACATAGTTTGTAGTATATAGGTAGGAAGATGGGGTGACATAGTTTGTAGTATATAGTTATGGAGATGGGGAGACATAGTTTGTAATATATAGGTAGGGAGATGGGGAGACACAGTTTGTAGTATATATGTAGGGAGATGGGGGAGACATAGTTTGTAATATATAGGTAGGAAGATGTGGGAGACATGGTTTGTAGTAAATAGGTAGGGAGATGGGGGGAGACAGTTTTTAGTATATAGGTAGGGAGATGAGGGGAGACATAGTTTGTAGTATATAGGTAGGGAGATGGGGAGACATGGTTTGTAGTATATAGGTAGGGAGATGGGGTGACATAGTTTGTAGTATATAGGTAGGGAGATGGGGAGACATAGTTTGTAATATATAGGTAGGGAGATGGGGAGACATAGTTTGTAGTATATAGGTAGGGAGATGGGGAGACATAGTTTGTAGTATATATGTAGGAAGATGGGGAGACATAGTTTGTAGTATATAGGTAGGGATATGGGGAGATATGGTTTGTAGTATATAGTTAGGGAGATGGGGGTGACATAGTTTGTAATATATAGGTAGGAAGATGTGGGAGACATGGTTTGTAGTAAATAGGTAGGGAGATGGGGAGACATAGTTTGTAGTATATAGGTAGGGAAATGGGGAAGCTATAGATTGTGATATATCGGTAGGGAGATGGGGGAGTCATAGTTTGCAGTATATATATATATATATATATATATACTATATATATATATATATATATATATATATATATATATATATATAGGTAGGGAGATGGGGAGACACAGTTTGTAGTATATAGGTAGGGATATGGGGGAGCCATAGTTTGTAGTATATAGGTAGGGAGATGTGGGGAAGACATAGTTTGTAATATATATGTAGGAAGATTGAGGAGACATAGTTTGTAGTATATAGGTAGGGATATGGGGGAGCCATAGTTTGTAGTACATAGGTAGGGAGATTGAGGAGACATAGTTTGTAGTATATAGGTAGGGATATGGGGGAGCCATAGTTTTGTAGTATATAGAGAGGGAGATTGGGGAGGCATAGTTTGTAGTATATAGGAAGGGAGTTAGGGGGAAGACATAGTTTGTAGTATATATGTAGGGAGATGGGGAGACATAGTTTGTAGTATAAAGGTAGGGATATGGAGGAGCCATAGTTTGTAGTAGGGAGATTGGGGGGACATAGTTTGTAGTATATAGGAAGGGAGTTAGGGGGAAGACATAGTTTGTAGTATATATGTAGGGAGATGGGGAGACATAGTTTGTAGTATATAGGTAGGGATATGGGGGAGCCATAATTTGTAGTATATAGGTAGGGAGATTGGGGAGGCATAGTTTTTGGTATATAGGTAGGGAGATGGGGGGGGGGGAAGACATAGTTTGTAGTATATATGTAGGAAGATGGGGAGACATAGTTTGTGGTATATAGGTAAGGAGATGGGGAGACATAGTTTGTAGTATATAGGTAGGAAGATAGGGGAGCCATAGTTTGCAGTATATAGGTAGGAAGATGGGGAGATATAGTTTTTGGTATATAGGTAGGGAGATGGGGGGGGGGGGGGAAGACATAGTTTGTAGTATATAGGTAGGAAGATGGGGAGACATAGTTTGTGGTATATAGGTAAGGAGATGGGGAGACATAGTTTGTAGTATATAGGTAGGAAGATAGGGGAGCCATAGTTTGCAGTATATAGGTAGGAAGATGGGGAGATATAGTTTTTGGTATATAGGTAGGGAGATGGGGGGGGGGGGGAAGACATAGTTTGTAGTATATAGGTAGGAAGATGGGGAGACATAGTTTGTGGTATATAGGTAAGGAGATGGGGAGACATAGTTTGTAGTATATAGGTAGGAAGATGGGGAGACATAGTTTGTAGTATATAGGTAGGAAGATGGGGAGACATAGTTTGTGGTATATAGGTAGGGAGATGGGTGGGGGGGGGGGGGAGAGACATAGTTTGTAGTATATAGGTAGAAAGATGGGGATACATAGTTTGTAGTATATAGGTAGGAAGATGGGGACACATAGTTTGTGGTATATAGGAAGGAAGATGGGGGGGGGGGGGAGACATAGTTTGTAGTATATAGGTAGGAAGATGGGGAGACATAGTTTGTGGTATATAGGTAGGAAGATGGGGGAGACATAGTTTGTAGTATATAGGTAGAAAGATGGGGATACATAGTTTGTAGTATATAGGTAGGAAGATGGGGACACATAGTTTGTGGTATATAGGAAGTGAGATGGGGGGGGGGGGAGACATAGTTTGTAGTATATAGGTAGGAAGATGGGGAGACATAGTTTGTGGTATATAGGTAGGGAGATGGAGGGGGGGAGACACAGTTTGTAGTATATAGGTAGGAAGATGGGGAGACATAGTTTGTGGTATATAGGTAGGAAGATGGGGAGACATAGTTTGTAGTATATAGGTAGGAAGATGGGGAGACATAGTTTGTGGTATATAGGTAGGGAGATGGGGGGAGACATAGTTTGTAGTATATAGGTAGGGAGATGGGGAGACATAGTTTGTGGTATATAGGTAGGAAGATGGGGATACATAGTTTGTAGTATATAGGTAGGAAGATGGGGACACATAGTTTGTGGTATATAGGAAGGGAGATGGGGGGGGGGGGGGGAGACATAGTTTGTAGTATATAGGTAGGAAGATGGGGAGACATAGTTTGTGGTATATAGGTAGGGAGATGGGGGAGACACAGTTTGTAGTATATAGGTAGGAAGATGGGGAGACATAGTTTGTGGTATATAGGTAGGAAGATGGGGAGACATAGTTTGTAGTATATAGGTAGGAAGATGGGGAGACATAGTTTGTGGTATATAGGTAGGGAGATGGGGGGAGACATAGTTTGTAGTATATAGGTAGGGAGATGGGGAGACATAGTTTTGTGGTATATAGGTAGGAAGATGGGAGAGCCATAGTTTGTAGTATATAGGTAGGGAGATGGGGAGACATGTTTGTGGTATATAGGTAGGAAGATGGGGAGACATAGTTTGTAGTATATAGGTAGGAAGATGGGGAGACATAGTTTGTGGTATATAGGTAGGGAGATGAGGAGACATAGTTTGTAGTATATAGGTAGGGAGATGGGGAGACATAGTTTGTAGTATATAGGTAGGGAGATGGGGTGACATAGTTTGTAATATATAGTTAGGGAGATGTGGGAGACATATTTTGTAGTATATAGTTAGGGAGAAGAGAGAGACATAGTTTGTGGTATATAGGTAGGGAGATGGGGAGAAATATTTTGTAGTATATAGGTAGGGAGATGGGGAGATAATTTTGTAGTATATAGGTAGGGAGATGGGGGAGACATAGTATGTAGTATATATGTAGGGAGATGGGGAGACATAGTTTGTAGTATATTGGTAGGGAGATGGGGGGAGACATAGTTTGTTGTATATACGTAGGGAGATGGGGAGACATAGTTTGTAGTATATAGGTAGGGAGATGGAGGAGACATAGTTTTTAGTATATAGGTAGGGAGATGGGAAGACATAGTTTGTAATATATAGGTAGGGAGATAAGGAGGGGGAGACATAGTTTGTAGTATATAGGTAGGGAGATGGGGGGAGACATAGTTTGTAATATATAGGTAGGGAGATAAGGAGGGGGGAGACATAGTTTGTAGTATACAGGTAGGGATATGGGAAGACATAGTTTGTAATATATAGGTAGGGAGATGGGGGGGAAACATAGTTTGTAGTATATAGGTAGGGAGGTGGGAGAAACATAGAATGTAGTACATAGCTAGGGAGGTGGGGGAGACATAGTTTGTACTATATAGGTAGGGAGATGGGGAGACATAGTTTGTAGTATATAGGTAGGGAGATGGGGAGATATATTTTGTAGTATATAGATAGGGAGATGGGGGAGACATAGTTTGTAGTATATACGTAGGGAGATGGGGAGACATAGTTTGTAGTATATAGGTAGGGAGATGGGGGGAGACATAGTTTTTAGTATAATAGGTAGGGAGATGGGAAGACATAGTTTGTAATATATAGGTAGGGAGATAAGGAGGGGGAGACATAGTTTGTAGTATATAGGTAGGAGATGGGGGGAGACATAGTTTTAATATATAGGTAGGGAGATAAGGAGGGGGAGACATAGTTTGTAGTATACAGGTAGGGATATGGGAAGACATAGTTTGTAGTATATAGGTAGGGAGATGGGGGAGAGACATAGTTTGTAGTATATAGGTAGGAAGATGGGGAGACATGGTTTGCTAGTATATAGGTAGGGAGATGGGATGACATAGTTTGTAGTAAATAGGTAGGGAGATGGGGTGACATAGTTTGTAATATATAGGTAGGGAGATGGGGGATGACATAGTTTGTAGTATATAGGTAGGGAGATGGGGGACGACATAGTTTGTAGTATATAGGTAGGAAGATGGGGGTGACATAGTTTGTAGTATATAGTTATGGAGATGGGGAGACATAGTTTGTAATATATAGGTAGGGAGATGGGGAGACACAGTTTGTAGTATATATGTAGGGAGATGGGGAGACATAGTTTGTAATATATAGGTAGGAAGATGTGGGAGACATGGTTTGTAGTAAATAGGTAGGGAGATGGTGGGGAGACAGTTTTTAGTATATAGGTAGGGAGATGGGGGGAGACATAGTTTGTAGTATATAGGTAGGGAGATGGGGAGACATGGTTTGTAGTATATAGGTAGGGAGATGGGGTGACATAGTTTGTAGTATATAGGTAGGGAGATGGGGAGACATAGTTTGTAATATATAGGTAGGAAGATGGGGAGACATAGTTTGTAGTATATAGGTAGGGAGATGGGGAGACATAGTTTGTAGTATATATGTAGGAAGATGGGGAGACATAGTTTGTAGTATATAGGTAGGGATATGGGGAGATATGGTTTGTAGTATATAGTTAGGGAGATGGGGTGACATAGTTTGTAATATATAGGTAGGAAGATGTGGGAGACATGGTTTGTAGTAAATAGGTAGGGAGATGGGGAGACATAGTTTGTAGTATATAGGTAGGGAAATGGGGAAACATAGTTTTTGGTATATAGGTAGGGAGATGGGGGGGTGGGAGACATAGTTTGTAGTATATAGGTAGGAAGATGGGGAGACATAGTTTGTGGTATATAGGTAAGGAGATGGGGAGACATAGTTTGTAGTATATAGGTAGGAAGATAGGGGAGCCATAGTTTGCAATATATAGGTAGGAAGATGGGGAGACATAGTTTTTGGTATATATGTAGGGAGATGGGGGGGGGAAGACATAGTTTGTAGTATATAGGTAGGAAGATGGGGAGACATAGTTTGTGGTATATAGGTAAGGAGATGCGGAGACATAGCTTGTAGTATATAGGTAGGAAGATGGGGAGACATAGTTTTTGGTATATATGTGGGAGATGGGGGGGGGGGAAGACATAGTTTGTAGTATATAGGTAGGAAGATGGGGAGACATAGTTTGTAGTATATAGGTAGGAAGATGGGGAGACATAGTTTGTGGTATATAGGTAGGGAGATGGGGGGAGACATAGTTTGTAGTATATAGGTAGGGAGATGGGGAGACATAGTTTGTGGTATATAGGTAGGAAGATGGGAGAGCCATAGTTTGTAGTATATAGGTAGGGAGATGGGGAGACATGTTTGTGGTATATAGGTAGGAAGATGGGGAGACATAGTTTGTAGTATATAGGTAGGAAGATGGGGAGACATAGTTTGTGGTATATAGGTAGGGAGATGAGGAGACATAGTTTGTAGTATATAGGTAGGGAGATGGGGAGACATAGTTTGTAGTATATATAGGTAGGGAGATGGGGAGACATAGTTTGTAGTATATAGGTAGGGAGATGGGGTGACATAGTTTGTAATATATAGTTAGGGAGATGAGGAGACATAGTTTGTAGTATATAGTTAGGGAGAAGAGAGAGACATAGTTTGTAGTATATAGGTAGGGAGATGGAGAGAAATATTTTGTAGTATATAGGTAGGGAGATGGGGAGATAATTTTGTAGTATATAGGTAGGGAGATGGGGGAGACATAGTATGTAGTATATATGTAGGGAGATGGGGAGACATAGTTTGTAGTATATTGGTAGGGAGATGGGGGGAGACATAGTTTGTTGTATATACGTAGGGAGATGGGGAGACATAGTTTGTAGTATATAGGTAGGGAGATGGAGGAGACATAGTTTTTAGTATATAGGTAGGGAGATGGGAAGACATAGTTTGTAATATATAGGTAGGGAGATAAGGAGGGGGAGACATAGTTTGTAGTATATAGGTAGGGAGATGGGGGGAGACATAGTTTGTAATATATAGGTAGGGAGATAAGGAGGGGGGAGACATAGTTTGTAGTATACAGGTAGGGATATGGGAAGACATAGTTTGTAATATATAGGTAGGGAGATGGGGGGGAAACATAGTTTGTAGTATATAGGTAGGGAGGTGGGAGAGACATAGAATGTAGTACATAGCTAGGGAGGTGGGGGAGACATAGTTTGTACTATATAGGTAGGGAGATGGGGAGACATAGTTTTGTAGTATATAGGTAGGGAGATGGGGAGATATATTTGTAGTATATAGATAGGGAGATGGGGGAGACATAGTTTGTAGTATATACGTAGGGAGATGGGGAGACATAGTTTGTAGTATATAGGTAGGGAGATGGGGGGAGACATAGTTTTTTAGTATATAGGTAGGGAGATGGGAAGACATAGTTTGTAATATATAGGTAGGGAGATAAGGAGGGGGAGACATAGTTTTGTAGTATATAGGTAGGGAGATGGGGGGAGACATAGTTTTAATATATAGGTAGGGAGATAAGGAGGGGGAGACATAGTTTGTAGTATACAGGTAGGGATATGGGAAGACATAGTTTGTAGTATATAGGTAGGGAGATGGGGGGAGACATAGTTTGTAGTATATAGGTAGGAAGATGGGGAGACATGGTTTGTAGTATACTAGGTAGGGAGATGGGATGACATAGTTTGTAAGTAAATAGGTAGGGAGATGGGGTGACATAGTTTGTAATATATAGGTAGGGAGATGGGGAGACATAGTTTGTAGTATATAGGTAGGGAGATGGGGGAAGACATAGTTTGTAGTATATAGGTAGGAAGATGGGGTGACATAGTTTGTAGTATATAGTTATGGAGATGGGGAGACATAGTTGTAATATATAGGTAGGGAGATGGGGAGTACACAGTTTGTAGTATATATGTAGGGAGATGGGGAGACATAGTTTGTAATATATAGGTAGGAAGATGTGGGAGACATGGTTTGTAGTAAATAGGTAGGGAGATGGGGGGAGACAGTTTTTAGTATATAGGTAGGGAGATGGGGGGAGACATAGTTTGTAGTATATAGGTAGGGAGATGGGGAGACATGGTTTGTAGTATATAGGTAGGGAGATGGGGTGACATAGTTTGTAGTATATAGGTAGGGAGATGGGGAGACATAGTTTGTAATATATAGGTAGGAAGATGGGGAGACATAGTTGTAGTATATAGGTAGGGAGATGGGGAGACATAGTTTGTAGTATATATGTAGGAAGATGGGGAGACATAGTTTGTAGTATATAGGTAGGGATATGGGGAGATATGGTTTGTAGTATATAGTTAGGGAGATGGGGTGACATAGTTTGTAATATATAGGTAGGAAGATGTGGGAGACATGGTTTGTAGTAAATAGGTAGGGAGATGGGGAGACATAGTTTGTAGTATATAGGTAGGGAAATGGGGGAAACATAGTTTTTGGTATATAGGTAGGGAGATGGGGGGGTGGGAGACATAGTTTGTAGTATATAGGTAGGAAGATGGGGAGACATAGTTTGTGGTATATAGGTAAGGAGATGGGGAGACATAGTTTGTAGTATATAGGTAGGAAGATAGGGGAGCCATAGTTTGCAATATATAGGTAGGAAGATGGGGAGACATAGTTTTTGGTATATATGTAGGGAGATGGGGGGGGGGGAAGACATAGTTTTGTAGTATATAGGTAGGAAGATGGGGAGACATAGTTTGTGGTATATAGGTAAGGAGATGCGGAGACATAGCTTGTAGTATATAGGTAGGAAGATGGGGGAGACATAGTTTTTGGTATATATGTGGGGAGATGGGGGGGGGGGGGAAGACATAGTTTGTAGTATATAGGTAGGAAGATGGGGAGACATAGTTTGTGGTATATAGGTAAGGAGATGGGGAGACATAGTTTGTAGTATATAGGTAGGAAGATGGGGAGACATAGTTTGTAGTATATAAGTAGGACGATGGGGAGACATAGTCTGTGGTATATAGGTAGGGAGATGGGGGGGAGACACAGTTTGTAGTATATAGGTAGGAAGATTGGGAGACATAGTTTGTGGTATATAGGTAGGAAGATGGGGAGACATAGTTTGTAGTATATAGGTAGGAAGATGGGGAGACATAGTTTGTAATATATAGGTAGGAAGATGTGGGAGACATGGTTTGTAGTAAATAGGTAGGGAGATGGGGGGAGACAGTTTTTAGTATATAGGTAGGGAGATGAGGGGAGACATAGTTTGTAGTATATAGGTAGGGAGATGGGGAGACATGGTTTGTAGTATATAGGTAGGGAGATGGGGGTGACATAGTTTGTAGTATATAGGTAGGGAGATGGGGAGACATAGTTTGTAATATATAGGTAGGGAGATGGGGAGACATAGTTTGTAGTATATAGGTAGGGAGATGGGGAGACATAGTTTGTAGTATATATGTAGGAAGATGGGGAGACATAGTTTGTAGTATATAGGTAGGGATATGGGGAGATATGGTTTGTAGTATATAGTTAGGGAGATGGGGTGACATAGTTTGTAATATATAGGTAGGAAGATGTGGGGAGACATGGTTTGTAGTAAATAGGTAGGGAGATGGGGAGACATAGTTTGTAGTATATAGGTAGGGAAATGGGGAAGCTATAGATTGTGATATATCGGTAGGGAGATGGGGGAGTCATAGTTTGTAGTATATATATATATATATATATATATATATATATATATATATATATATATATATATATATATATATATATATATATATATATAGGTAGGGAGATGGGGAGACACAGTTTGTAGTATATAGGTAGGGATATGGGGGAGCCATAGTTTGTAGTATATAGGTAGGGAGATGTGGGGAAGACATAGTTTGTAATATATATGTAGGAAGATTGAGGAGACATAGTTTGTAGTATATAGGTAGGGATATGGGGGAGCCATAGTTTGTAGTACATAGGTAGGGAGATTGAGGAGACATAGTTTGTAGTATATAGGTAGGGATATGGGGGAGCCATAGTTTGTAGTATATAGAGAGGGAGATTGGGGAGGCATAGTTTGTAGTATATAGGAAGGGAGTTAGGGGGAAGATATAGTTTGTAGTATATATGTAGGTAGGTGGGGAGACATAGTTTGTAGTATAAAGGTAGGGATATGGGGGAGCCATAGTTTGTAGTAGGGAGATTGGGGGGACATAGTTTGTAGTATATAGGAAGGGAGTTAGGGGGAAGACATAGTTTGTAGTATATATGTAGGGAGATGGGGAGACATAGTTTGTAGTATATAGGTAGGGATATGGGGGAGCCATAATTTGTAGTATATAGGTAGGGAGATTGGGGAGGCATAGTTTTTGGTATATAGGTAGGGAGATGGGGGGGGGGGGGGGAAGACATAGTTTGTAGTATATATGTAGGAAGATGGGGAGACATAGTTTGTGGTATATAGGTAAGGAGATGGGGAGACATAGTTTGTAGTATATAGGTAGGAAGATAGGGGAGCCATAGTTTGCAGTATATAGGTAGGAAGATGGGGAGATATAGTTTTTGGTATATAGGCAGGGAGATGGGGGGGGGGGGGAAGACATAGTTTGTAGTATATAGGTAGGAAGATGGGGAGACATAGTTTGTGGTATATAGGTAAGGAGATGGGGAGACATAGTTTGTAGTATATAGGTAGGAAGATGGGGAGACATAGTTTGTAGTATATAGGTAGGAAGATGGGGAGACATAGTTTGTGGTATATAGGTAGGGAGATGGGTGGGGGGGGGGGGGAGAGACATAGTTTGTAGTATATAGGTAGAAAGATGGGGATACATAGTTTGTAGTATATAGGTAGGAAGATGGGGACACATAGTTTGTGGTATATAGGAAGGAAGATGGGGGGGGGGGGAGACATAGTTTGTAGTATATAGGTAGGAAGATGGGGAGACATGGTTTGTGGTATATAGGTAGGAAGATGGGGAGACATAGTTTGTAGTATATAGGTAGAAAGATGGGGATACATAGTTTGTAGTATATAGGTAGGAAGATGGGGACACATAGTTTGTGGTATATAGGAAGGGAGATGGGGGGGGGGGAGACATAGTTTGTAGTATATAGGTAGGAAGATGGGGAGACATAGTTTGTGGTATATAGGTAGGGAGATGGGGGGAGACACAGTTTGTAGTATAAAGGTAGGAAGATGGGGAGACATAGTTTGTGGTATATAGGTAGGAAGATGGGGAGACATAGTTTGTAGTATATAGGTAGGAAGATGGGGAGACATAGTTTGTGGTATATAGGTAGGGAGATGGGGGGAGACATAGATTGTAGTATATAGGTAGGGAGATGGGGAGACATAGTTTGTGGTATATAGGTAGGAAGATGGGGATACATAGTTTGTAGTATATAGGTAGGAAGATGGGGACACATAGTTTGTGGTATATAGGAAGGGAGATGGGGGGGGGGGGGGAGACATAGTTTGTAGTATATAGGTAGGAAGATGGGGAGACATAGTTTGTGGTATATAGGTAGGGAGATGGGGGGAGACACAGTTTGTAGTATATAGGTAGGAAGATGGGGAGACATAGTTTGTGGTATATAGGTAGGAAGATGGGGAGACATAGTTTGTAGTATATAGGTAGGAAGATGGGGAGACATAGTTTGTGGTATATAGGTAGGGAGATGGGGGGAGACATAGTTTGTAGTATATAGGTAGGGAGATGGGGAGACATAGTTTGTGGTATATAGGTAGGAAGATGGGAGAGCCATAGTTTGTAGTATATAGGTAGGGAGATGGGGAGACATGTTTGTGGTATATAGGT
Organism: Cepaea nemoralis; assembly: GCA_014155875.1. NCBI lineage: Eukaryota > Metazoa > Mollusca > Gastropoda > Stylommatophora > Helicidae > Cepaea > Cepaea nemoralis. Next base: position 265,711 of record JACEFZ010011543.1, read on the forward strand.
AGGAAGATGGGGAGACATAGTTTGTAGTATATAGGTAGGAAGATGGGGAGACATAGTTTGTGGTATATAGGTAGGGAGATGAGGAGACATAGTTTGTAGTATATAGGTAGGGAGATGGGGAGACATAGTTTGTAGTATATAGGTAGGGAGATGGGGAGACATAGTTTGTAGTATATAGGTAGGGAGATGGGGTGACATAGTTTGTAATATATAGTTAGGGAGATGTGGGAGACATATTTTGTAGTATATAGTTAGGGAGAAGAGAGAGACATAGTTTGTGGTATATAGGTAGGGAGATGGGGAGAAATATTTTGTAGTATATAGGTAGGGAGATGGGGAGATAATTTTGTAGTATATAGGTAGGGAGATGGGGGAGACATAGTATGTAGTATATATGTAGGGAGATGGGGAGACATAGTTTGTAGTATATTGGTAGGGAGATGGGGGGAGACATAGTTTGTTGTATATACGTAGGGAGATGGGGAGACATAGTTTGTAGTATATAGGTAGGGAGATGGAGGAGACATAGTTTTTAGTATATAGGTAGGGAGATGGGAAGACATAGTTTGTAATATATAGGTAGGGAGATAAGGAGGGGGAGACATAGTTTGTAGTATATAGGTAGGGAGATGGGGGGAGACATAGTTTGTAATATATAGGTAGGGAGATAAGGAGGGGGGAGACATAGTTTGTAGTATACAGGTAGGGATATGGGAAGACATAGTTTGTAATATATAGGTAGGGAGATGGGGGAAACATAGTTTGTAGTATATAGGTAGGGAGGTGGGAGAGACATAGAATGTAGTACATAGCTAGGGAGGTGGGGGAGACATAGTTTGTACTATATAGGTAGGGAGATGGGGAGACATAGTTTGTAGTATATAGGTAGGGAGATGGGGAGATATATTTTGTAGTATATAGATAGGGAGATGGGGGAGACATAGTTTGTAGTATATACGTAGGGAGATGGGGAGACATAGTTTGTAGTATATAGGTAGGGAGATGGGGGGAGACATAGTTTTTAGTATATAGGTAGGGAGATGGGAAGACATAGTTTGTAATATATAGGTAGGGAGATAAGGAGGGGGAGACATAGTTTGTAGTATATAGGTAGGGAGATGGGGGGAGACATAGTTTTAATATATAGGTAGGGAGATAAGGAGGGGGAGACATAGTTTGTAGTATACAGGTAGGGATATGGGAAGACATAGTTTGTAGTATATAGGTAGGGAGATGGGGGGAGACATAGTTTGTAGTATATAGGTAGGAAGATGGGGAGACATGGTTTGTAGTATATAGGTAGGGAGATGGGATGACATAGTTTGTAGTAAATAGGTAGGGAGATGGGGTGACATAGTTTGTAATATATAGGTAGGGAGATGGGGAGACATAGTTTGTAGTATATAGGTAGGGAGATGGGGGAAGACATAGTTTGTAGTATATAGGTAGGAAGATGGGGTGACATAGTTTGTAGTATATAGTTATGGAGATGGGGAGACATAGTTTGTAATATATAGGTAGGGAGATGGGGAGACACAGTTTGTAGTATATATGTAGGGAGATGGGGAGACATAGTTTGTAATATATAGGTAGGAAGATGTGGGAGACATGGTTTGTAGTAAATAGGTAGGGAGATGGGGGGAGACAGTTTTTAGTATATAGGTAGGGAGATGGGGGGAGACATAGTTTGTAGTATATAGGTAGGGAGATGGGGAGACATGGTTTGTAGTATATAGGTAGGGAGATGGGGTGACATAGTTTGTAGTATATAGGTAGGGAGATGGGGAGACATAGTTTGTAATATATAGGTAGGAAGATGGGGAGACATAGTTTGTAGTATATAGGTAGGGAGATGGGGAGACATAGTTTGTAGTATATATGTAGGAAGATGGGGAGACATAGTTTGTAGTATATATGTAGGGATATGGGGAGATATGGTTTGTAGTATATAGTTAGGGAGATGGGGTGACATAGTTTGTAATATATAGGTAGGAAGATGTGGGAGACATGGTTTGTAGTAAATAGGTAGGGAGATGGGGAGACATAGTTTGTAGTATATAGGTAGGGAAATGGGGAAACATAGTTTTTGGTATATAGGTAGGGAGATGGGGGGGGTGGGAGACATAGTTTGTAGTATATAGGTAGGAAGATGGGGAGACATAGTTTGTGGTATATAGGTAAGGAGATGGGGAGACATAGTTTGTAGTATATAGGTAGGAAGATAGGGGAGCCATAGTTTGCAGTATATAGGTAGGAAGATGGGGAGACATAGTTTTTGGTATATATGTAGGGAGATGGGGGGGGGGGGGGGGAAGACATAGTTTGTAGTATATAGGTAGGAAGATGGGGAGACATAGTTTGTGGTATATAGGTAAGGAGATGCGGAGACATAGCTTGTAGTATATAGGTAGGAAGATGGGGAGACATAGTTTTTGGTATATATGTGGGGAGATGGGGGGGGGGGGAAGACATAGTTTGTAGTATATAGGTAGGAAGATGGGGAGACATAGTTTGTGGTATATAGGTAAGGAGATGGGGAGACATAGTTTGTAGTATATAGGTAGGAAGATGGGGAGACATAGTTTGTAGTATATAAGTAGGACGATGGGGAGACATAGTCTGTGGTATATAGGTAGGGAGATGGGGGGGAGACACAGTTTGTAGTATATAGGTAGGAAGATTGGGAGACATAGTTTGTGGTATATAGGTAGGAAGATGGGGAGACATAGTTTGTAGTATATAGGTAGGAAGATGGGGAGACATAGTTTGTGGTATATAGGTAGGGAGATGGGGGGAGACATAGTTTGCAGTATATAGGTAGGGAGATGGGGAGACATAGTTAGTGGTATATAGGTAGGAAGATGGGGAGACATAGTTTGTAGTATATAGGTAGGAAGATGGGAAGACATAGTTTGTGGTATATAGGTAGGGAGATGAGGAGACATAGTTTGTAGTATATAGGTAGGGAGATGGGGAGACATAGTTTGTGGTATATAGGTAGGGAGATGAGGAGACATAGTTTGTAGTATATAGATAGGGAGATGGGGAGACATAGTTTGTGGTATTTAGGTAGGAAGATGGGGAGACATAGTTTGTAGAATACAGGTAGGAAGATGGGGAGACATAGTTTGTAGTATATAGTTAGGGAGATGTGGGAGACATATTTTGTAGTATATAGTTAGGGAGAAGAGAGAGACATAGTTTGTGGTATATAGGTAGGGAGATGGGGAGAAATATTTTGTAGTATATAGGTAGGGAGATGGGGAGATAATTTTGTAGTATATAGGTAGGGAGATGGGGGAGACATAGTTTGTAGTATATAGGTAGGGAGATGGGAAGACATAGTTTGTAATATATAGGTAGGGAGATAAGGAGGGGGGAGACATAGTTTGTAGTATATAGGTAGGGAGATGGGGGGAGACATAGTTTGTAATATATAGGTAGGGAGATCAGGAGGGGGGAGACATAGTTTGTAGTATACAGGTAGGGATATGGGAAGACATAGTTTGTAATATATAGGTAGGGAGATGGGGGGAGACATAGTTTGTAGTATATAGGTAGGGAGGTGGGAGAGACATAGATTGTAGTACATAGCTATGGAGGTGGGGGAGACATAGTTTGTAGTATATAGGTGGGGAGATGGGGAGACATAGTTTGTAGTATATAGGTAGGGAGATGGGGGAAGACATAGTTTGTAGTATATAGGTAGGAAGATAAGGAGGGGGGAGACATAGTTTGTAGTATACAGGTAGGGATATGGGAAGACATAGTTTGTAATATATAGGTAGGGAGATGGGGGGAGACATAGTTTGTAGTATATAGGTAGGGAGGTGGGAGAGACATAGATTGTAGTACATAGCTATGGAGGTGGGGGAGACATAGTTTGTAGTATATAGGTGGGGAGATGGGGAGACATAGTTTGTAGTATATAGGTAGGGAGATGGGGGAAGACATAGTTTGTAGTATATAGGTAGGAAGATATAGACATAGTTAGTGGTATATAGGTAGGAAGATGGGGAGACAAAGTTTGTAGTATATAGGTAGGAAGATGGGGAGACATAGTTTGTGGTATATAGGTAGGGAGATGAGGAGACATAGTTTGTAGTATATAGGTAGGGAGATGGGGAGACATAGTTTGTAGTATATAGTTAGGGAGATGTGGGAGACATATTTTGTAGTATATAGTTAGGGAGAAGAGAGAGACATAATTTGTGGTATATAGGTAGGAAGATGGGGAGAAATATTTTGTAGTATATAATAGGTAGGGAGATGGGGGAGACATAGTTTGTAGTATATATGTAGGGAGATTGGGAGACATAGTTTGTAGTATATTGGTAGGGAGATGGGGGGAGACATAGTTTGTAGTATATCGGTAGGGAGATGGGGGAGACATAGTTTTTAGTATATAGGTAGGGAGATGTGAAGACATAGTTTGTAATATATAGGTAGGGAGATAAGGAGGGGGGAGACATAGTTTGTAGTATATAGGTAGGGAGATGGGGGGAGACATAGTTTGTAATATATAGGTAGGGAGATAAGGAGGGGGGAGACATAGTTTGTAGTATACAGGTAGGGATATGGGAAGACATAGTTTGTAATATATAGGTAGGGAGATGGGGGGAGACATAGTTTGTAGTATATAGGTAGAGAGGTGGGAGAGACATAGATTGTAGTACATAGCTATGGAGGTGGGGGAGACATAGTTTGTAGTATATAGATGGGGAGACATAGTTTGTAGTATATAGGTAGGGAGATGGGGGGAGACATAGTTTGTAATATATAGGTAGGGAGATAAGGAGGGGGGAGACATAGTTTGTAGTATACAGGTAGGGATATGGGAAGACATAGTTTGTAATATATAGGTAGGGAGATGGGGGGAGACATAGTTTGTAGTATATAGGTAGGGAGGTGGGAGAGACATAGATTGTAGTACATAGCTATGGAGGTGGGGGAGACATAGTTTGTAGTATATAGGTGGGGAGATGGGGAGACATAGTTTGTAGTATATAGGTAGGGAGATGGGGGAAGACATAGTTTGTAGTATATAGGTAGGAAGATGGGGTGACATAGTTTGTAGTATATAGGTATGGAGATGGGGAGACACAGTTTGTAGTATATATGTAGGGAGATGGGGAGACATAGTTTTTGGTATATATGTAGGGAGATGGGGGGGGGGGGGGGGAAGACATAGTTTGTAGTATATAGGTAGGAAGATGGGGAGACATAGTTTGTGGTATATAGGTAAGGAGATGCGGAGACATAGCTTGTAGTATATAGGTAGGAAGATGGGGAGACATAGTTTTTGGTATATATGTGGGGAGATGGGGGGGGGGGGGGAAGACATAGTTTGTAGTATATAGGTAGGAAGATGGGGAGACATAGTTTGTGGTATATAGGTAAGGAGATGGGGAGACATAGTTTGTAGTATATAGGTAGGAAGATGGGGAGACATAGTTTGTAGTATATAAGTAGGACGATGGGGAGACATAGTCTGTGGTATATAGGTAGGGAGATGGGGGGGGAGACACAGTTTGTAGTATATAGGTAGGAAGATTGGGAGACATAGTTTGTGGTATATAGGTAGGAAGATGGGGAGACATAGTTTGTAGTATATAGGTAGGAAGATGGGGAGACATAGTTTGTGGTATATAGGTAGGGAGATGGGGGGAGACATAGTTTGCAGTATATAGGTAGGGAGATGGGGAGACATAGTTAGTGGTATATAGGTAGGAAGATGGGGAGACATAGTTTGTAGTATATAGGTAGGAAGATGGGAAGACATAGTTTGTGGTATATAGGTAGGGAGATGAGGAGACATAGTTTGTAGTATATAGGTAGGGAGATGGGGAGACATAGTTTGTGGTATATAGGTAGGGAGATGAGGAGACATAGTTTGTAGTATATAGATAGGGAGATGGGGAGACATAGTTTGTGGTATTTAGGTAGGAAGATGGGGAGACATAGTTTGTAGAATACAGGTAGGAAGATGGGGAGACATAGTTTGTAGTATATAGTTAGGGAGATGTGGGAGACATATTTTGTAGTATATAGTTAGGGAGAAGAGAGAGACATAGTTTGTGGTATATAGGTAGGGAGATGGGGAGAAATATTTTGTAGTATATAGGTAGGGAGATGGGGAGATAATTTTGTAGTATATAGGTAGGGAGATGGGGGAGACATAGTTTGTAGTATATAGGTAGGGAGATGGGAAGACATAGTTTGTAATATATAGGTAGGGAGATAAGGAGGGGGGAGACATAGTTTGTAGTATATAGGTAGGGAGATGGGGGGAGACATAGTTTGTAATATATAGGTAGGGAGATCAGGAGGGGGGAGACATAGTTTGTAGTATACAGGTAGGGATATGGGAAGACATAGTTTGTAATATATAGGTAGGGAGATGGGGGGAGACATAGTTTGTAGTATATAGGTAGGGAGGTGGGAGAGACATAGATTGTAGTACATAGCTATGGAGGTGGGGGAGACATAGTTTGTAGTATATAGGTGGGGAGATGGGGAGACATAGTTTGTAGTATATAGGTAGGGAGATGGGGGAAGACATAGTTTGTAGTATATAGGTAGGAAGATAAGGAGGGGGGAGACATAGTTTGTAGTATACAGGTAGGGATATGGGAAGACATAGTTTGTAATATATAGGTAGGGAGATGGGGGGAGACATAGTTTGTAGTATATAGGTAGGGAGGTGGGAGAGACATAGATTGTAGTACATAGCTATGGAGGTGGGGGAGACATAGTTTGTAGTATATAGGTGGGGAGATGGGGAGACATAGTTTGTAGTATATAGGTAGGGAGATGGGGGAAGACATAGTTTGTAGTATATAGGTAGGAAGATATAGACATAGTTAGTGGTATATAGGTAGGAAGATGGGGAGACAAAGTTTGTAGTATATAGGTAGGAAGATGGGGAGACATAGTTTGTGGTATATAGGTAGGGAGATGAGGAGACATAGTTTGTAGTATATAGGTAGGGAGATGGGGAGACATAGTTTGTAGTATATAGTTAGGGAGATGTGGGAGACATATTTTGTAGTATATAGTTAGGGAGAAGAGAGAGACATAATTTGTGGTATATAGGTAGGAAGATGGGGAGAAATATTTTGTAGTATATAATAGGTAGGGAGATGGGGGAGACATAGTTTGTAGTATATATGTAGGGAGATTGGGAGACATAGTTTGTAGTATATTGGTAGGGAGATGGGGGGAGACATAGTTTGTAGTATATCGGTAGGGAGATGGGGGAGACATAGTTTTTAGTATATAGGTAGGGAGATGTGAAGACATAGTTTGTAATATATAGGTAGGGAGATAAGGAGGGGGGAGACATAGTTTGTAGTATATAGGTAGGGAGATGGGGGGAGACATAGTTTGTAATATATAGGTAGGGAGATAAGGAGGGGGGAGACATAGTTTGTAGTATACAGGTAGGGATATGGGAAGACATAGTTTGTAATATATAGGTAGGGAGATGGGGGGAGACATAGTTTGTAGTATATAGGTAGAGAGGTGGGAGAGACATAGATTGTAGTACATAGCTATGGAGGTGGGGGAGACATAGTTTGTAGTATATAGATGGGGAGACATAGTTTGTAGTATATAGGTAGGGAGATGGGGGGAGACATAGTTTGTAATATATAGGTAGGGAGATAAGGAGGGGGGAGACATAGTTTGTAGTATACAGGTAGGGATATGGGAAGACATAGTTTGTAATATATAGGTAGGGAGATGGGGGGAGACATAGTTTGTAGTATATAGGTAGGGAGGTGGGAGAGACATAGATTGTAGTACATAGCTATGGAGGTGGGGGAGACATAGTTTGTAGTATATAGGTGGGGAGATGGGGAGACATAGTTTGTAGTATATAGGTAGGGAGATGGGGGAAGACATAGTTTGTAGTATATAGGTAGGAAGATGGGGTGACATAGTTTGTAGTATATAGGTATGGAGATGGGGAGACACAGTTTGTAGTATATATGTAGGGAGATGGGGAGACATAGTTTGTAATATATAGGTAGGAAGATGTGGGAGACATGGTTTGTAGTAAATAGGTAGGGAGATGGGGGGAGACAGTTTTTAGTATATAGGTAGGGAGATGGGGGGGGGAGACATAGTTTGTACTATACAGGTAGGAAGATGTGGGAGATATGGTTTGTAGTAAATAGGTAGGGAGAAGGGGGGGGGGGGGAGACAGTTTTTAGTATATAGGTAGGGAGATGGGGGGAGACATAGTTTGTAGTATATAGGTAGGGAGATGGGGAGACATGGTTTGTAGTATATAGGTAGGGAGATGGGGTGACATAGTTTGTAGTATATAGGTAGGGAGATGAGGAGACATAGTTTGTAATATATAGGTAGGGAGATGGGGAGACATAGTTTGTAGTATATAGGTAGGGAGATGGGGAGACATAGTTTGTAGTATATAGGTAGGAAGATGAGGAGACATAGTTTGTGGTATATAGGTAAGGAGATGGGGAGACATAGTTTGTAGTATATAGGTAGGAAGATAGGGGAGCCATAGTTTGCAGTATATAGGTAGGAAGTTGATGAGACATAGTTTTTGGTATATATGTAGGGAGATGGGGGGGGGGGGAAGACATAGTTTGTAGTATATAGGTAGGAAGATGGGGAGACATAGTTTGTAGTATATAGGTAGGAAGATGGGGAGACATAGTTTGTGGTATATAGGTAGGGAGATGGGGGGGGGGAAGAGACATAGTTTGTAGTATATAGGTAGGAAGATGGGGAGACATAGTTTGTAGTATATAGGTAGGAAGATGGGTAGACATAGTTTGTGGTATATAGGTAGGGAGATGGGGGGGAGACATAGTTTGTAGTATATAGGTAGGAAGATGGGGAGACATAGTTTGTGGTATATAGGTAGGGAGATGGGGGGAGACATAGTTTGTAGTATATAGTTAGGGAGATGGGGTGACATAGTTTGTGGTATATAGGTAGGAAGATGAGAGAGCCATAGTTTGTAGTATATAGGTAGGGAGATGGGGAGACATGTTTGTGGTATATAGGTAGGAAGATGGGGAGACATAGTTTGTAGTATATAGGTAGGAAGATGAGGAGACATAGTTTGTGGTATATAGGTAGGGAGATGAGGAGACATAGTTTGTAGTATATAGGTAGGGAGATGGGGAGACATAGTTTGTGGTATATAGGTAGGAAGATGGGGAGACATAGTTTGTGGAATACAGGTAGGAAGATGAGGAGACATAGTTTGTAGTATATAGTTAGGGAGATGTGGGAGACATATTTTGTAGTATATAGTTAGGGAGAAGAGAGAGACATAGTTTGTGGTATATAGGTAGGGAGATGGGTAGAAATATTTTTTAGTATATAGGTAGGGAGATGGGGAGATAATTTTGTAGTATATAGGTAGGGAGATGGGGGAGACATAGTTTGTAGTATATATGTAGGGAGATGGGGAGACATAGTTTGTAGTATATTGGTAGGTAGATGGGGAGGAGACATAGTTTGTAGTATATCGGTAGGGAGATGGGGAAGACATAGTTTTTAGTATATAGGTAGGGAGATGGGAAGACATAGTTTGTAATATATAGGTAGGGAGATAAGGAGGGGGGAGACATAGTTTGTAGTATATAGGTAGGGGGATGGGGGGAGACATAGTTTGTAATATATAGGTAGGTAGATAAGGAGGGGGGAGACATAGTTTGTAGTATACAGGTAGGGATATGGGAAGACATAGTTTGTAATATATAGGTAGGGAGATGGGGGGAGACATAGTTTGTAGTATATAGGTAGGGAGGTGGGAGAGACATAGAATGTAGTACATAGCTAGGGAGGTGGGGGAGACATAGATTGTACTATATAGGTAGGGAGATGGGGAGACATAGTTTGTAGTATATAGGTAGGGAGATGGGGAGATATATTTTGTAGTATATAGATAGGGAGATGGGGGAGACATAGTTTGTAGTATATACGTAGGGAGATGGGGAGACATAGTTTGTAGTATATAGGTAGGGAGATGGGGGGAGACATAGTTTTTAGTATATAGGTAGGGAGATGGGAAGACATAGTTTGTAATATATAGGTAGGGAGATAAGGAGGGGGAGACATAGTTTGTAGTATATAGGTAGGGAGATGGGGGGAGACATAGTTTTAATATATAGGTAGGAAGATAAGGAGGGGGAGACATAGTTTGTAGTATACAGGTAGGGATATGGGAAGACATAGTTTGTAGTATATAGGTAGGGAGATGGGGGGAGACATAGTTTGTAGTATATAGGTAGGAAGATGTGGGAGACATAGTTTGTAGTATATAGGTATGGAGATGGGGAGACATAGTTTGTAATATATAGGTAGGGAGATGGGGAGACAGTTTGTAGTATATATGTAGGGAGATGGGGAGACATAGTTTGTAATATATAGGTAGGGAGATGTGGGAGACATGGTTTGTAGTAAATAGGTAGGGAGATGGGGGGAGACAGTTTTTAGTATATAGGTAGGGAGATGGGGGGAGACATAGTTTGTACTATACAGGTAGGAAGATGTGGGAGACATGGTTTGTAGTAAATAGGTAGGGAGATGGGGGGAGACAGTTTTTAGTATATAGGTAGGGAGATGGGGTGAGACATAGTTTGTAGTATATAGGTAGGGAGATGGGGAGACATGGTTTGTAGTATATAAGTAGGGAGATGGGGTGACATAGTTTGTAGTATATAGGTAGGGAAATGAGGAGACATAGTTTGTAATATATAGGTAGGGAGATGGGGAGACATAGTTTGTAGTATATAGGTAGGGAGATGGGGAGACATAGTTTGTAGTATATAGGTAGGAAGATGGGGAGACATAGTTTATAGTATATAGGTAGGGAGATGGGGAGATATGGTTTGTAGTATATAGTTAGGGAGATGGGGTGACATAGGTTGTAATATATAGGTAGGAAGATGTGGGAGACATGGTTTGTAGTAAATAGGTAGGGAGATGGGGAGACATAGTTTGTAGTATATAGGTAGGGAAATGGCGAAACATAGTTTTTGGTATATAGGTAGGGAGATGGGGGGGGGGGGGAAGACATAGTTTGTAGTATATAGGTAGGAAGATGGGGAGACATAGTTTGTGGTATATAGGTAAGGAGATGGGGAGACATAGTTTGTAGTATATAGGTAGGAAGATAGGGGAGCCATAGTTTGCAGTATATAGGTAGGGAGATGGGGAGATATGGTTTGTAGTATATAGTTAGGGAGATGGGGTGACATAGTTTGTAATATATAGGTAGGGAGATGGGGAGACATGGTTTGTAGTATATAGGTAGGGAGATGGGGTGACATAGTTTGTAGTATATAGGTAGGGAGATGAGGAGACATAGTTTGTAATATATAGGTAGGGAGATGGGGAGACATAGTTTGTAGTATATAGGTAGGGAGATGGGGAGACATAGTTTGTAGTATATAGGTAGGAAGATGGGGAGACATAGTTTGTAGTATATAGGTAGGGAGATGGGGAGATATGGTTTGTAGTATATAGTTAGGGAGATGGGGTGACATAGTTTGTAATATATAGGTAGGAAGATGTGGGAGACATGGTTTGTAGTAAATAGGTAGGGAGATGGGGAGGAGACATAGTTTGTAGTATATAGGTAGGGAATGGGGAAACATAGTTTTGGTATATAGGTAGGGAGATGGGGGGGGGGAAGACATAGTTTGTAGTATACAGGTAGGAAGATGTGGAGACATAGTTTGTGGTATATAGGTAAGGAGATGGGGAGACATAGTTTGTAGTATATAGGTAGGAAGATAGGGGAGCCATAGTTTGCAGTATATAGGTAGGAAGATGGGGAGACATAGTTTTTGGTATATATGTAGGGAGATGGGGGGGAGACATAGTTTGTAGTATATAGGTAGGAAGATGGGGAGACATAGTTTGTGGTATATAGGTAAGGAGATGGGGAGACATAGTTTGTAGTATATAGGTAGGAAGATGGGGAGACATAGTTTGTAGTATATAGGTAGGAAGATGGGGAGACATAGTTTGTGGTATATAGGTAGGGAGATGGGGGGGGGGAAGAGACATAGTTTGTAGTATATAGGTAGTAAGATGGGGAGACATAGTGTGTAGTATATAGGTAGGAAGATGGGTAGACATAGTTTGTGGTATATAGGTAGGGAGATGGGGGGTAGACATAGTTTGTAGTATATAGGTAGGAAGATGGGGAGACATAGTTTGTGGTATATAGGTAGGGAGATGGGGGGGGGGGGGGAGGAGACACAGTTTGTAGTATATAGGTAGGAAGATGAGGAGACATAGTTTGTGGTATATAGGTAGGAAGATGGGGAGACATAGTTTGTAGTATATAGGTAGGAAGATGGGGAGACATAGTTTGTGGTATATAACTAGGGAGATGGGGGGAGACATAGTTTGTAGTATATAGGTAGGGAGATGGGGTGACATAGTTTGTGGTATATAGGTAGGAAGATGAGAGAGCCATAGTTTGTAGTATATAGGTAGGGAGATGGGGAGACATGTTTGTGGTATATAGGTAGGAAGATGGGGTGACATAGTTTGTAGTATATAGGTAGGAAGATGGGGAGACATAGTTTGTGGTATATAGGTAGGGAGATGAGGAGACATAGTTTGTAGTATATAGGTAGGGAGATGGGGAGACATAGTTTGTGGTATATAGGTAGGAAGATGGGGAGGACATAGTTTGTGGAATACAGGTAGGAAGATGGGGAGACATAGTTTGTAGTATATAGTTAGGGAGATGTGGGAGACATATTTTGTAGTATATATTTAGGGAGAAGAGAGAGACATAGTTCTGTGGTATATAGGTAGGGAGATGGGTAGAAATATTTTGTAGTATATAGGTAGGGAGATGGGGAGATAATTTTGTAGTATATAGGTAGGGAGATGGGGGAGACATAGTTTGTAGTATATATGTAGGGAGATGGGAGACATAGTTGTAGTCTATTTGGTAGGTAGATGGGGGGGGAGACATAGTTTGTAGTATATCGGTAGGGAGATGGGGAAGACATAGTTTTTAGTATATAGGTAGGGAGATGGCGACGACATAGTTTGTAATATATAGGTAGGGAGATAAGGAGGGGGGAGACATTAGTTTGTAGTATATAGGTTAGGGGGATGGGGGGAGACATAGTTTGTAATATATAGGTAGGGAGATAAGGAGGGTGGAGACATAGTTTGTAGTATACAGGTAGGGATATGGGAAGACATAGTTTGTAATTATATAGGTTAGGGAGATGGGGGGAGACATAGTTTGTAGTATATAGGTAGGGAGGTGGGAGAGACATAGATTGTAGTACATAGCTAGGGAGGTGGGGGAGACATTAGTTTGTAGTATATAGATAGGGAGATGGGGAGACATAGTTTGTAGTATATAGGTAGGAAGATGGGGAGATAAATTTTGTAGTATATGGATAGGGAGATGGGGGAGACATAATTTGTAGTATATAGGTAGGGAGATGGGGGGAGACATAGTTTTTAGTATATAGGTAGGGAGATGGGAAGACAAAGTTTGTAATATATATAGGTAGGGAGATAGGAGGGGGGGGAGACATAGTTTGTAGTATATAGGTAGGGAGATGGGGGGAGACATAGTTTTTAATATATAGTAGGGAGATAAGGAGGGGAGACATAGTTTGTAGTATACAGGTAGGGATATGGGAAGACATAGTTTGTAGTATATAGGTAGGGAGATGGGGGAAGACATAGTTTGTAGTATATAGGTAGGGAGATGGGGAGACATAGTTTGTAGTATATAGGTAGGGAGATGGGGAGACATAGTTTGTAGTATATAGGTAGGAGATGGGGTGACTAGTTTGTAGTATATAGGTAGGGAGATGGCCGGTGACATAGTTTGTAATATATAGGTAGGAAGATGTGGGAGACATGGTTGGTAGTAAATAGGTAGGGAGATGGGGATAGAGAGTTTTTAGTATATAGGTAGGGAGATGGGGGGGGGGGGGGGGGGGAAAGAGATAGTTTGTACTTATACAGGTAGGAAGATGTGGGAGACATGGTTGTAGTAAATAGGTAGGGAGATGGGGGGAGACAGTTTTTAGAATATAGGTAGGGAGATGGGGGGAGACCTAGTTTGTAATATATAGGTAGGAGAGATGGGGAGACATAGTTTGTAGTATATAGGTAGGGAGATGGGGAGACATAGTTTGTAGTATATAGGTAGGGAAGATGGGGAGACATAGTTTGTAGTATATAGGTAGGGAGATGGGGAGATATGGTTTGTAGTATATAGTTAGGGAGATGGGGTGACATAGTTTGTAATATATAGGTAGGAAGATGTGGGAGACATGGTTTGTAGTAAATAGGTAGGGAGATGGGGGGAGACAGTTTTTAGTATATAGGTAGGGAGATGGGGGGGAGACATAGTTTGTACTATACAGGTAGGAAGATGTGGGAGACATGGTTTGTAGTAAATAGGTAGGGAGATGGGGAGACAGTTCATCATGCACCATCTTACGTCTCACGCGCTCGTTGTGTGACTTATCTGCAATAATTTTCTCCTATGTCTTTATTCCATTTCTGATGTTTGCCCTCCATGCAACACGTTCAGCGGTGACTTGCTCCTAATGTGCATTATCAATGCCTGTATCAATCATGTCCCGTTTACACACATCTTTGTATCGTAGAAGAGGCCGACCCTGAGATCTCTTACCCATCTGTAATTCACCAAAAAAGATGTCCTTTGGTATTCTACCATCATCCATCCTCCTAAGATATCCTATCCATCTAAGTCTACAAAGACTGAGCATGAAATAAACCGTCCCATAACCTGATCTTTCCAATACTTCAGTATTTGTGATTTTGTCTTACCACTTAATACCAAGAATTCTTTGCAGACACCGCATATGAAAGCTGTTTAAATGTTTCTCTTGGTGTGAGTAAGTTGTACAGGTTTCACTGCCAGTAAAGAAGAGTAATAAGGACACAGGCTTGATAGACAAGGACTTTTATTTTGGCGCCTCTCCATAGCACAAAGTCTGGGCTAAAAATATAGAGATCATGTGTTGCCCATGCAGCATGATCCCTCTCTTGGCCTGCCTAGTTCACTCCAGAGGAAAGGTAACACCTCTACATCTGGAACAAGACAAGCTGTAGAAGCTGCCGGATCAGCAAAGCAATGCTCTATCTGTCCGTCTGTCAGAGCTTCGATCCTAGACCAGCTGCCAACCAAGGCTTAGGGCCTGGTCTGCCCTGCCATGACATTTTGTCTTTAGGTTGCATTTCCTCGCACCTGCGTAAGGCTTGTACCCTCCCAATTGCGCTCTTCCACCCGAAGCCATTGCACAATGTGGGGTGTCGAGTTTGGGAAGTGCCGCCCAACGCTTGGCGCTAACAGAAAGTAGGTAGTACCGTCTACTGTTATTAGGTAGCTCAGTCATATCTGACTAAGACCTGACACAACCTTACACAAGAATGCTAAAATAAGTGTAAAAATGCCACAGACATCACACTTCTTAGAGTTCTTTCTTGCGTGTTTTCTTGTCTTACATGAGAATGTAATGTAATAATACCTTTAAAATATGGAATGTGGTGTGCAATGTTCCATCTACATTGTGGAATGTTGTGTGCAATGTCCACTCACATGTGTTGTATGGTGAGAAATGTTCCCTTTACATTGTGGAATGTGGTGAGAAATGTTCCCTCTACATTGTGGAATGTGGTGAGCAATGTTACATCTAAATTGTGGAGAGTGGTGAGGATGTTCCCTCTGCTCTCTGAAATGTGGTGAACTATGTTCCCTCTGCTCTGTGAAATGTGGTAAGCATTGTTCCCTCTGCTCTGTGAAATGTGGTGAACTGTGTTCCATATGCTCTGTGAAATGTGGTGAGCATTGTTCCCTCTGCTCTGTGAAATGTGGTGAGCATTGTTCCCTCTGCTCTGTGAAATATGGTGAGCATTGTTCCCTCTGCTCTGTGAAATGTGGTGAGCATTGTTCCCTCTGCTCTGTGAAATGTGGTGAGCATTGTTCCCTCTGCTCTGTGAAATGTGGTGAGCATTGTTCCCTCTGCTCTGTGAAATATGGTGAGCATTGTTCCCTCTGCTCTGTGAAATGTGGTGAGCATTGTTCCCTCTGCTCTGTGAAATGTAGTGAGCATTGTTCCATCTGCTCTGTGAAATGTGGTGAACTGTGTTCCATCTGCTCTGTGAAATGTGGTGAGGATTGTTCCCTCTGCTCTGTGAAATGTGGTGAACTGTGTTCCCTCTGCTCTGTGAGATGTGGTGATCATTGTTCTCCCTGCTCTGTGAAATGTGATGAGCATTGTTCCCTCTACAATGTGGATTGTGGTTGGCAATTTTTACTCTAAAATGTGGAGTTGGTGGACAATGTTCCTCCTATGATGTGGAGATAGTATCTGACAACATTTCCTCTAAGTTGTGGGGTCTGCTGTTTAATAGTTTCTATAATTTGTGGGATATGGTGAGTAATGATCCCTGTAAGCTGCAGAGTGTTGAAAGCAATGTCTCATGTTACCTCTAAGCTGTAAAGTGTAGTGAGCAATATTCCTTCTAAGCTGTAGAGTGTGGTGAGCTATGCTCCATTTAAGTTATGGAAGGTTGTGAGCAATGTTCCCTCTATGTTGTGGAGTATTGTCAGCAATGTTCCCTCTATGTTTTGGAGTATGCTCAGCAATGTTCCCTCTATGTTGTGGAGTATGCTCAGCGATGTTCCCTTTATGTTGTGGAGCATGGTCAGTGATGTTCCCTCTATGTTGTGGAATATGGTCAGGCAATGTTCCCTCTATGTTGCAGAGTATGGTCAGTGATGTTCCCTCTATGTTGTGGAGTATGGTCAGCGATGTTCCCTCTATATTGTGGAGTATGGTCAGCTATGTTCCATCAGTGTTGTGGAGTATGGTCAGCAATGTTCCCTCTATATTGTGGAGTATGGTCAGCAATGTTCCCTCAATGTTGTGGAGTATGGTCAGCAATGTTCCCTCTATATTGTGAAGTATGGTCGGCTATGTTCCCTCTATGTTGTGGAGCATGGTAAGCAATGTTCCCTCTATGTGCAACATGTTTGGGCGCGTATGTATGTGTTTGAGCCGTATGCATGTGTTTGAGCCTATGTATGTGTCAGTGTATGTATGTGTTTGAGCATATGTTTGTGTTTGAGCATATGTATGTGTTTGAGCGTATGTATGTGTTTGAGCATATGTTTGTGTTTGAGCATATGTATGTGTTTGAGCGTATGTATGTGTTTGAACATATGTATGTGTTTGAGCGTATGTATGAGTAGCAAGTGTTACAGAGCAAGACTGATACAGAAAGACAATATAAATTAGTTAACGTATATAACTGGCTTAAATAGGTAACCGCCTCAAACACAACATGAATGCAGAAAACAGGCAGTTCTATACACATACAAATAAGAGGCAAAACTACAAAGAAATCAAACCGGCAATAGAAATGTCAGTAATCAGAATCTGCCCGTGGTATAGTATAGAGTCGGTTCCCAAACTGCGACACAACTTTACTTACAAACAACTCAACAACTAAGTCACTCACCGATATTCAGTCCCGATATGGAACCGATCTGAGCTCCCCAGGGAATCCATGTACTTCCAGCGTTGTCGCTCAGTGGTGGGCTATGGTCGTCGCTTGTGTTATCCATATCTACAGTCATTTCAGCAATCAGCGCACACACTGGTTCAAACAAAGTCAACAGTTCGAACACTTCCAGTTCTTCTGGCAGCCATGTTGTCTACTACCAGGCCTGCAGCTTGGAACTCTGCAACCTGGGCTCAGCGAGGTTGGCAGAACAGCCGAGAGTGAGGGGGAGAGGGAGAGCGTGAGTGCTGTTGGAATCGTCATTTAGCACAGGAGATCCCAAACTATTTCAGCCCGCTGCTCGTAGTTCGCTTCCTTATCTATGATCGTCTTCTCGCAAATCTGCCTTTGACCGCTTGACTTTCCCTATAGTTCCTATAATCACTCACCCCCCCCCCCCCAACCAGCGTCCTAAAGCGTCATCATCAGCTCTGTGTTCTTGTCTCGACCATACCACGTGGCCAAGCCATCCGGGTATTTACTTCTCTGTCTTCCCATTGTTTTTTTTTCTCCAAATCTTGCCATTTGTCACCAAGTTCTCCAATTTGTTTATTCTCATAAAGTGTCCATTAAAAAAAAAAAAACTGACTGTCTACGTTTAATTTCTCTAATCAGTTTACTGTTTTCTTTGTTTCTTGTCCTAAAGCATACACACACGCGAACATCTTTCCCAGCTTGTAATCTACTGGACAGTAGTGACAAAACTCACCAACTCCGCTAGATCTTTCCATCGCCTTCTAGGGACGATACAGCCCAACAGTTTGAGAATCGCCTGGTCTAGTACTAGGGCTATCTGAGGCGCTCGGTGTGGCCGACTGTACCTTAGACCGTTTCTGTTTCTCTTCGTCATCCCTTATTTATGGCTATATTTAGAACAGGCCTAGACCGCCGGTCCTGTACCTACAGGCTCCCAGACTTACTACCCCAGGCTTTTGTCACTTTAACTCTTTCTGTCCCAGGCTTATGCTATTTTAACTCTTTCTGTCCCAGACATATGTCACTTTAACTATTTATATCCCAGGCAAATGCCACTTTAACTATTTCTGTCCCAGACAGATGTCCCTTTAACTCTTTCGGTTCCAGGCAGATGCCACATTAACTCTTTCTGTCACAAACAGATGTCATATTAACTCTTTCTGTCACAGGCAAATATCACTTTACCTCTTTCGGATCCAGGCAGATGCCACTTTAACTATTTCTGTCACAGGCAGATGTCAATTTAAACTCTTTCTGTCCCAGGCAGATGTCACACTGACAATTTCTAACTCAAGGAACTGTACATTGACGTATAAACCGTTTGAGTATAAAGGGGTCAAATATGGTCAGACAGAAGAAGTAACAGTTGGATGAGTAAGCTGGCGTGGAGCCAGGTCGCGTCCATGTGTCTATTCCCGGACGGCTTGAAGATCAGGGCAGCGGGGGTGACTGGCGATCGTTTTGTTCTCTGGTGGCAGGTCGCAATAATTCTGTCTAACAATTTTATAAGGGGAAAAGCACAGATGATGGGAATAAATCCAACAAATGATATCCTCGCTTGGTGGAAATCTCACCGATGATATGACTCCATGCCATCGCCCCAGCCCTCCAGCATCATTTGCCTGGGTCCGCCCCTGTCTTTTCTACCGGCAATCTGTCCAGTCGTAACGATGTTTTAGGCTGCCTGTCTTCTCATTACACGACAACAGAACACACGATTGTCTCGTTCTTACATTTTTATTTATTAGCATATAGTATTAATACAAAGTTTAAAAAGAGAAAGGTTCAAAGTTCATGTAGATGGAAGACGCCAACTTTGAGATGAGGAGAGGATGTTTGGAAGTAACTTAGTGAAGTAACTAGTTAAAAATAAAATGAAAATACAGAAAGCAATAAACATCAACTATTAAACAAAACATATCCTAAAACACCCAAATATCATCATACATACAAAAAAAGCTGATCGACATTGTGTTCGCCCCAGTGCTGTGTTATCACTGCCAGACACAGATAGTCCTGTATAAAGACACAGGAATACAATTTAGTCATGTTGAATGAGATGCATAAGAATATAATAAAACACAGCTGGAAAAAACGAGAAGAGATAGAGAGGCAACTGAGAATCTAAGATCAAGTGTAGGGATAAAACCTACTACTGACTGTATAGAAGACCGCACAATTAAACTAAATTAAACTATTCATTCGGGCATTTAGCTAGAATGGAACAAAATCAGTCAGTGACTAGAGCGTTCTTCATAAGAACACCGGGATACAAGGAAACATGACGACCCAATAAGAGTTATAAAATTGTTATATGAGTAAAAGAAACTCCAATTCCAATTACAATTTTCAAAACAAAAATTCCAAATTCGGTCTCGTGTAACCTGCTTCCTCAGCTTTGGTTATTGTTGAGATCCGTGGTTTATGTGGGTTGTAACCCTGTTTCTTGTCTTGTGCGCTCTTAAGAGTGAGACCTATCTCGGACTGGTTATGTTGGTTTGTGTCTGTGACGTCAGCTTGGGAATCGGTCGGCGGCTATTCTTTGGACTAGTCTCCTCTGGTGATTTTGTTTGTCAGTGTAGGCTTAGTAGTAGACTTATCGCCTGGATAGATACGTCTGGCGTCGTATTGTGATGCGTAGATCCACATTCCGCGTCGTATTCTTATGTTTATCTTACGTATATTCTAAGTTTTTCCCTCTCGAAGTATTTATCCTCCCACTCCTGGTCGGCAGCTTCCTGGTCTTTCTCTTCTTGGCTCCGGTTATCTTCACCTGTGTCGATAACCTCCCCTTGGCTTTCTTCGGGTGGCTGGCGGGATTCTGGTTTTCCCTTGAGCTACTTGGGCATCGTTGCTGGACTGCTGACTTCAGCTTGCTGTTTCTGATTGGTCTGTGCCTTGGCTCCATCCTGTGTCTTTTTGCCTCCTTTTTTGTGAAGTGTCTTGATAAGCTTTTCGATGTTTTCTTGTTGATCTTTACTTGTGGCTTCTTTGTGTTCTTTTCCGTGTCTTTTGCTGAATTAATCTGGTTGAATCCCTTTCATTTCTTAGCAGTTCTCTCTCGGCTTTTATTGCTTGTAAGATCTCTTCATTCTTCTTTGCCGTCTGGGTCATGTGCTCCACCTCTTGTTTTATGTTTTTTCTGGATCTCTTTTATTTCAGCAAGCAGCTTTTTATTGGCACTGGTCGGTGCCGGTGTTTGCAGAAGCTTGACTTGTTTTTTTAGCTCGTCGATCTGTGTTTTGTAGTTGTGCTCTTTCATCTTGCGTGATGCATGTAACTCTCTCGCACCTCCGCATTGCTTCCTTATATGGTGTCTTCGTGGTAATGGCGAACTTTAACACGTCTCTGTGTCTTTGAAGGTACGGACAGCCAAGTATCTTGCTCCATGCTTGCCCAGGCAGTTGCGCACTTTCTTTTGTTGTTGGGTGCTCGGAAGTCCGTGTCCAGCTTGGCCAGCAGACACTCCTTGAAGGCGTGGTGATCGGCGCAGTATCGGCATATTTCAGTCTTGCTGCGGCATTTGGTTCGACTGTGGCCGGCCCTCTGGCATCTTGAGCATTGGTTGATTCTTGGTATAAACCTATCGGGCTGTTGCATTATCTTGTTGATCGACACCTGGCCTGGTATCTCGCTGCCCTCAGTCGTCACCACCGCCAGCGTAGTAGGGATCTTTGAGAATGTTAGGATCCGCTCCGCCTTCAAGATTCTGAGGTGGAGATTTTCTTCTTGCAGCTGCTTCGTGGTGTGTTCTGACAGTTCCACTTGAATCGGCTTGACAACCCATCTGACTGTTTTTGAGTCGGTGTTTCCGCCTCTAGTGTCTTTCTCCTCCTTCTCAGCTGTCCCAGGCTTCTTAGTGGTAGCTTCAGTAGTGACTGTAGTTTCAGGTTTTTTGCAGCTCGCAGGCAGGCTCTCCACGTTCGTCTTCTTATCAGTCTTGTCGGCTCCCACGCTACACATCTTGGATGCCACGGTTTTTTTTGGTGTTCTTGCAACGTGCCATTTCCCCCTGTATCAGGCTTCTTGAGTTGTTCAGGCGACTTGTCTTGATAGCGCTCACAAATGAAAAGGAAACAAAAAGATGTAAAAGAAACATTTCCTGGTACCTATTTTAGGTTGAATCGGCCTAGTGACCCAGGTCAGTTATAAAATATTCGAATCTGCCCCGATGCGGAGCGAACCCTTGACACCGAGGAGACAGGCTAGCCACTACACCAACCCGGATCCCACATTGTTTGTTCTGCTAGATCAGTATGCGCATTACTGTGAGTAATGCGCATTACTGTGTCAAAGAACATACCGAGCCAAATTAGGCGTTACCAGACATCTTAGAACTCACGGCTCCCAACTGTCAACCCCACTGGATGAATTGAATGGTCATCATCATTTTTAATGGACAAACACACCATCTGTCTAGTGTGTCTATCTGCTACTTTTTTCTTTAACTTCTGCGAGCACTGAACAACAAGTGTCAATTCCTTTATTTGCTGTCTTGGTAGCCTCAAAGAGTTGCTCGATTGATATTCATATGTAAATATGGAGAAAGAAGAAATACCTGTCTATGTGTTTACGAAAACAACACATTGCGAAGAATCGACAATCAAAATAGAAACCGAATGTTTGTGTTTGAATTATAGTCAGTCTTGACACTAATGTCTTTGTTTATAATTCTTCCCTCTCCCCCCCCCCCCCCCCCCCCCCCCCCCCCCCCCCCCCCCCCCCCCCCCCCCACCCCAATAATATAATAAAAATAACCGTGGATTTCTCACATGTCATAGCGATGATCACTTCAGCAAAAGCTGATTGTTGTCCTTGCCATCTACTTCTTCATCCTCTGTCTTTCATGTGCCAAATGAGCGTAGGCCCTCGACCAACTCACACCTATCCCCTTGTGGATGTGTTCATAACTGCCAGAGTTTTTCAACGAGTTGTTTGTGGTATTAGATAGTCAGTCTCACATCAACTCTCACTAGTCACCTTTTCAGTGCATGCCCTGGGCATGATGATATTCAGAAGAATGGGTTGTATTTCATGGAGACAAAAACGATCAAATTAAAGAAATAGTTCTTCATATCAGAAATTCCCTTTAAAAGAGTTCAAGCATAATGTAATGCATTTACAACGAACAATACAATATTATGTAGAGGCTTATATAACAACAGTGAATGCATAGTGAGAACAAATGGAGGACACTCAGAACCCTTCACCATAAGATCCTGAGTACGACAAGGTTGTGTCCTGTCCCCCCTCTTGTTCATAACCTATGCCTATGTAGGTAGCATGTGTAAATAAACCAGCCAAAGAGAGACTGCAAGAACACCGCATGAAGAACATAACACAGAAGAAGAACCAGCGGCGAATTACACCATAAAAGAACTCATATTTGCAGACGATCAAGCACTAATAGCAAATTCAGAAGCAGAATTACAAGTCCACATGAATAGTCTAAACAAAGTGTGTAAGGAACATAGCATGAAAATTAGCATCAGTAAAACAGAGGTAATGACCATAACCAAAGAAGAAAAAAACAACTAAGATTCATCTAAAAGAACACCCCGTGAAACAAGTAAAAAGCTTCAAGTACTTAGGAAGTATAATATTATTAAATGCAAATCAGAAGACGATATCGAAAATAGATATAATAAGGCAAACCGACTCATTGGACAAATGACATCAATACTAAAGGACAAACACGCATCATATTTACTAAGAAAGCACTCTACAACACAATCTTCCTACCAACTCTATCTTACCAATACCAAACCTGAACAATGACAGAAAAGAAAAATCACAACATCAGAAATGAGATTCCTGAGAAGAATACTCAATATATCAAGAAGAGAGAAAATCTAAGTAAATAAATCAGGACTTTAAAAAAAAGGGGGGGGGGGGGAGGGGGAGAGGGTTATAGCAGCGCTAGATTTTATTAGAAGGCAGCAAGTCAAATGGTTTGGCCATGCAAGTAGGTTACCAACTAACAGTATACCACAACAAGCAATGATGTACGGACCAGAGGGAAGCAGAAGAAGGGGCCAGCCATGAAAACGATTGACAGAGGGAATAGCAGAGTCCATGGGAATCTCAATTTATGAAGCCCATTAACGAGCACTCTCATGCTGTTTATACTTCACCTCGACACCGCAAGGCAGAAGAGGAACATGATGAGATGAATACAATATTGTTCTTCACAACATAAATTCCCACATCCGAAATCACCTTAAGCGGTGTGCACGATATCTGGTCCGCGACTCTCGTGATCGTATGAGAAGGCGAAACATAACCGCCCACGCTTATCGGCACGGCACATGATAATGATTGTCATCGTCTTGCTCCTATCTAGGTATCTGAGCTCGGGTTCACACAGGCAACAATAACTCCGTTCGCTATGATATCGAACATTTATTGTATTTTAATATACAGTGCGTTGGCGCAGTGGGTAAACAGACCCGCGCTATATTACATATCACAGATAGTTAACATCAAACACATAGGTATCATACAACAGTCTAGCAAACTATCTAGCCTATGTATATATATATATCTATTGATATCTATTGAGTCCCTCTAAGGCAGGCCCTGTTGCCTCTCTCAAGTCCGTCTGTCCTCTGCCGGTCTACACGTGTCCCAATCCGACACGGGTGGTAACTCTGTCCGAGTTCCTCGTGGACCCCGCATTAGGCGGGCCACATCAGTGTCCACGGAACCATGGACTTAATGACCAGTCCTTCGAGAAGGCTCTAGATTACTCGGGCTCTGAGTGACTCACTTCTATCCCTTGGGCTGGAGTTGCAGCCCTCTAATTAATATCTCTAAAGGTGAGGCGGTGACAGGATTCCCCCTTCTCCCCTGATGATGGTTTGTTATAGGGTAATTAGATCTGTTCTAATTCTGTCACCGAATCACATAAAGTTGGTGTTTGTAGTTTGGTGGGCAGTAACCTGGTAACCTACATAGTGGCATCAAAACTCATGTATTCTGCTATACACCACTTCTCTGATTTGGTGAAGAGATCACTCTGTCTCTCGTGTCCTTAAAAATGCTTATCTGACCGAAGTTACGTGACGTTTTAGTAGTTGTATTTACAACCCGCCCTTCTCATAGTACCCCACTGGTACCAAGACAATTAATCTCTGTATTAAAGAGAATTAACAAGACCGAAGTCCTGGCTAATTAAGTACACCTTCAAATCTTGATCTGTGTGTGCATTTCAATACACTTTTACTCTCGTATGTTGTATAATGCTAAATATGTAGTTACCTTGTTATTTTATCCCCCTCAGACTACATGTGTCCCTGTTGGCTTGTTAGTGTGTTGACTAATAAGTTGCTGTTTCTAATAAAGTGACTGTATTTTAAATTGATAGTGTTGAGTTTTAAGTTTTGTGTAAAGTGTATGCTGAATGTGTGGCTTATGTCCAAGCGTCACGAGTTGGGATAACCTCAATCATGAACTACTCCACTGTGTGCAATACATGATCAGGTATTCCAAGTAGTGGTGCTTAGATGTATCCTAACTGCTAAACTAAGTATATTAAACTAAATACTATGCTAAGTATATTAAACTAACTACTAACCATGTATTCACAATTTAGACAAGTCATGCAATTTCACATGAAAGACGCAGACAAATTAAAATAAATACGTTTTGCGTACAATTTGTCCGCTAAGTGTATCGCTCTCTCATTTAATCCATTCACGCAATCATTCACTCACCTTTCATTCCAAATAGTATTTGGTTAAAATATATAATTAAAGTTGAGGTAAGTGTTATTGCCCTTAGAAAAAATGGACTAGGCGATATTTGCCCTTTAAGAAAATACGTACTTTTTGTACGATGACTCAAAAATGGGTTATAATTTACCCAGAGACAATTGTATAGGACGGTTCTTTAGCCTATGAATGGAACCGCCTGTAATAATAACGTAGAATATGTACAATTTACAGGTTAACACATTTTATATACATCATTAATGCACATATAATACATATTTAATACTAAAGTAATTAATTAATTAAATAACTAAATCCAACGATGATGTGCGCGTTGTCCTCCTGTTGTTAGCGTGTTATGCCATGAATGTTAAAGTTAGTATGGTTGTCTCTTGAGTGTTGTAGTCGACGTCGTTCTGTTTCGGCTGTTTGCAAAGTTTCGTAGTAACAGCGAGTATGGATTGTTCTCAATGTCTCGTATACAATGTTATTACAGTATTCAGAGTCAGTTCACTGGTTGATATATTGGTTGAAACACAGTTAATGTTTCTTGCTGGGATCGTTCTAGAGCTTGGGCACTTGATAGTATAGCTCTTAAAGTATAGCTCTTAACGTATCATGTTCATGGGTGTCGTAAGTAACCTATTCACTGAGAGTTCTCTAGCAGGTGTAGAGTTACACTGTTATATGCAACAGACTAAAAGTATCACAGTTTCTAGTATGGCGAATGGTCGATGTGCTAAGAGTCATTCTACTGGCGCATTCGTTTGCCGTGATAATAGGTCAGCCATAATGTTGTCGGTGCCTTTGATATGGCGGATTTCGAAGTCGAAATCTTGAAGTAGAAGACACCATCTTTGTAAACGATGGTTTTTAGGCGACCCATGGTTAAGGACCAATAATGGCGAACTGTCTGTGAGGACAACAAAGTGACTACCCAAGAGGAACTTCGTACAGGTGTTACACTTACTCCCGGACGAGCCCCCAAAAAGCCTGTCATCGTCTTGCTCCTATCTAGGTATCTGAGCTCGGGTTCACACAGGCAACAATAACTCCGTTCGCTATGATATCGAACATTTATTGTATTTTAATATACAGTGCGTTGGCGCAGTGGGTAAACAGACCCGCGCTATATTACATATCACAGATAGTTAACATCAAACACATAGGTATCATACAACAGTCTAGCAAACTATCTAGCCTATGTATATATATATCTATTGATATCTATTGAGTCCCTCTAAGGCAGGCCCTATTGCCTCTCTCAAGTCCGTCTGTCCTCTGCCGGTCTACACGTGTCCCAATCCGACACGGGTGGTAACTCTGTCCGAGTTCCTCGTGGACCCCGCATTAGGCGGGCCACATCAGTGTCCACGGAACCATGGACTTAATGACCAGTCCTTCGAGAAGGCTCTAGATTACTCGGGCTCTGAGTGACTCACTTCTATCCCTTGGGCTGGAGTTGCAGCCCTCTAATTAATATCTCTAAAGGTGAGGCGGTGACAATGATGATATCTGACATTTTTATTAAGTTGATATTGCTTGTATTATTATTATTATTATTATATTTTGCTCGGCTGTTGAACTTTCACATCGGTCTTTCTCAGTCTCCTTTTGCCTCTCTGGCCTAGTATTTTACCAGAAGCACCTCTTCTGCTGACATTCATCACAGGTTTTATTTGCTCTTTCCCCCGTGGTTTTGATGGTGACCTATTAATACCAGAAGATCTCTATACCACAGTGTTTGTTTCCAACACTGCCCACGATGTTCTCAACATTCCTATCAAAAGCTATATCTGTGCTGATGCCGACGTAGCAGGTTCAACCCCTACACCGGTCAGTTGGACTACAATGTTGACGTCTCGTCCTTGACATGGGACGTAAATTACAAGTACCTTTGAAGTCAGAGTGGGTTCGCCTGATGGCGAGGGACACTGGTAACAGGTGAAGCTAATCCATATGCAAAAATTAGTCCACGTGTGTGAACCACTTGATTTTTTTTTTTGCATCCAGACGGGAGAATAGGTCATGAACAACTTTTGCATCCAGTCGGGAGAATAGGCCGTACACAGATTTTCAATACACCGATTGTTTGTACTTGTGATAATTCTGCTGTTCATGATGTTGTTCATGTCACAAAAACCTGCGCATAAAAAGCGTTTTGTTTTTTTTTTAAATAATGTATTTGTCGACATCCCCTTAAAAACTGTAAAATCAAAACGTGATCTCTGGTAGCTTTAATCGTGTTGTTGTTGTTGTTGTTGTTGTTGTTGTTGTTGTTGTTGTTGTTGTTTTTGTTATTGTTAGTATTGTTGTGATTATTCCTCCACCTTCTTCTTCTTCTTCTTCTTCTTCTTCTTCTTCTTCTTCTTCTTCTTCTTCTTCTTCTTCTTCTTCTTCTTCTTCTTCTTCTTCTTCTTCCGTTCGCTTGAAATTTGTCCATAACTGCAGTATTATCTCTTATATGAATTTAACCGTCTGTTTCTTTTTTTCCAGTTCACTCTGTGGTCCATAGAGTTTATTTTCCACAGTTGTTTCTCTAGGCCAGAATGTTTGCCTAGATATGTTGTATTTTGGGCAGTCTTGGAGTATGTGATCTGCTGTCTGCGGCGTCAATCCACATGTGCACGTGGCTGATTCACCAATCTTGAATTGTGTATACATGTGGTTGTGTAATCTATTGTGTCCTGTTCTGGGGAGAAGAAGAATTTGTTTTGGTCTGTACGTAATGTGGTAACCGTCTTGAGCAGGTCTTGGTGTATTTCTGCCTGATTCCATCATTCCATTCTTTTTCTCGTATGTATCGGGTACATCAGACTGCTCTTCTGTTGTTCCTTCATTGGGTAATCGATCAGCTCTCTCGTGTCCGGGTACTCCACAGTGAGATGGTATCCATATAGTATGGTGACCTTACGTTGGCTGCCAAGTAAAAAAACAGTAGTATCTGTAGTATTGGCAATTTCCCAGACAGGGGCGCTTCAAGTACCGATTTTGCATCTGTCAATAGCACGACACGTTGTGTTCCGTGGCTTATATTTAGTAATTTCTCTGTTGCTATCTTGATTGCCTGGATTTCAGCATCATAGTTATGGCAGTACTTTCCTGTGGGTATTCTGGCAATGCCCCTTGTATTATTATTTGGGTATTCTATTACACTCCCGCACCTCCATTTTGAACAGCATTTTGTGCTGACCCATCAGTGTATTTTTTTTCCCGCATATCCTATTGCAGGACATCACTGTCAACACCAACATTTTACCGCTGTTGCTAATTTCTTGGCAAGATTACTCTCAGTAGTTTGCCATTGCTTTCTGAGCGGCCGGCTCACATATCCCGTAAGTAACGAACACGGCGAGAACAGCTACCGATTCTTGATTGAACAGAATAATTCGCGATGTCAATGTTCGTCCACAATGGATGCATGTGAACACATGGTCATTTCCACCATCATGTACTATCTTACATCTCACACGCTCAGTGTGTGACCTTTCTGGAATCATTTTCTCCTTTGTCTTTATTCCATTTTCGATATTTGCCCTCCATGCAATATGTTCGGCGGCGACTTGCTCCCAAAGTGCATTATCAACGCCTGTATCAATCATGTCCCGCTTACACACATCTTTGTATCGTAGTAGAGGCTGGCCCCGAGATCTCTTACCCATCTGTAATTCACCAAAAAAGATATCCTTTGGTATTCTACCATCATCCATCCTCCTAATGTGTCATGTCCATTTAAGTCTACGAGGACTGAGCATGGAACAAACCGTCACACAACCTGATCTTTCCAATATTTCAGTATTTGTGATTTTGTCTTGCCACTTAATACCAAGTATTCTTCGCAAACACCGTAAATGAAAACTGTTTAAACGTTTCTCTTGGTCTGAGAAAGTTGATAAGGCTTCACTGCCATAAAGCTTGATAGATAGAGACTTTTGTTTTGGCAATAAGCTTATTGTTCTCCCAGACTCTTTTTTATTAATCTGTTCATTGTTGTTACTGCCTTACCAATCCTGATGTTGATTTCCTGATCTAGGGATAATTTTCTATTTACCTCTTATCCTCATTCATTCAGTAGCATGTCTTTGCAGAATCTCGTTCCCATAACACATTTCCGGAAAATCTCTCCATCATAAGCAAGATGTCCCGCTTCCGATACACCCATCTGGAGGTCATCCGCCACATCCTGCACTAATCTTCTCTTTGGCCTTCCTCTTCCTCTCTTCCCGGGCATATATCCCTCCATTATTGTTCTCTCCAAACTTTCATGACGTTTCAAGATATCTGTAACAAGATCGCCTTGGGTAGTGAGAGTGAACCACACCCGAGGTGTCTCTAGCACTCCCGTGTATTCTAGCCCCAGGGGTTGGATAGGCAGATACACATTTTTACTCTGTGGCTGATCTCATATTAGTTAATTATGTCTACAAGCCCCTCCAGATTCTAGACCCCACTAACTACCTACTCCTGTGGAACAATGAACACTTAGGCATCGTCCGAGACCACACTCAATCATTATACAAAGAGCAAGTCAACGTACATAAAGTTTATTCTACCCTTGAGAATATAGAACTGAAATGAACATCCTGATAGAATAATCTATTTACACAAATAGAGGATAGAGTAGAGACAGAATCAGAGATATGGTGGTCATCATCAGGTTGAGAAGTAGATTGGATGCAGATGTCCCGTCCAGTCGGTCCGCCACTCACCCGGCTTCCTTCCAGTGAGATGACTAGAACCTTGGAGACCACTCCGTCCCCAGAGCGTGGATCCACAACAATAGAGTCACTGCTGGACCTCAATCAACTGGACCAACTGCATCTTTATCACTCCTATTAAGTCACTGTTAATACACAGTTCTCGAACAACACTGGCTGGGAGACAATCCTCCAGGATTTGACTCCAAGTATTCGTGACTTCGATGAACCTAAGTAAGCCACTGACCAATCTACTGATCCCTCAGTAGTTCATTACCCGTGGTTGGATAATAAGTCTATTGACCAATTCAATGGTCCCATACTCACAACACAGTAACACTGGTTATAGAATAAATCCCTGACCAATCTAATGGTCCCGCAATCATAGCACAGTAACCCTGCTTGAAGAATATGTCAATAACCAATTCAATGGTCCTATACTCATATCACAGTAACCCTGCTTGAAGAATCAGATAAGGCAACTGATATGTCACTGAGTCCTACACGAACACAGTTCCAAGTCTTCATACTCGTTCAGTACACTGTTAGAATCAGACATCTACTTTCAAGGAAGACAATTCAGGTTGGACTATAATCTATTGTCCCTTCCACCTGGTAACACTTGCCACAAGTTATTAATAGCTGGTGTAGTTCTTCTCAAGACCTGCCACTATAGCTGTCATAATAACCATTCAAGTGTCTAAATCTTTTTCCGCGTTTAGGCGGAACCACCGTAATAATATACGGTCAGGTGTTTCCTTTCTTTGAGCATGATTGCTCAAATTGCTGAAATGTTCCTGGCTGAAATAGAGTATCTTCTAATGCAGAAAAACAACACAAACCATCACGTCCCACACGTGCACCTTCAGGGCACCTGTATTACTGGATGCAAACCTTCACGCATGATGAATCACACTGGGTACACGGTGTGGTTGAGTCTGGCGTGATAAGTAAAGAATTGAACCCTTCGCTGTGTCACACGAAGTGGTTTCCCGCCAACGACAATTATAGTTGACTGGTTCCTCAACAGGCAAACTCCTGAAAAGGAAGAGCGACCGGTGAGAGTATACTGGCCCAAACATTAGTCCACATGCATCCTACCAATGACTACTCAACCCTCAGTCATGCTATTTATTTATGCACATAACCAAAGCATTATCTCTATATGGAGAGTAGTAAAGCATGGGTTCAGTAATGTCAGCTGGCCTCACAGAACAGCCCGTCAAACAGAGCAAGAAATCAGAATG
The DNA here is from genome assembly GCA_014155875.1 of Cepaea nemoralis. Classification (NCBI taxonomy): domain Eukaryota; kingdom Metazoa; phylum Mollusca; class Gastropoda; order Stylommatophora; family Helicidae; genus Cepaea; species Cepaea nemoralis. Next base: position 296,920 of record JACEFZ010011543.1, read on the forward strand.
ACGAGTCTGATCGTAGGTCTCACCTATCCCTAATCATCTACCAGTCGTCGCTAACGTCAGTAGTGATAGTAGGCTGTTATCATAGTTCTAATTTAATCGAACTAAACACTAAGGTAAAGAGTCCCTGGACTCGTTCCTTACATCATCAATGTTCATTAGTAATCATAATACTGATCAATATACCATCCCTCGGGATATAGGAATAGTACATGATCATATCCAATATGTACACATGCCTGTTTGCTGGTGGGACCACCTGCCCACGCTATAGCAAACTCTTCTTATCAGACTCCTCCTTAGAGTCAAGAAGCCTTCTTGAGAATACATGTTCCCCACATGTTCCAAGGGTGATGTTCCAGTTCCGCCCTCGCAAGTGGTTTAGCCTTGGCCGGGACCGAACTTCATCAGTTGGTCTGGTCTGCCAACCTATACTTTCATAACTTGCTTTGAAATCCCCCATATACTATATCTCCCCTGTCTCATACAACCTCCTTGCATCCTTCCATACTTCCAGCACCTTAGCATTCACTCGCACTAGCGCCAGTATGAAAGAACAGGATAGCTAAGACAAGAATTCAGAACGCATATGTATCTCGCGACGGCACGCAGGGTTATCACGCGTCGACCTATTCGGCGTTCGGAATTACTCCAGGAAGTATCACAGGCCATGACCTAATATATATACACAATGCCACATCATATATATATATATATATATATATATATATATATATATATATATATTATATATATATATATATATATATATATATATATATATATATATATATATATATATATATATCATCAATGCAGACTTACCTGCACACAGAAATCCCGTGTTCCACACAATGAAGTCACTATTAAGTTACTACACAATAGTTACATCATTCCTGGTGGCACAGAACTAAGTTCTTTCTTTACTTAGTAACTAAGCACAGTTTTGTCTGAATCTCCACCTACCAACTTACCTGGTTTTCTAACCGTTCTCCTTGCTTCAGCAACTGACTGACATAAATCTAGGTTTCTATCAGGCACTAGTAACTATGTTCTATTCTAACACAGCAACCTAATAGATGCAACGATTTGCGATACACGGTAAATATAATTTAAACCCAAATCGCCCACATCGCATTCCTGCGTTCCCAACAGCTGATTCGCGAACACCCGTTGGTAAACAACACACGACCTAGCCGTCAGCAGCGTTATCGATCGGTTTGCTAATTAGTTATGCAAGGACATCCGCATAGGTAATGAGGTTAGAACGATGGCGTTTTGTACACACTTACAAAGTTAAATGATTTAAACAAATAAGTACCTGAATGTCTAGAACCAGACTCCAGTCAGCTTTCAGAGCTGTTCAAGGGCTCCTCAGCCTCCTTTCCGTAACAGTCAGCCGAATCATGGTTGAGGTGAGACGCAACACAAAATGGCTCACACCGGCCTGCGTCTGCTCTCTTCGAGCAAAAATGAAGTGAATGAATGGTTTAGCCAATTTCCCCACTCGTGCCAACTCAATGCGCACGAGGAGATAGTGCTTCTTGAGAAAAGACACTTTCTCGGGAAACAGTCATTCCCCGCCTAGAATTTCTAGATCTCTCTGCACGAGAATTTAGTGCTATACCCAACCTCACGGGTCACTCAAATTCAGGTGTTCCGAGAAGATTCTAGATGGTAATTCCTCCATCGGCTTCCCTCAGTCTATTTATAGCTGGGAAAGTCCCCCGATGACGCGCCAAAACAGTGTGGGATCCTGACGACCCAAGACAGATAAACGCGTTTCGTCACAATATCCTAGACATGTAATATGGTCTACTATCTTCAGTTCGGCGTCGTAAATAAAGATCGATGGGACCCCATGTGCACCTTGTGACATAATCTGTGTTTTCTTTTCGCTAATTGTTAAACCAAATTTAGAACAAGCATTGGAGAGTTCCTCCCACGATGGTGTTTCCACCTTGTCGTGGTGGGGGAGCTTGAGTTTCTCAATGACCCTGAGAGCTATGCCGGCGGTAGCGTAGTTACCAGCAGGGCCTCCCAAGCCGGACAGGTCAAAGGGTAGAGAACAGACAAAGAGAAACACCCTGGTCCTCCAGGTTGGGGGTTGAAGCGTGGGGTTAACATCCCCACCTTTGTAAAAAAAAAAACTTTCTTTGTTACGAAACAAATACATGAGCCTCGATATCGGACTGACTTATCTGGATAACGACCTTGGAACGTTAAAGGACTTTTGAGATTTGGAACATGGAATGTACGGACACTATATCGAGCTGGAGCGGCCGAAGAACTAACCCGGGAGCTAGTTGAATATCAAATGGATATAACAGATATTCAAGAAATAAGGTGGCCAGGAGAGGGTACTTTAGAGCAAAATGGAATGATTATAATATATGGAGGAAACACCCAAAATAAACATGAATTAGTAACAGGATTTGTCATCAAAAAAGAGTTATGGGGGGAACGTTCTAAACTTTAAAGCTGTTAATGACAGGATTAGTAAATTACGAATAAAAGGTAAATGGAAAAATATAACGATGATTAATGTATATGCACCTACTGAAGAGAAAGAAGATGATATTAAAGAAGACTTTTATAATGATCTGGAAGATGTCATAGAAGAAACCCCCAAACAGGACATCCTGATTGTGCTGGGAGACTTCAATGCAAAAATAGGTAGAGAGCAAACTAATTTTAAAGAAAGTGGCCGGTATGGAAAGCCTACATACAACTTCAAATGATAATGGATGGAGAGTCATCAACCTGGCAGAAGCCAAAGGACTGCAGATTAGCAGTACCAGACTACAAAGAAAGGATATACACAAACAAACTTGGAAATCATGCGACAAGAGAACCTATAATCAAATAGATCACATTTTAATTAACAACAGAAATGTATCAAACATACAACAAGGTAGAAGTTATAGAGGAGCTGAGTGCCACAGTGACCACTTCCTCGTTGGAGCAAAATTTAAAATAAAACTTAAGAGAGCTTTCTATACTAAATTACAAAGATTACACCCAACATATAACAGAGAAAAACTACAAGACATTACAGTTAAAGAGAAATTTACAGATGAAATAAAATGTAAACTTGAAACTCTGCAAAACCCTTCGGAGGAAAGCGTTGACCAAACTTGGTTGAACATCAAGAATACAATTCAATCTACCGCAGAAGAATGTCTCGGTGTGTTAACCACGCATAGAAAGAACAGATGGTTCAATCAAAAATGTGAAGAAACAGTCATTAGGAAGAAGAATGCCAGACATGTATGGTTAAATTACATCAATAACATCCAAAAGGAAGAGCATTATAGAAATGAATGTAAAGAGGCTACAAAAATAGTCAGACAGCAGTAGCGAGAATATATGAGTAATATAATCAAAGATATGGAAACTAATCACCAGAAAAATGAATCCAGAAAATTTTTTAAAGAACTGAAGTCAATGAAACGAGGGCACCAACAAAACACATATGGTTTAAAAGACAAAAATGGGAATATGATAAATACCAATGAGGAAATGTGCAACACATGGAAAGAATATTTTATTGAATTACTAAATGTTGAAGCTCCAAGTAACATTTTCCCACAGGAAGAGGTTCTAACATGCGAACCACAAATTGAAGAACCTACATTTGAAGAAATCCTATATGTAATCACACGACTTAAAAACAATAAGGCAACTGGGACTGATGGAATTGCTGCTGAATTTATAAAGGCAGGTGGCCATGCATTACATCTAAAGCTATACGAACTAATAATAAAAATCTGGAGGACAGAAGAATTACCCCATGACTGGAAAGAGTCATTATTGATACCTATCTTTAAGAAAGGAGACAAGTTCCAATGTGGAAATTATAGAGGAATATCACTACTGTGCTATAAGATACTATCCGCAGTATTACTAAATAGACTAAAACCATATTCAGAAGACATATTAGGTGACTACCAGGCGGGTTTTAGACAAAACAGATCAACAATAGATCAGATATTTATCTTACGACAAATAGCCGAGAAACATTGGGAATATAAAAGAGATCTCCATAACATTTTTGTGGATTTTAAAAAGGCTTATGATAGTGTCCATAGGAATAGTCTATGGAATGCTATGCAGGAATTTGGAATACCAAGGAAGTTAATCAACATGACCAGACTATGCATGGAAGATACTTATAATATAGTAACATATAAAGGCAGGAAATCAGACCCCTTCCAAATAACATCTGGCTTGAAACAGGGTGATGCACTATCGCCGCTACTCTTCAATCTGGCTCTAGAGAAAGTTGTAAGGAAGATAAAGGAGGAATGTGATATTGGAGGAACATCCAAGCTGCTTGGTTATGCAGATGATATAGATATTATAGGGCAAAGTGAACAAAAGACATTGGAAATATTGACTCACTTAAAGGAAAAAGCCCAACAGATGGGGCTGGTTATCAACCAAGATAAGACTAAATATATGGTAATTTCAAGAGATGGAATGGCTAAAAACTCTGGCCACATACAAATAGATAATATGACCATTAAAAGAACGGAAACATACAAATACCTGGGTACAATCTTCAACTGCTCCAACATCATAAGGGAAGAAATACAAACTAGAATCAACTCTGGAAATAAGATATACTATGCACTACAACATCTACTAAAATCAAAGGCGCTATCTCGTAACACCAAAATCACAATATACAAAACACTGATCAGACCAGTTGTGCTGTATGGCTCTGAAACCTGGAGTACACCGAAAGGAGACGAAGCCTTGTTACAAACCTTTGAGAACAAAATTTTAAGACGCATCTTTGGACCCATTAGGGATACACAAAGTGGAGAGTGGAAAAGAAGAAGTAACAAAGACATTTATGATCTGTTTAAGTCCCCGCTAATCACTGGTATCATGAAGGCTAATAGACTACAATGGCTGGGTGTCATCGTCTTGCTCTTATCTAGGTAACTGAACATGGGTTCATACAGGCAACAATAAAGCTGTTCGCTATGAGATCGAATATTTATTGGATTGAATATACAGTTGGCGCAGTGGGTAAACAGACCCGCGCTATATTATATTACATTTATATTACATATCACAGATAGTTAAACATCAAACATATAGTTGTCATACAACAATCTAGCACACTATCTAGCCTATGTATATATATCTATGAATATCTATTGAGTCCCTCTCAGGCAGGCCTTGTTGCCTCTCTCAAGTCCGTCTGTCCTCTGCCGGTCTACACGTGTCCCAATCCGACACGGGTGGTAACTCTGTCCGAGTTCCTCGTGGACCCCGCATTAGGCGGGCCACATCAGTGTCCACGGAATCATGGACCCACTGACCAGTCCTTTCGAGAAGGTTCTAGATTACTCGGGTCCTGAGCGACTCAATGCTATCCCTTGGGCTGGAGTTGCAGCCCTCTAATAATATATATGAAGGTGAGGCGGTGACAGGATCCCCCCTCCCCCCTGATATGATTTGTTCTTGGGTAATTAGATCTGTTCTAATTCTGTCACCGAATCACATAAAGTTGGTGTTTGTAGTTTGGTGGACTAGTAACCTGGTAACCTACATACTAGCACTTAAAACTCATGTATTCTCCCATACACCACTTCTCTGATTTGGTAAAGAGATCACTCTGTCTCCCTGTGTCCTTAACAATGCTTATCAGACCGAAGTTACGTGACGTTTTAGTAGTTGTATTTACAACCCGCCCTTCTCATAGTACCCAACTGGTACCCAGACAATTAACCTCTGTATTACAGAGAGTTAACAAGACCGAAGTCCTGGCTAATTAAGTCCACCTTCAAATCTTGATCTGTGTGTGCATTTCAATACACTTTTACTCTCGTATGTTATATAATGCTAAATATGTAGTTACCTTGTTATTTTATCCCCCTCAGACTACATGTGTCCCTGTTGGCTTGTTAGTGTGTTGGCTAATAAGTTGCTGTTTCTAATAAAGTGACTGTATTTTAAATTGATAGTGTTGAGTTTTGAGGTTTGTGTAACGTGCGTGCTGAATGTGTGGTGTATTTCCAAGCGTCACGAGTTGGGATAACCTCAATCATGAAATACTGCACTGTGTGCAATACATGATCAGGCATTCCAAGTAGTGGTGCTTAGATGTATACTAACTGCTAAACTAAGTATATTACACTAACTACTAAATTAAACTCACTACTAAACTAAGTTCTACACATGTATTGACAAATTAGACAAGTCATGCAGTTTTACATGGAAGACGCAGACAAATTACAATGAATACGTTTTGCGTACAATTTGTCCGCCAAGTGTATCGTTCTCTCATTTAATCCTTTCACGCAGTCATTCACTCATCTTTCATTCAAAATAGTATTTGGCTAAAATATATACTTAAAGTTGAGGTAAGCGTTATTGCCCTTAGAAAAAATGGGCTAGGCGATATTTGCCCTTTAAGAAAATACGTACTTTTTGTACGATGAATGAAACATAGGTTATAATTTAACTAGAGACACTTGTATAGGACGGTTCTTTAGCCTATGAATGGCACCGCCTGTAATATTAAAGTAGAATATGTACAAATTACAGGTTAACACAATTTATATACATCATTAATGGAAATATAATACATATCTAATAATAAAGTAATTAATTAAATAACTCCAACGATGATGTGCGTGTTGTCGTCCTGTAGTTAGCGTGTTATGCCATGAATGTTAAAGTTAGTATGGCTGTCTCTTGAGTGTTGTCGTCGATGTTGTTCTGTTTCGGCTGTTTGCAAAGTTTCGTAGCAACAGCAAGTATGGATTGCTCTCACTGTCCCGTATGAAATATTACAGTGTTCAGAGTCAGTTCACTGGTTGATATTATTGGTTAAAACAAACACAGTTACTGTTTCTTGCTGGAATCGTTCTAGAGCTTAGGCATTTGATGGTATAGTTTTCTATAGTATAGCTCTTAACGTATGTTTATGGGTGTCGTAATTAACCTAATCACTGAGAGTACTCTAGCAGGTGTAGAGTCACACTGTTATATGTAACGGACTAAAAGTATCACAGTTTATAGTGTGGCTAATGGCCAATGTGATAAGAGTCATTCTAATGGCGCATTTGTCTGCCGTGATAAAAGGTCAGCCACTATGTTATCGGTGCCCTTGATATGGCGGATTTCGAAGTCGAAGTCCTGAAGTAGAAGACACCATCTTTGTAACCGGTGGTTTTTGGGCGACCCATGGTTAAGGACTAATAATGGCGAACTGTCTGTGAGGACCACAAAGTGGCTTCCCAAGAGGAACTTAGATAATCTCAATATACAGAACAATAGGCTCAAACACTCCAATTCCACTGTGGCATAACGAGTCTCAGCCTTCTTTAGTTTGCGGCTCACGTAGAGAATCGGGTGTCGTACGCCATCCACTTCCTGCATTAAACATCCTCCTATTGCGATAGCGCTCGCATCTGTGGTCAAAATAAAGGGTAAATTTATGTTGGGTAATCGTAAGACTGGTGGATTAGAAAAAATATGTTTCAATCTACACATTGCATCATCTAAGCTGGTACTTTTACAAATTTTTGATGGATGATCTTTAGTTAACATATCAGAAAAGACTGAGGTGAGTTCTGCCCAATGTGGAATGAATTTGGAATAATAGTTAATCAGACCTAGTAAACTTCTAATCTGCTTCTTTGTGGTAGGAACTTCTAGATTAAGGATCTTGGAAACAATTTTATCATCAGTCAACAATTTTCCTTCAGAAATTCTATGACCAAGGAAGTCTATTTGTGTATAGCCTATTTCAACCTTGGAAGGTTTGATAGTAAGTCCAAAAAGAGAGATTTGGTTGAAGACTTGTTTTAGGGTGAGTAAGTGAGAAGTCATATCAGAAGAATGGACGCATATATCATCAATATAAGCAACTACATCATTAATTCCGTGTAATAACAATCTTGTTAGTCTCACAAATGTGGCCGGTGCGTTCTTCAGGCCAAAAGGAAGATATAGCCATTCGTATAAACCGAGAGGTGTTGCGAATGCTGTTATATGTCTACAAGAAGGGTGTAGTGGAACTTGCCAATATCCTTTCGCTAAATCGGTCTTGGAAAATAAGGATGATTGAGCCATATTTAAAATAAGATCTTCACAACTGTTCATAGGCTCTGCATCCGTTGTTGTTCTTGTATTTAATACTCTATAGTCGATGCACAAACGGATTGTCTGGTCCTTCTTTTTCACCAGAACAATCGGTGAAGAATATTGAGACATCGATTTTTGAATAATGCCATTCTTCTCTAAATCTAAAATTTCTTTATCTAAATTAGATCTGTAATGGAGAGGAATAGAATATGGTCTACATTTGACCGGTCTCAGATCTGTCAGCACAATTGAATGTGTTATTCTATCAGTGCGTCCAGGTTTGTTGGAAAAGATAGTCTTATAGTCGTCAAGGAGCGTCAAAATGTCTTGTCGCTGTTGTTGTGTCAAAGTGTCAGAGATATGTATGTCATTTATACTCCCGTCGTCAGTCATGATTGGTACAGGGATTTCCGTATTGTCCATGTCTGTCTGATTTATCACAGATGCTACAGTTTGTAAATTGTCTTCAATGTTATTGTCGTCGTCGTCGAGATCAATCGTCAATATGTCGTCAAATTTGTCGTCATTGTCGATATCACAGATTGTCGGTAATGTCCATATGTCTTCGTCGTTTTCGTCGTCGTAAGCGTGTGTCGTTAACGATGCTTCGTTTGTCGAGGTGTCATTCTGTTGGGAAATTGTCGTTTCGTCTCCGTCATCCAGTTCGTTGCTGTCTGTTCATTTGTCTCATTGTCCTGTCTAGCATAGTATGGTTTCAACATATTTACATGGAATATTTTCAACTTTCCATTTAAAGAGATTTCGTAATCTACTTCTGAAATTCTTCTAATGATCTTAAAAGGTCCCTGCCAAGAGGTTGATAGTAAATCTCTTTTGTCAGGTAGGAGTAGTAAAATATCCTGACCTGGATTTAGCACAATTGTTTTTGCACCTCTATTGGCGTACTGCCTGTATTTAAAACCTTTCTCCTGTAGTGATGTTCTGGCCAATATACAGGAACGTATGATTTTGTCTCTGGTGTCAGTGACCAAATCATAGGTTGAAATGGGAAGTTGGTTATCTACAGGGTGTGATATGATCTCTTTATAAATGGTGAGAGGTCCTCTTGGGTTCGCTCCATACATCAATTCGAAGGGAGAGAACCCTGTACTTGATTGAGGGACTTCTCTGTATGCGAACAGCACCGTTGGGAGAAGTATGTCCCAATCGGCTGGATTTTCAGCTGTCACTTTAGATAGCATATATTTCAGGTCCCCATTAAGCTTTTCGCAGATACCATTTGCGGCCGGTCGATAGGGACTGGTGAAACACTGCTTGATGCCTAGTAACTTAGTTACTGATTGGGTGGCATTCGATATGAACTGGGTGCCTCTATCAGAAATGATTTTCTCCGGGAAGCCAAAACGGGAGAAAATATTTAGTAATATGTCCGTCACATCCTTAGAGGAGATAGATCTTAATGGCAGCATTTCGGGCCATCTTGTACATAAATCCACAAGAGTAAAAATATACCTATTCCCCTTATTTGATATGTGATTCAACGGACCTACTAGGTCAACTGCCACGATTTGGAAAGGCCTCGAGGCAGTTGTCGTTGATTGGACTTCTGCTGTAGGGTTTTTCCCCTTTTTCACCAGTTTCTGACAAATATCACAAGATCTACAGAAGGTTTTTATATGTTGGCAAACTTTGGCCAATAAAATTGGGTGGAGGACTCTAGCCCTGGTCTTTTCATACCCCATATGACCCAAAAGGGGAGTCATGGGTATTTTTAGAACTGTATCTCGATGTGCTTGTGGTATAAAACTACTGCTGTATCGTGGTCTGATTTGTGTGTAAAATCTAGTTAAGATGTTGTTTTGTAGCTAAATGTCACGATGCGTTTTTAGTGACTTTGGTTTAAGTCCTACTAATTTAAAGTATTTTTTTTTGAATGCAGTTAAAGTCATGGCCAGAACCATGTTGAACAACATCAGTTAGCTCTGCGGGCCAGTTCTTCAGTAACCTTTCTTGTGAATACGGTGCTCTGGGCACAGTTCATGCGATTCTCTCTTTCTGACCTTTCTGCTGTAACCAGGCTTGGGTAGCTTGATGCACATAGTTCTTGTACATCTCCTCTACCTTTGATGGTGTGACGCCATCCTTGATGTACTGGGAGAACTGTCTCTTGAAGGCCTCCTCGTCATTCTCTTGCAGATAGGTCATGTAGTCAGCGACGTGTTTGCCCAGGATGTGTTCACGGTGCACTTCTGCATTGTAGTTCTTGCTCTCAGCGTCATAGCCAGGGAAGCGACGGGTGTTGTGTGGGATGTCGATGCCACCATCAGCAGCTCCTTTCAGTGCTCCAAACACACGGGCACCAGTGGTGGTGCGAGCCAGACCTACGTCCAGGTAGGCACGGAAAGCACCAGGTGCGTCTTCCACATCCTCCACTGTAAACTGCTCGCCGTTGACCTCTACTTGTCCTTCGTAAGTCTGGTCCAGCTTCAGCGACTTCAACAGTCTTCTTGCCAACAGAAGTCCGGTGCAGTAGGCTGCGGCATAGTTGGTTAACCCGACCTTCACGCCGTAACGGGGCAGCTCATGAGAATATGCAGCGCACATTACATGGTCACCTTCAATACGAGCGTAGGCTATCTGACATATGATGTCCTTGTTGGTGAAACGGACAACCATACAATACTTGGGGGTGTTGTACTTGTTCTTGTCCTGGAAGATCAGTCTCCTCCTGGCATAGTAGTCAGTGACTCCCTCTCTCCTCCTCTTGAATTTGACCTGGAATCTCTTAAAGTAAGCCTTGTTCTTGATGACTTTGACAAACCCCATTTTTGAACAGAATCGAAGTTGTGTTCACTCCAACTTATTAGGTAGCTCTAATTTAAAGTATGGTGCAAGTGTTGTATCTGCTTTCTGTTCATTTCCAAAATTGATGTTAGTTGAGTTTGGCGCTACTATTTCTAATGATTCCTGCAGTTGGTCGGTGTTGGTTTTGTGGGTTGTCTGTCGTGTTATTGCGTTTGTGTGTTGTGTGTTTTGTTGCACATTTACAGGCTTGGTACTTGGTAGCTCGGTAGCATCCTCAATTCGAGGTTTTAATTCGGTCGTATCGCTCATAGATTCGACCGCCCCTGCATTGTACACCTTGGTGAATTCTTTCTGAATTACCTCAGTGGTTGTCTCCCTTGGTATTTTGGCAGCTTGAGACAAGCAAGAATGGTGTTTCTCTTTTGCATCGCTGTTTGTGTGGTGGATACCGTGTTTATGCTCCCACTCTCTGATTTCCTTTTTAGAGCATGGATGTATGTTGGGTAAATTACCAAGTATAATATCAGCGACTGGATTGTCAAGGACAGCGCACAAAACTTGTCCTGATATGAACGGAGTTTGAATTTCGACCAGAGCAAGGGGGTATCTTTCTATAGTACCTGAGAATGTGCGACAAGTCACATGTTTGTCTGTGTAGTCTTTAGTGTCTATTAATGTTTTCTTAACCCCACAAAGCGTTGCGCCGGAATCTCTAATTAACGTGCACTTTTTGTTGTTAACAAACCCTGTAAAAAAAACTAGCTTGCCTGTAGATGACAAAGCAGCGTTTGCTGTTTCATTTGAAATAGGGATCGTGTGGCCACAATGTAGTGTTGTGTCAAGTTGGAACTTCGTACAGGTGTTGCACTTACTGTCTGTAATGGTGTTTATAATGTGTACAGCATTCCCAAGCTCGCTCTCATTGTCGTGTTGATTATCACATTCATTCAGTTCTTCAAGCTCTTCGTCAGACGACGTTTCTACTAGTGCAACATTGGCCTGTTTCAATAACTTTCGGCCTTCACAATTGCGACTATAGTGGCCAAAACTTCGGCAAAAGTAGCATTTGATTGCGTTCTGGTAAGCGTTGCGCTTAGTCTGCTGCTTCTCCACCATCATTTTGAGGTGGTTAGGATAGGTAGGCGATTTGTCGCACATAGCGTCAGCATAGTGAAAGCAATTGCAATATTGGCATTTCGTTACTTTACCGACATTGGGGCGAGGTTTAAATTTACCCCCTGTTTGTTTGGAGTATTTGGTGTTCATTACTGCAGCTGCTGTATCGTTGTGACTTATGTTCAGCTGAAAAATGTCCCTATTTGCTGTGAAAAATGCATTCCCTTTTGCCTCGATTTCCTGAATACTCTTACAGTCCATTTGTTTTAAGAATTTGGCAAAAGGTGTGGGGATGGTGCTAACTATTTTGTCTATAATAATAAGCTCTTTAAGTTTGTCATGGCTATTGTTGGTTTTAGCCGAGTTAATCCATTTTGTGCATATGTCTTGGACTGTACTGACATAATCTATAAACGTTTGGTTAGGTTGTGGAGCTAATTTGGCAAATTGTTGTTGGTAACCTGCAGTATCTAACGAAAAATGTTGGAGGATGCGTTGTTTTAGGTACTCATAGTCTTTTCGCATTTCCTGTGGTATTGTCTCTATTACTTTCAGTGGTTCAAGAGCTAAGTTCCTCATTAGAATAAATGCCCAATCTGCTTTAATGATCTTATGATGAGACATGAGACACTCAAAATTTTCTAAATAGGCGCTGATGGAATCTCCAGCACAGAACGCCTTGACGAGTCTTTTGTACTTGTTATATTTTTGTTCTTCCTCTTTGCTTCTTAGCTTATTCACCGATATTTCTGTGTTGGACTCAATCTCCATCTGTTTAAGTTTTATCTGTGTCTCGGCATTCAATTGGGTCTGTTTGGCGGCGGCCTCAAGCTCCATCTGTTTCTCCTGAGCCTGCAATTGTATTTTCTTCTCTTCAATTTGCATTTGCAATTTCTTTTCTTCCGCTTGCATTTGCAATTTCTTTTCCTCTCGTTCTATCGCTCTTTCTTCACGGGCAATGTTTTCTGCGTGCGTTTTCTGTGCCCATTCTGACAGTTTTTCTTCTTTATAACCTAACTTTATTCCTTGCTCAATGCAGTTATCTAAGCTAGACATTTTGTGTTTTACTTGTTTGTAATGTTTATAGAGTTAAATCCCTTAGAAAAAATTTTGTGTAGTCGAAAATTTGGTTAACTCCCTTAATAATTAATGTGTAATTCAAAATGCAAGGTTATGTTGGTGACAAGGTCATGAATATGCACACAAATCAATATGAAACAAAATAATACAATGATGGAAGGTGAGAAGTACAGCTTAGAGATGTAATGGGTATGATGTGAAACTTAGCTCTCAATCCCAGAACTCCTTGATGTTGTCTTGTACTCTCGTCACTGTTGGAAAGGTTTCGTAGGTTGCACGCGGCACTAGTTGCGGAACAATCTGCTCGTGGAGCGAGAAAACATTAGTCACCGTCACAGAAAAAAAATGTCAAAATAGTAACATGTCAAAAAAAAATTGTTTACAGAATCAAAATAATGAGGCACTGCGGCGGCAATGGTGAGACGTTGCCGAGGGACTCAGATTAATTCTATTTTATCGCTAGATAGCTACTAATTTTATGCAAACTTGTAAAGTTAACAATTTCTTTGATTTAAACAAATCAATGTGTTATCAAAAATCAATGTGATATGATTAAATAAGTAATTTTACATGGCACTTAATAACTTTTTCAGAAAGCGTTCTATGCCAAAACCGGAAAACTAGCCCCCAAAAAGCCTGTCATCGTCTTGCTCTTATCTAGGTAACTGAACATGGGTTCATACAGGCAACAATAAATCTGTTCGCTATGAGATCGAATATTTATTGGATTGAATATACAGTTGGCGCAGTGGGTAAACAGACCCGCGCTATATTATATTACATATCACAGATAGTTAAACATCAAACATATAGTTGTCATACAACAATCTAGCACACTATCTAGCCTATGTATATATATCTATGAATATCTATTGAGTCCCTCTCAGGCAGGCCTTGTTGCCTCTCTCAAGTCCGTCTGTCCTCTGCCGGTCTACACGTGTCCCAATCCGACACGGGTGGTAACTCTGTCCGAGTTCCTCGTGGACCCCGCATTAGGCGGGCCACATCAGTGTCCACGGAATCATGGACCCACTGACCAGTCCTTTCGGGAAGGTTCTAGATTACTCGGGTCCTGAGCGACTCAATGCTATCCCTTGGGCTGGAGTTGCAGCCCTCTAATAATATATATGAAGGTGAGGCGGTGACACTGGGGCATATAGAAAGAATGGAAGATAATAGGGAAACAAAACTCGCTTACACCCAGGAAATAAATGACCGTAGACCCCGAGGTAGACCAAGAAGACGGTGGAGAGATAATACATGTACAGACCTACAAGCACTTGGAATCAACGACTGGCAAGAGAAGGTCCACCAGAGAGACGAATGGAGACGGATTGTATTTGCAGCAAAGAACCTCAATGGCTCGGAAAGAAGAAGAAGAAGAAGAAGAAGAAGAAGAAGAAGAAGAAGAAGAAGAAGAAGAAGAAGAAGAAGAAGAAGAAGAAGAAGAAGAAGAAGAAGAAGAAGAAGAAGAAGAAGAAGATTGGAGAGTCCAGATAGTAGACGTTGTAATTCTTCCTCAAGATGGGTCCTAATTGCAGCATCATCTGCAAAAAGCAACTCTCTTATCCGTACCCTCCTAATTTTGGTCTTGGCCTTCAATCTCTAAGCATTGTAGAGGCCGCCATCTGAGCGTGAGTGAATGTATATACCGTCATCCTCATCACGAAAGGAATGTTTCAGTAAAAGTAACAAATGTATTCCAAAGTGGGTGGGACATAGTACACAACATTGCTTAACTCCACTCTTGATTTCAAGCTCTTCTGAAGTTGCACCATTAAACTTGATTATACCCTACATGCCTGTGTGGGCAGCCGATCTTCTTTAGTGCCTTGAACAGACTCTCACGACTGACCAAATCAAATGCTTTTGTGAGGTCGATGAAGGCAAATAAACAGTGGTTGATTCTGTTCACAGCATTTTTCTTGCATTTGTCGCAATGTGAATGTCATATTAATGATAGACCGGTTCCGTCGACAGCCACGCTGTGATTCGGGGTAGATTTGATCTGAAAGGACTTCCCAGAAGTCTGCGCAGAACAATTCTGGCAAATACTTTTCCAACAATACATAGATGTGAGATACCCCTATAGTTGCTACAATCACTCCGATCCCCCTTGTTCTTGCACAGTGTTATGATGCTTGAATCTTTTACATCCTGTGGGACTTATCCTTCTCGCCAGCACAGCTCTATTAGCTGATGAATCTGTAGAGTGAGTATGTCTTGCCCACTCCTGATAACCTCTATTGGAATCCCATCTTTATGTGAAGCCTTGCCAGATGCAAATTCATTTATAGCAAATGTAACTTCTGTTATGGTGGGAAGTGTGTCCATGTGGTCAATAGGTGACAGGGCCTCTATGGCGTTGATGACATCATCCGCTAGTTTGGTCTCACTCGAGTAAAGCTCCAAATAGTGCTCCACGAATAAATCCATCTGCTGTTTCTTATCAGTGATGATTTCTCCAGTCAAGGTTTTCAGTCATGCTCTTCTTTTGATCATTGGACCACAGGCTTTCTTTATCCCTTCATACATGCTTCTGATGTTTCTCTTACCACTTGCATTTTTAATGTACTCGCATAACTTGATCCAATAGTCATTTGCACAGGGCCTGGCAGCCTTTTGCACATCCTTCCCAGCTTGCTTCGGCTCACAGAGAGTGTTTCGCGTTGTTCTTTCATTGTTTCTTAAGCGAGTTATATTCTTTTTATCAATTAAGGGCTGCAGTGTATCGCTGTTTGCCACAAACCAGTCCTGCCTCTTGTGATCCACAGTGCTATAAACCCGTACCGCTTTATTTTAAGTACAAGATATGAACCATCAGAACGATCAGATGTTTGCCTGGACTTACATCTTCACTCGAGTCATCAGTGATGACATAAGCCAATGCATTGTAATTAGTTATGACATACAGTCAATGCATGGTCATCAGTGATGCCACACAGCCAATGCATGGTCATCCAAATAATCTCACAGGAAGCTGAATAAAGAGAGGAAGGGCATGGATGGTGCGGGCAGAAGGTGCCACCCTGCACGTAACAACAGTCGAGCAGATACGTGGGGATCAGATATGGACAGGCAACGGGAGACACAGAAACAGCTTCCATCAAGTCATCATCACACTGGGCAGAGAGTGGGGTAGTGGGTTAGCAGAATGGGAGGCCCAAGAAATAATATATCAAGATGACGACAGAAACGATTCAGTGCTTTACACAGAGGCTTCGGAGCAGCGTGGAGATAAATATGGTAATGAATCATCAGTCCGATTCAGGGTTAGGGTCGTTGCTGAACAATAAGAAGTCAACATGTGCAACTTTTTTAGTTCTTCTTCTTCTTCTTCTTCTGCGTTCATCCGGATTTTTTTTTCCGGATGTGACTGCGTTGTGCCTGTTTACAGCAGAGCTGCATTCTTGCGCCGTTAGGCCGACACATCCGACTTCTGCGGGCATTTGTTGACCGGGTTAACCTTCCCGGGGGTTTCTTAGGACGTTTGAATCTCACTGTTGTGGTGTTATCCCCCATCCTAGCTGGCCCATATAGAACAGCCAAAGACATCCTGGTCAACCCTCAAGGGAAGGCAGGGGCAGACCATGGGCATTCCCTGCCATCCAAGGAGGCTTCCATACTTGCAGAGCCATCACACAGCGCTCTGGTACTGGGCTCACCCAAGGAATCGTCACGTCCTGCACATGGCTGCTTAGCCTCACTTCCGTATATTGGGCCTTCCGTTCACCATAGGCTGTTCCTCCGGAAACCAGAAGAATGCAGTCTGCAGATGACATCCACACAGTGAGCTTTCGATTCAGACTTTCCACATAATGGATTTGCTATCCGAGCAATATTCCATTTCGTGCCACTAGGACACTTTTTCCACCTTTTATGAAGCCCACACAGTGAGCTTTTGATTCGGACTTTCCACGTAATGGATGTGCTATCCAAGCAATATTCCATTTCATGCCTCCGGGACGCTTTTGTAACCGACATACCTGTGGTATGAAGTGTGGCAGTCTAAATACATCTTCATGCACCTTTAGATGTCAACCTGAATGTAGTTAAAGTAAGCTGTAGTCAACTTGAGCTTGCTGATATCTCCATAGAGTTTGTCCTCAAATGAAGCAGGCGTGGGCCAAAATATCTTTCTCTGTTCTGCATATATTGGGCACTCCTGCAGCAAATGTTTAGCTGTCATTTTACCAGTTCCACAATTACATTCATCGGTATCTCCTATCTTTAGTTTATTGAACAAGTGGTGTTTTAGCCTGTTATGTCCTGTGCGGAGTCTGAAGATTGCTACTTGTTCTCTTCGGTCGAGTTTGTAATATGCATCATCCTTCTGGTGGCCTGGATGCTCTGATTCCCATTTGGTTCTATAAGTGCTTTTTATAAACCTTTTTGCCTCATTATAAGTTATGTCTATGTCAGGCTGTGGTAATCGTCCACCCTCTTTTGCTAGTCTGTCAGCCTCTTCATTTCCAGGTATACTGCAATGTGATGGGATCCACTGTATTACAACTTTTTTGGATTTCTGGCTTAGACCATGAAGTGCTGCTCTTAGGTCAGCTATTTCTGTGCTGTTATTGCTCTTCAGTATTGAGACAGCTGACTTTGCATCTGTGAAGATAGCTATTTGCTTCTCTTTATTTTCCTCCATCAAGAGCATTTCTGCTGCAGTTTTCAGAGCCTCTACCTCTGCTTTGAAGTTACTTGAAAACTTTCCAGTTGCCACTGAATGTGTTTTTTTCACTCCATTTTTTAAATTTAGGAGAATTCCTCCTCCTCCATTCTCTATTGAATTTTTGGCTGATCCATCTGTATATGCATGGGTCCAATTGCTGCTTGGGTAATGTTCTTTTATGTAGTTTAGGGTTATTTCTCTTCTTTCGGTTTCATGCTGAGTGTTCTTTTTCTCAATACCAGGAATGTTTTCTATCATCTCAGGCAGTTGCTGCTGTCTCCAAGCTGAGAAGTTATGTGCATAGTAAATGGACTTGACTGTTGATATGTTAAGAATGGGATCTGCCCTAATCTTTCGTTTTGCAGTTTCTACAAAGTTGCTACGCTTCAGTCTTCCTTTTCCAAAACCATTAAACCTGTTATACATAGGGTGGTCTGTCAATCTTCTAAATTTTTCTGCTTGTTGCTGGGCTCTGCTATCTCTTCTGTCCTGCATTGGTTGTAAACAAGTGATCTTTTCTAGTTCATTAATAGGCGTTGTCTTCAGGCTTCCGGTTATGATTCGCATTCCTTGGTTTTGGACTCAAAGTTTGACTTAGCTGCTGTTGCCCAAGCTGCAATGCCATATTCCAGTACTGGCCTCATCCGTCCAGTATATAGCTTCTTGAGAACTTTCTCATCTGCTCCCCACGTTGTACCAGCAAGCTTTTTCATGATTGCCATTCTTTGCCTTGCTCTTGTTCGATTTTTCTCAACCTGTGTCTTCCATGTCAGGCGACGATCAAAGGTGACTCCTAGATAGTTTGGATTTTCTTCATGGCGCAATTTTTTTCCATTCAATACCAACTTAGGTTGCTGAGTTTTATTTGAGAGGGAGAACACTGTGCATGTTGTTTTCTCCTCACTTATCTTCACTAGCCATGATTTTGACCAGTCATCTAGCGCTAATAAGGCTTGCTGTATTCTGCTGTTAGCTGTACTAATATATTCTTCAGATGTCCATATGGCTAGGTCATCTGCAAAGGAGGATGTGTGTACTCTGGCTGGAAAATTTTCTGTGATGTCATTTATATATGCTAGGAATAATGTTGGTGAAAGAACTCCTCCTTGGGGGACACCTTGCTCCAACAGCATCATTTTGCTGGTTTGTCCTTGTACTTTTGTCCTGGCAGTTCTGTTCTCAAGGTAGTGGCTGATCCATTTATACATTTTTCCACAAACATGCATTTTTTGCAGTTTTACTTTCAGTCCTTCCTTCCATACTTTATCAAATGCTTTTTCTAAATCTATCCAGACCGCTAGTGTGTGCTTTTTCTCTTGGAAGGCATCCTCTATTTCCTGAGCTATATAGGTTATTTGATCTTCAGTGGATCTGTACTTTCTGAATCCTGCTTGGTGTGGTGTTAAGAGTTTGTTTTCTTCCAGATGCCATGTTAGCCTGCCATTGATAATGCGTTCCATTAATTTTCCTACACAGCTAAGTAGACTGATAGGTCGATAGCCATTTGGTTCTTCCAGGTCTTTTCCTTTCTTTGGGACTGGTATTAGTATAGCTTCCTTCCATGCCTGTGGTACTATTCCTCTCTTCCAGCTGTTATTTAGGACTGCTAGTAGTTTCTTCTTTGCCTTGGTGCCTAGTCCTATTAGCATTTCATTTGTGATTCAATCCTTTCCTGGTGATCTCTTCTTTTTTAGGGTATTCATTGCCTGCTCCATTTCTTCCATTGTTAGATTTGCCATCATATATTCTGCTGCTGTCTCTGTATTTCTATGATGTATCTGTTTGTCTTTGATTGCTTTCTTCTGTTCGGTTGTAATATCAATGTGGTTTGCATTTGCATAGTGTTCCATTAGTGCATTTGCAGCCTTTTTTCCTGTAAGCAAGGCATTTCCTTGTTTAATTGTTATTTGTTTGTTTTTAGGTCCTTCATTGTTCATGGCTTTCACTAGTTTCCATAGTTTGTTTCCATCCCTGTCAAAATTCAGGTTTTCTGTTTTTTCCCTCCAACAATCTCTGGTTTTTTGATTTACTGTTCTTTTATATTTTGCTGAGATGGCTTTGAGAGAGATGTTCGCTTCAATTGTTTGTTCTCTCTCTGCTGTCTTCCTGGCATCTTCAACTTTGTCCTCCAAACTTTGTAGTTCTTCAGTCCAGTATGGTTTGTAATTTTTCCTCGCTCCTCTTGGAATGGACTCAGTGGCTGCCTGTATTATCGCTCTGTTTAGACTTTCCACCATTTGCTTTATGTTGCCATATCGTGTATTTATGTTTTCACAATATTTGTCTGTTAGTATGGCAAATCTGTCCCAATCTGCTCGTTTGTAATTCCAGCGGGGCAAGGGCTTTTGCTCCTGTGGAACATACTCCATATTCATTACAAGCTTGATTGGTCTGTGGTCACTACCTGCTAATTGGTCCAGCACATGGCGATCGATTTTGTGGAGGATGTCTCCTGTGCAGAAAGCTAAGTCTGGAGTAGAAGTGGTAAGCCATCTTCTGGAGTAGAAGCTCGGTGTGTCATCCGCTTTGTTGAGTAGATGGAGATTTGAGTCTATTTCCCAGTCCTCCAATTCATCTCCTCTTTTGTCAGTATCTGGGTATCCCCATCTTTCTGAACGGCTATTAAAGTCTCCGACAATAATGCAGTTTGTGTCAGTTATTGTCATGTTTGAGAGTGTAAGGTGCTTATCTGGTGGGCTATACAGATTGTAGATTCTTATTTTCACGTCCTTTATCATTATATCAACACCTATAATTTCCGTTTGGTTGTCAGAGATCACAGAGACTTTGCTGCAAGGTATTGTATTTCGTGTAAATATTAGAACTCCTCCTTTGTGTCCTTCGCGGTCGAAACGTGTGGCCTGATATCCTCTGACTGAGAATTTATGATTGGCGTTGAGGTGTGTCTCTTGAATGCATGCCACATCTATTCTATCTTTATGAAGGCGCTGTGTTAGGCAGTCTTTCTTCTTGTAAACTCCTTCGGCATTCCACTGTAGTATGTTGAGTGTCCGGGGTATTTGGTCAATAGCTCTTAACCTACTCCTCTGTGCCTTGACTCCACAGCACAGGTGAAGGTGACCACCAGTAGTCATGGGTGGACCCCCTCGAGGCAGGGGGCCCGGCACTATCACCGCCTGATGGGACTTCGCGGGATTAGCACCATAACGATTAATTTTGATTTGTGACATCATGAATTAAGTTACGTTGCACTGCTTTGTCAAGCCTGTGGCTCAGTACATCCGATTTCGACAAGCATTTATTCGGGATGCTTTCCCTAGCCTTTGACTGTCCCCAGTCTACCTACAAGGCAGCAGGTTTTACGTTGCACTGCTTTGTCAAGCCTGTGGCTCAGTACATCCGATTTCGACAAGCATGTATTCGGGGTGCTTTCCCTAGCCTTTGACTGTCCCCAGTCTACCTACAAGGCAGCAGGTTTGTGTGTCTCTTCGTCTGGTCCCTCTCCCTTGACCTGTCCGACATGGGTGGCTCTACCAGTAGCTGTGCTACCGTCGGCATAGCTCTTGGGGTCATTGGGACGCACAAGCCCCTCTACCTCGTCACGGTGGACACACAGCAGAGGGGACTTTTTTAGTTGCATATCCTTTACATTACGTCGCAGTCAACCCCAGTATTTTTTCTACAACCTCAAGTGTAACAATGGAGGATCACTGCAGATATGAGGTGGATAGCTCGTAGCCACGTCCCCAGAGCAATCATAGTGTCTCGTCCTCACTTCGTATTGTGTAAACTTCAAAATGGACAGAAGTCACACGAGTGAGTACCTCTCATAGACACCTTTCTCTACTTTGCTTTGCTTTGCTTGAAACGATAATTCTCGACTATACCGAATTGGTTGTAATTGGGGCCGTTATAGTGTATCTAAGACTTCTTCTTTCGAAAATATAGATGCGTGTCTCTGCTTCCTTGAAAGAGTTGACTTGCCGCAATTGTGTTCGTTTCATCCTTGTAGTTTTACATGTCTGGACAGAGTCACGCACTTGTTATGGCCTGGAGTGATTGTGTAACCATCCCGTCATATGGTGCTGTTTCCTTCAGGGAGTTTTCCCAGTTATCGTCTCTCTTGGTATGTCTCCTATTTCCCCGTCTATGGTTGTCTTCGGATCTTCTTGGTCTTCTTTGATTTCGTGTGTCGTTGGCGGCTCGATAGTTCGATCCTGGTGGAGAGCGATACAGATTATCGACCTTCCTATACTCTTGTTCATGGCTTGGGTTGCGGGTTTCATCCAGTTCTAGTTCTTCTTCTGTTGATTCTTCTTCTGTCTGTCTCTAACAAGGACTTACATGGATAACAGGATATACTGCCCGGATCATACGGGAGTGCGAGGCAATCGGCGAGCTGATCTGTTGACCCCAGGATCGCCAGTAGTTACAAATATGCGTTGTTCAGCTAAGGATTTTGAAGTTTCTAATACATACTGATAGTTTAAGACACAGTAATGGATGAAACAACATATTTAAGGATGCTCAAGATAGTATTTAAGTATCACTCCAGCAGGTTTAGACTTATGAGACGGTGACATGTGTACCACCAATGTATTGCTTGAACGATCATTATCTATACATTATGACATTTCCTAAGGGAGACGAAGTATCTATTGATTTGCCCTGAGTACTATGATGTAGATTTTGAAACTAGGAACTACAATGACTTATCAGCGCTTTCTTTTATCTGAAGCGATATAAGTATGTTTAACGATATATTCGTTAACTTTTGGTGTTTAGACATTTCGTAACATTTTAACAATTATATTACAAACCAAAACATACATTTAAGTTTTGTCACATTTTGTAAGTTTCAAAAGTAATAAGTAAACAATATAGATACTTCAAATATAAAAGTTTGTAAATGTTTCCAGTTGAAAGATATAAATGTTCGTGGTTTGTATGGGTTGGAGACTAGGCAAGATGTAGGTCAAGCTGTCGTGTGGTACACGGTTAGCTTGTGTGAGAGTGTGCCTTCGTTTTCACTTGATATCCACTGTTTTTCTACGCTCACGGACTATTATCTTATATAACTGTGTAATTTAACAACTGGCAGATTTATTTCTTATATTTATGCAATTTATTATCTTTTAAATGTCAGCTTTGAGCAGAAATTAGACGCTATCTTGTCGAGAGATCGACTACTAACTTGAACTAATAAATAAAATACACTACTCTCTTATTCAACAGCACAAAAACTGATCAACATGACGACGACGACGGCTAGAATCGGAGTAAAGAAGTCTTGGTTGTAAGTGACCGGGTCGAGAAGGAAACAGGAATGAAACACAGTTGACAAGATTACTTGGAGTGTGATTACAAGATGGATGATTATGATCCAGCCTGCCCAACAGAGTAAGTTTGCTAGTTCATTGTCATTTTTCTTCAGTTGAAAATCAAAAATCCGTTGGCTGGGTGTTCGTTGAGTTGCTGTTGACCGTTGCTCAGTTTAGTTTATAAACCTGAACTGTTATCCGAAGTTAGCATTCTAATTCTGTTTACTACTGCTTCAACTTTGATCCTCTTCTCAAATTATACACTGACAACAAACATTAGGGGTTAGAAAGCTGCTCCTGTTTTAATACTGCTAAATATTAATAAATACAAGGTTGTTGGAAATTCGTGAGACCCCATTTTGATTTTATATTTTTATTGGCAGTGTAAGTAAATACTAAATAGTAAAAGTAGCAGGTGGGAAACCAGACCTGATAGATATTGTTCAATAATAGGTTATTAAATAGGTAGACACATTGAATTAGAAGATAGAGTAACTTGATTAAGATCCACCATACCATGCCCAACAAAGTGTGTGCTAAGGGCAAGGATTTATTTTGGTACATCCTTTTTGAAGATTCTTTGGACATGAGTTATAGTTGTTACTCTTAACAGAAGTTATCTATTGATGTTTTTTAACTAAAACTTTTTAACCAATGTATTTAGTATTTACAGGTGAGTAAAATTATAATTTAGTGTAACTGGGTTATGGAATCATGTTAATGATTTCTATAATTGTAGTGCAAAAACATTAATACATTATTATAAAGGGAGAGTTTATTCGCAGGGCCCTGCGAATAAACAAAGCGTTTATTCGCAGGGCCCTACGAATAAACAAAGCGTTTATTCGCAGGGCCCTACAAATAGACGCTTTGTTTATTCGCAGGGCCCTACGAATAGACGCTTGTTTATTCGCAGGGCCCTATGAATCGATACTTTATACTTAGTTGAAGTATGGCTGTTTAAATATCAGGCGAGTTTAAGAATTGTTAACTTGCGTTTCTGTACACTTACTGTTTACAGGCATCCATCTTTGTTTACGTTACCGACCTACTATTTCCTACTATTTATGTCCTGATAATTCTGGTCCAAGCTGACAGTAATATGCGTCACCTCAGAGAGACATGATTAGGGTCGTTAGGCAATACAAACACCAGGCTTTCGACTGACTGGCCTCATGAATTAACAAATAAACAAGGAAATGCTACGCATATAAAGTGCAGGAAAACCTGGTATATGTGAAGCGGGTTGAAAAGAGAGAAGAGAGAGATAGATAATGAAGATAGTGTGCGAGACAGATATGTGAGATATGAGAAAGATGTGTTGAAAGACATGAAAAAAGTGATAAAGACAAGAAAGAGAGAGAGGGGGGAGGGAGATAGAGAAGAAGAGAGAGAGAGATGTCCGTATGCCTCTCTATATTCCTCCTGTCTGTATGCCTCTCTATTTGTCCACCTGTCTGGATGTCTCTCTACATGCCCGCCTGTCTGGATGTCTCTCTGTCTCTGTCTGTCCGTCCGTCTGACAGCCTGCATGATTTCTTGTTCTCTATCAGCCTACTTGTATCTGTCCATTTGTATATATGTCTATCTGAATCTCTATCTAACAAACTGTCTCTCTGTCTTTCCATATGCATATGTATGTCTGGTTGACTCTCTATGTGTATGTATGCGTGTGTCTGACTCTCTATCTGTTTGCTGTCTGTCTGCCAGTTTATATATCCGTTGTTTATTTGTCTGTATCTCTGACTGCCTGCCTCTCTCTCTCTCTCTCTCTCTCTCTCTCTCTCTCTCTCTCTCTCTCTCTCTCTCGGTCGCTCGGCCGGTCAACCTGCCTGTTCAGAGTATTGCAGGGAGAGGTTGAAAGAGATGTATGAATTGGCATGGTGGAACACAGATGATCGACGAGCGAGTGTCGGGTTGCATCTAGCTACCCATCTACCTGCGTACCTACTCATCCACCTACCTGCCTAGCTACCCACATACCTGCTTACTTAACTACCTACCTGTCTACCTACCCACATATCTGCCTCTCTAACGATCTATCTGTCTAACAACCCACCTACCTGCCTACTTAACAACTTTCGTGTCTATGAATATGATTATGAAAATGAAAACTATGAATATTACAAAGAATTATCGCCGAAGCAACGGAGTACATGCTTTGTGCTCGATACTTTTGACAACAGCCAGCGGGGAGAGAATTAAGCGGAGGAGAAGAGGTAGGGGAGAGGAGGGAAGGAAAAGGAAGAAGAGGGCTGGAGCCAGAAGGGGTAGAAGGAAAACGGATCGTTTGGGACTCAAAAATGTGTGGGTTGGGTATTGGAATTGCCGTAGTGGAAAGCAACGAGGACCAATACTGGAGAAACTGGTACTAACTAAATTACACTCACTTTAAACAACACAATACCCAAAGAGATGAAGGATTGACTTTCACCCAATGAACTGCTGAAAAATTTAAAAAAACATTGTCGGGCAAGGAAACGAACGATTGACATTTGACTTTCATCCAATTAATTGCTGAACAATTTTTAAAAAAAAATGTCCGGCAAGGAAACGAACCTCGAGCTCCCGCCCATCAGGCGGGAACACTATCAACTATGCCACTGACGCCACGTTTTCCAATCAACGAAAATGTATAAATATAGCCGCAAACTTACGTTAAATCACGTGACCAGCCGTGCCCTGCGAATAGACGCTTTGTTTATTCGCAGGGCCCTGCGAATAGACACTTCCTATTATAAATTATTCATTATTGTATATTATTGATTTTTATGTGGGGTGTTAAAATACTTAACTTTTTCTGCTTTACAATTTTAATCCATTCATAGCGTCTTCAATACTTGACCTGCAGGTTGTTAATCTTAAACAATTGTATGTTTCTGAATATCAGCTTTAAATATGTGACATTGATTCACTTAAACTAACAACTACTGAATGAAACTGAAATACACGATGTGCCAGAAAACAAACATATATATTCAGTATTCACAAAATGCAATGAAAAAAATGGAATATGATATGAGTATGACTATGAGTGAATTATATTAAAGATAATTTAAATAACAGTCTAACTAACTGTCTAACTACAATCTTTGTTTTGTTCAAGTTATAGAATGGTTGAAAATAATTGAAAACATAAATCATCAAGGACCGCCGTCTCTGCACTGAAGGTCAGCTTCAGTTAGTCTTTCAACTCTCTCTCATCTTTACGGTGCACATATCTAGGCTCTTCCAGTCTGTCTCTTCCTGGTGTATTGTTGTTTACCCACACATAACGTTACCTGCATACATTTGGTCAATTTACATCCAACTTGGGGTGTTCTGTTGAATACCTTTTTATTGATAGACAGCAAGTGTTAAGTTAGCTGGTTTCCTTGGTAGACAGTTTCATTGCTGTTGTGCACAGCACTCCTTATTAACTGGAGATGCTGCTCCAACAATTAGTCAGAGTAATGGAGAAGTCCGAGGCCAGGGTTGTGATAAAATTCCTGATGTTACTAGGAAAAGCACCTACAGAAATATACAGAGAGATGGAATTGGTCCTTCGTGATTCCTACCTTTTGTATGTTTCAATAAAAAAAAACCAAATGTGTAAATAGTTAAAGTGTTAGCCCTCAAATGTTGCTGATCTGCATAAACCTGCAAACCATCTGCAAAGTGCAACAACTGGAAAGCAACAAGAGTGTAGAAAGAAAGTCATTGACATGGATTTTAAAAAATGACAATTGCAGAGACAGCTAGTGCAGTAAAACTGAGTGAAAGAACAGTTAACAGAATTGTACACAACATAAAAAAGTGTGCATGCTTCGATTCTGCGCCTGTTGACATGTGAACAGAAGCAAAAAGGGTTAATTGTTGTCAATAGTTCAAAAGACACCAGTCAGAAAGCATATTGATGATCATGATAACAGTAGATGAGACTTGGGTTCACCATTAATACCCCCAATCTAAAATTTCTAGCATGCAAGGGGAGACCCCGGGCCTGCCAACATGTTTCAAGCAGAGAGCTCAGAAATCTACAAGAGGAGGATGTTGAGTGTGCCTTGGGATGTCAGAGGTGTGCTGTTGAAAGATTACCTGACTTGAAGCAATAGTGCTAATGGTCACTGCAATGCAGGTCTGACCAAAATGAAAAAGGCTGTGAATTCAGAAAACAAGGGATAAGCACACTTAGAATCTTCCTTGCTTTCTCACAGAGAATGGGTTATGCAGTTAACAGTGAGGGATTTTAATATTGAGAATCTAAAACGCCCACTCTGTTCTTTTGATTTAGCTCCATCAGACTAGTTTTCTTTTCCCAAATCTAAAAAAAAAAAACAGCACAAAAGAAATCATGATCACAGTGATGAAGTTGTTGTTGAAGTTATATTGGCATATGATAACTGCTTTCATTAGAAAAATAGGTTGTTCTATGTCCAATGTCTTTACAAGTTCAAGCAGAGATGCCATTAGGTGTTTCAATTGAAGTGGTCGCTATATTAACTGTGGTATGTTAATTTGAGATGGGAGATAGATATCCCCAAATTGCGTTGCAGACTACTAACTGAAAACCAGAAATGGCTCACAACACTCGCTAGTACTGGAACAGACACATCTGGTAGGGTTCCACTAATGTATCAGATAAGGTTTTCTAGTAGAAGGCCAAGAGAGCACAGGAAAGGCACTGCATTCAGAGAGGAGAATGCTCACTCTTGTTAGACTGAAAGCAAGTAGTAACCCTGCCACACAGCTGTCCTGATCTGCTAAGTGATGTATCACTATCACTTTCATATTTAACACAGTTACACACACGTAACTCTGATAAAAAGGAAACTAACTCCTGGGAAGGGTTAAGAGATTATAATAATGATGGTGATGGTATGAACACTGGGCATCAAAAGTAACACATTAATTATTCATCACTACTGATAATTAGACACAGAATGTATTTAATGTCAATAGTCTATAAGAATCCACTGCCAGGTATTGTCTCTGGCTTAATCGAATTATTATAGTTTGTTTTATTATAGTTTGTTTGACTGTTAACTGTGGATTCCATTTTGGTCTAAGCTATTGGCCGTTGGTGGTCACTGAGGTATCTAATGTTTGTAGTTGTTCACTCAGCTTCTGATCACGAGGCTTGGGTGGTTCATTTGAGTTCTGAGTGGTAAATGCTGATAAATGGTCCTCTACTCTTCACTGCAGTAGGAAGGTTGAGTCCCTCTGCATTCACTGATGATTTCACCACTCATGACATTTATATACCTGGTTTAGGCATACCATAACCACCATCTGATTGACAAATAAGACATCAAACATGTATCCGCCCTCATAGGAAAGTTGGGGAAGGTAGGGAGGTTAGCCAGATTCTTGACTGCTGTATGCAGTCACTCAAGAGCTCAATAGCCGCACAATAGGTCCATACCTCCTCTGTCTCGGTCCCATGTTATAATGCAATTATACATGTAGGTAGGTATATATATTGATGGATATATAGATCGACGTAGCCATCATCTCATGTCCGATATGACATATCCCATCCTATTCATGCACTGGGTATCCTACTCATTCTTATATTCAAAGACCTATTTGCCTAGTTTACTGGGCAGTTTCAAATAATGACACTCTCACCAAGCTCTTGGTCTATTCTTCTTCAAAGGTATTTGCCCTCATACAATCACAGTATGCTCATTTTACACATAATTAGTATAATTATAGAGGATCATGTACGTTGTAATATATAAAAGGAGATTATAAAGAATTAGTAAAGAAAATATCTGGTAGATCGTCTCATTAATTGTAGCATAAGCAAAGAAAGATAACCACTTGATATCTTATTAGCAAAGGGAAATAACTAATATATATCTTCAGAGTACTTCATTTAGTGAGATGGAATCACTAAACACTATTCTATCAGAGAGAGAGAAATACTGACTGAAGGGTTTAATCTTCTTCAAGGTAGTTCTACTAATACGAAGGTTGTTACTATAAGTGGCCACTCACCCTCAGTAACCAGGAATCTATCTATGGTATATTTATTTTTTAAAAACCAGAATTACACACACAAACCCTTTCTGCTCAAAACTACATTGTAACTGCCACAAGATAAAATTATGTATTGAATTTTTAATAGTGTTTCTAAAACTGTCATAGGGAAATAGAACTAATAATCAAGTTGTAGTTGGGTGGTACATTGCAAAGGTCACATTGACAAGGAATAAACACCATACACAATTTCAGTTCTCTATGTCATTTCCTTCATAGTCAGGGTAAAGACCTGTGATTCTCATCTCATTGTGTTCCTCTTGTATCTTGTGGTGTTTATGGGCTTCAATATTGAGATTCCTATGGAGTTCCTCTGTCCATGATTTACATCAGTGTTTCCCAACGTGGGGCACACGCCCCACAGGGGGGCAATTTGATTGTTAAGGGGGGCAATTCGAAAATGGAAGAAATCGGCTGGATATAACAAAACGGGCAAGACTTGAGACTGAAGCTAACTAAATTGGAACCTGTCTTAAAATCTCTTTGCAGCAAGTATCAAGCGCAAGAATCTCACTAAGTTTAAATAATAAATAATTACTAATAATTAAAATAATATAGAAAAATCTTTCATTAAAATTATTTTGTACTTGAATTTCAGTTCTGCATTATATGTTTTGAAAATTTACTTACTGTATTTGCTCAATAATTTCCTATTGATTTCTTTCTAAAACCTATCATTCGAGTTTCTTTAGTGAACATTTCAATTTTTGATTATTAAAAATAATGTATATATAATGTGTGTGTGGGGGGGGGGGGGGATACAATTATTTTAGAAAGGCTTAGGTGGGGCATAGCACAAAAAAGGTTGGGAAACACTGATTTACATGGTCAGCCTCTTCTTGTGGTTCCATTTTGTCTGTCATCATTTCTTGTTGTGGTATAGTTATATGGCTGAACCAATTTAACTTGCTGTTTTTTTTTTAATGAAAGCTAGCGCTGCTATAACCCCCACTTTAGTCCTGATTTCTTTTCTAATTTTCTCTCTACTTGATACGTTGAGTATTCTTCTCAGGAATTTAATTTCCATTGTAATTTTTCTTTTTGCTTTTCTGTCATTGTCCTATGATTTGCATCTTGTAGTAGCCACCCTGTGGATGAAGAGGTGTCATTCTTAGCGATTTTATGTTTGTTTTTGTGTGTGTGATAATAAGTGACGATCTGATTATTGTGCCCCAGTGCCAACTTACCTGCTGCCAAAAGATGGCATCCACTCCAGAATAGCTCTATGTTGACACATTTGGGGTAGTAGAGCTTGTAGTTCATGGTGCCTGTTAGATCTGAGTGCTTGGAGTACAAAGATCAGTAAGAATTACTAATGGATTCATATTGTCCAGCTGATTCTACTCTTTCTTCAGCTGTGGCTGCTCTGACTTTGGAATCATCATTGATGTAATTTGTTACAGTTGCTATGGTAAACATGGTGGTATAGTGATGAGTGTGCCTGCCTGCCAAGCCAGTTACCTGGGTTCAATATCCAAGAGACAGAATGATTTGTTCTGACCAGAGTAGCTCTTGGGTTGATCCGGCCTAAAAAGTGGGTCCCAAGCAGTTGTCAGAATTTCCTGGGGATTGTTTGTGCAGGCAAGAAGGAAAGGAACTGGTCACCCCAACCTCATTGTCATGATCTAGAATATGTGATGGTCTAACACCTCACAGCCTTGTGACAGTATCTGCCATGGAACTACTTTTAGCTTGACTTTATGTGAATGGTTCTAGTGGATCTCTATGGGTGTTCTACATATACATCCGCCCCACCATTTACTGTAGCATTCTGAGGTGGTACATGTGTATATACATGTGTGCAATATTTGTGTAGGTATGTGTCATCAATAAGATCTACTTCTATCTTTATCAAGAGTTGCTGTTCTCAATTCTATACTGTTTTGTATATAATGTTTACTGTACACACCATTTTATTCTGTTTGATTCATTCATTCAGTAGCATGTCCTTTGCAGAACCTCACTCCCATAACAACCTTCCGAAAAACCTTTCGATCATAAGCAACATGTCCCATGTCTGATACACCCATCTGGAGATCATCAGCCACTTCCTGCACCCATCTTCTCTTTGGCCTTCTTCTTCCTCTCTTCCCAGGCATATACCTCTCTTTTATTGTTCTCTCCAAACTTTCGTGACGTTTCAAGTGACCAAAATATTTCAGTTTTCTTTTTTTTATCGTCTTTAATAGCCAACCTTCTTCAGTATTCAGCTCTTGAAGTATGGATGCATTTGTTCTTTTCTTTACCCAAGATATTCTTAGAACTCTTCTAAAACATTTATATTCAAAAGCATTTATGCGTTGTTCAGCTTGTTTAGTAAGTGTCCAGGTCTCACAGGCGTATGTTGCAATGGGAAAGATGCGTGCTCTTAAAAATTAAATTTTTGTAGTTCTGTCAGTCCCACTCCATAATTTATTCAGTTGTTTTAGTCTTTGAAGAGCAATGGATAGCCGTCGTTAAATTTCTTTCATTGTTGGTAATCAATGACCCAAGATATTCAAAATTTTCTACCACCTCCAATTTTTTCTCATTAACATATATTTCTTTCTCCATAGTAGTTTTATCTGTACGCATTATCTTTGTTTTTGCTATGTTAAGATATAAGTTGTGATTTTCACTATTCAGTTGTGTTGAGGCTATTAGGTTTTCTATACCATTCTGTGGTATAGAAAATAGGTGGTTTGAATCATAGGTTTAAAAAAAAAAACTCTTCTTTCTCAGGTTTCTGTTCTGGTATTGATGTTAATGGCATGACTTTATCTGGTTATTCTGAGATCTGTCTGTGTGGCCATGTGGCTCAGTGTATAAAGCTTAATTTTTCCTGCCACGCCTATGCCAGATATTTGAATCTTTAATTGGATGATCTTTACTACAGCAGATTTTTCTCCTTGAATTATCACTTTATTATCTTTTCAGTAATTTAGTGTTTAAACTTTCCATATTTTTTCCAGTTCCACAATTGAAGTGGCCTTCATTCCTCCCAGTAGTAATTCTGAATGCCTGAATTTGCACCTAGTCTAAGTTGCATAATTTTGTGTTTGTGGCTGTACACCATTCTGTAGGTAGTCATATACTTTGCTGGTATACATTTTGATGTGTTCTGTCATTTGCTCTCCAAGTGGTGTCACAAAGTTTTCTTATCATGGCTAGTTTTCTAGCTGTCATTTCAACTCTGATTATATGACATTTTCAAGACATTCTGGTGTTATTGTTACACCAGGGTAATTTGATTAATCTTTTTCTTAAAGTGTGTACTTGATGATTATTTTGCCTAACTTTTTGTTTCATTGAGAGTAAAAAGTGTAGTACTTTACTGTCTAAATTTGTATGCATCTTTTATCTGTCCAATTGGCTAGGATTTCTGCAGCATTTTGTAGCCATTGATTCATATTCATGCGAACATAATATAACTAGGTCACTTGCATACATTACTGCCTTGATAACATTGGGAAGTTCTTTGATAGAGTCCTTGATTTATATCAGATACACTATAGGCATAACGTCTCTTGTCTTGAGGCACTCCTTGGCATAGCATTGTATTTAATTTTTGTGGCCATCTAGATGGATTCTCGGCCGCTCAGAAAGCAAAGGCAAACTGCTGAGCGTAATCTTGCCAAGAAATTAATGACAGTAGTAAAATGCTGGTGTTGACAGCGATGTCCTGTAAAGGATATGCGAAAAAAAAAGAGATGAATTCTGGCTTTCCTGTTATAGAGATCCATTAATGTTGTTATCATTTAATTTAAACAGAAGTAATTTTTCTTCCACATCTTGTCAAATGCTTTTTGTAAGTCTCTCCACATGGTCATAATGTCCTTTTTATGGAATGTGCCCTCTATCTTTTGAGATAGATAAGTGGCCTCGTCTACTGTGCAGTAATATTGTCTAAAGTCTGCTTATTGTTTACTTTCAAGGTAACATTTTAACCAGAGGTTGATGACATCGAGTGTTTTAGAGATTCAGCTTGCCTGTAATTGGAGGCCATTGTGTTGCTTTTCCCGGGCTTCACTGTTGGTACCATAATCGCCTCTCTCCAGATCTGGTACAGTGCCAGCATTCCTTCAAGCTTTTATCAGTAATAGTCCGCAGTTTTTCTTAATGCTCCTGTTCTGTTTTTTTTAAAATAAATTTCTTTACATATTTCATCTATGCCTGTGGATTTCTTTAGTTTAGCCTGACTATAGAAACTTCTTGGGGATATTTTGTAAGTCAGAATAATAACACAATTTTTAACTGATAGCTACAATAGCTACAATTCCTAATGACAAATTAAAATACATGTTTTTATAAGCAATAATTTCACCCTCAATTTTCTGCTTCACAAAGGCAGACATTGACAGAAAGCCATGTCATATCTGTCAAACACCAATTCACATATGAACACACTGGAATAGATTTAACCAGTAAAACAACACTCAGCAAAGCACAGAAACCCTGCTGTAAGCAGAAAAACTGTAAAGTCTCCCTGGCGGCAGGAGAGCTAGAAAAGTCATGGTCGACTCAGTGAAAAGCTGCGTGGCAGTGGTAAAGAGCGAGTTATGGCTTTGACTAGTTTTCATAGTTTGTTTCCATCCCTAAGATTGTTTTCTGTTTGTCTCCAACAATCTTATGTTTGATTTAATGCTCTTTTATATTTTGCTGAGATGGTTTTGAGCATGGTGTTTGCTTTAGTTTGTTCTCTCTATGTTCTCTTCCTGGCATCTTTCAGAGTTTGTAGCTCTTCAGTTCAGTAATGTTTCCTTGTCTCTCTTGGAAAGAACTTGTTCCTTAGCTGTATGCATCTATCCCAATCAGGCTCATCTGTAATTTCAGCAAGGCAGTAGCTTTTGCTGCAGTGAAACACTCCATATTCATTACAAATTTTACTGGTCTGTGGTCACTGCCTGCTGATTGGTCTGCATTTTGTTAAGGATGTCACTTGTGCATAAGACCAAGTTTTGAGTGGAAGTGGTACAACATGTTTTAGAGTAGAAGCTAGATTTGAAATCTGGTTTGTTGATTAGATAGAGAATAGAATTTATGCCTCAGTCCTTCACTTATCTCCTCTGTTGTCAGTATCTGGGTATCACTATTTTTCTGAGTGTGTGTTAAAGATTTGGACTGTTGTGCAGTTTGTGTCATTTATTTTCATTCTTCGAATTGTTAGATCTTTATTTGCTGGGCTTTATAGATTATAAAACTGTCAGGTCTTGCCAGATATGACTGAGCTACTGTGTAACAGAAGACATTACTACCTGCTTTCTGTTAGCTCCACATTATGCCAACAGCTTCGGGGCTGAAGAGTGCGATTGGGAGGATACAAGCCTATAGACTAAATGTCATGACAGGGCAGACCAGTCCCTATGCCTTGGTCAGCAGCTGGTCTAGGAGTGAAGCTCTGACAGGCGGACAGTTAGAGCATTGCTTTTGCTGATCTGGCAGCTTCTGCAGCTGGTCTTGTTCCAGATGTATTGGTGTTAACCTTATCTCTGGAATAAACTAGGCAGGGTGTGAGAGGGATCATGCTGCATGGGCAACACATTGTCTCTACAATTCAGCACAGGCTTTGTTCTACAAGGGGTATAACTCCATCCCTGGTCCCTGCCATGGGTTGTACTTTAATGCCTGGTTTTGAAGCACTATGTCACAAACTATCGTCTGTCAAAGCGGCAAGGTGTGAGTAACAGTAGTAACAGATTGTAATTTCTGATTTTCACTTCCTTTATCGTCATTTCAACCTCTATAATTTCTGTCTGGTTCTTAGAGTTTGTGTGCTTCACTGCTTGGCATTCAGTTTAGCATAAGTATTAGAACTCATCTTTTGTGTCCCTCGTAGTCAAAACATATGGCCTGAAAATCTGTGATGGGATGTGAGATGTGTCTCTGGGATGCATGCCTCATCAGTTTTGTCCTTATGAAGGTGATTGGTTAGGGGGAGTTTTGATAAGAATTCCTTTGGTATCCCACCGTAGTATGTTGATTGTCTGGGGTGTTTGGTCAGTAGCTGTAACTATATATTTCTGTGCCTTGACTCCACAGAACAGGGCAAGGTCACATTGTTTGGACCTTTCAAGGTTGAGAGCTGGCACTGTCACTGCCTGGCTGGACTCCTTGAAATAACCACCATTCTACTTTCTTTCAATTTAATGTCATCATTAATCAGGTTACATTGCACTGTTTCATAAAGATCTGAATTTGATGAGCGTTCTTCAAGTTTGCTTTCTCTAGCCTTTCCCCATTCTACCTAAAGACAGCAAATTTATGTCACATTTTGTCTAGTCTCTAGCTATCGTCTACCTACAAGGCAGCAAATTTGTGTCACACTTTGTCTAGTCTGTAGCCTTTAGTCTACCTACAAGGCAGCAAATTTATGTCACACTTTGTCTGGTCTTTAGCCTTTAGTCTACCTACAAGGCAGCATATTTATGTCACACTTTGTCTAATCTCTAGTCTTTAGTCTATCTACAAGACAGCAAATGTATGTCATACTTTGTCTAGCCTTTAGTCTACCTACAAGGCAGCAAATTTGTGTTACACTTTGTCTAGTCTAGCCTTTAGTCTACCTACAAGGCAGCAAATTTATATCACATTTTGTCTAGTCTCTAGCCTTTAGTCTACCTACAAGGCAGCAAATTTGTGTCACATGTCTAGTCTCTAGCCTTTAGTCTACCTACAAGACAGCAAATTTGTGTCACACTTTGTCTAGTCTCTAGCCTTTGAGTCTCACCAGTCAACCTACAAGGCAGCAAATTTGTGTCACACTTTGTCTAGTCTAGCCTTTAGTCTACCTACAAGGCAGCAAATTTGTGTCACACTTTGTCTAGTCTCTAGCCTTTAGTCTACCTACAAGGCAGCACATTTTTGTCACACTTTGTCTAGTCAGAATCTGCTTCCCCAAGGACTCGGGAGCTAACGGCCTGGAAAGGACACCTGGGCCAGTGCTGTAACTTTTGCAATTTGATGTCTACGAGGGCTTCCAGGATAAACAGGAGACAGTGGCGGTAGCTCTTGACCTGGAGGATGCGTATAACAGGGTTAGGTATGATCGGTTAATACACACACTGTTGGACATGGAGGTCTGCCCTTGCCTTGTTAGATGGGTTGCGGCAGTCCTTTATGAGCGTAAGGATTGCACTGTGCATGGGTACCTGGACTTCTGACCCCTGTACTAGTACACCTGGGTTGCCGCTGGGATCTGCCTCTTCCCCGGTGCTCTTTAATGTCTACACCAGCAAAATCGCAGCTATTGAGACACCAGGTGTGGGTAGAATCTTGACATTTGCAGATGATGTGCCTGGTGTACAGACAGGGCCAGTTTGGTGAAAGACTGTACAGGTGGCGGTAGACAAGGTGACGGAGTGGTGCAGGGACGCAGGGGCCATTTTAAACCCAGACAAGGTATCGGTTGTGTGGTACTCCCTGGATAACCGGATCGTCAAGGCAGACGTCCCAGGTATTATGTTGAATGGATGTCCTCTTAGTCGAGAGAGTAAATTGAAGTACTTGGGTATCAACTTTGACAGGTGTTTGTCTTTTAAAGATCATGTGGAGGATTTGGTGGTGAAGGCTGGTAGGGGACTTAATGCATTGAGGGCTATGGCAGCAACCGGGGTAGATCAGAGGATGCTGTACAGGCTCTTTCAGCAGTTAATAATTTCTGTCATTGAGTATGGTTTGGGGCTGCTGACAGTATCAAAAAGCCAGCTTGAAAGGTTGGAGCGCATACAGAATGCTGCCATGCGGTTAATACTGGGGTGCACAAAGGACACACCAATTATCTGCATGAGGCATATCCTGGCGCTACCTACAATGACGGATAGGCATAGGGTCCTTCAGGCCAAATGGTACCTGAGAGTTGCCGCAGACAAGGATCACCCGCTGCATGCAGCAATGGATATGGTAAAGGGTCATAGACTAAGACGAGGCAGGTCCTGTATGGCACAGGCAGAACTTTCTATAAGTCAGGTGTGTGATCTAGAGACCATCAATCGTGAAAGAGGGTGGGTTGAAGTTCCGAATGACATGATGGACTAGCACAATGTAATAACAACACTGGGTCATGAGTGCAGAGAATGGGCAGCGGGCCGCACTGAGTTTGAAGTGCAACAGCTGATCCAGAGCAACACACATCAAGGTGACATAGTCATCTACACCGATGGGTCAGTGGTGAGAAACAGAAGTAGTGGCTGGGGCTTTATTGCTAAGGCTAATGAACGAGTCTTGAAAAAGGAGAGCCTGGCATATGAGACTTCGACCTCCAGCATGAGAATGGAGGTGGAGGCAGTAACATCGGCATTCCGGTGGCTAGAGGAGACTTCTGCAACACAGGTTGTATTCATTACGGATTCAAAGAATATGCTTAGCAAGGTGGAGAAAGGAATGTTTCGTGCGAAATGGATCTCGTCGCTTCAGAGGTCACAGATTGTGAGAATTGTATGGATATTTTGCCCTGGCTATGCGGGTGTACAGGGGAATGAACAGGCTGATAGGCTAGCAGG
The DNA here is from genome assembly GCA_014155875.1 of Cepaea nemoralis. Taxonomy (NCBI): domain Eukaryota; kingdom Metazoa; phylum Mollusca; class Gastropoda; order Stylommatophora; family Helicidae; genus Cepaea; species Cepaea nemoralis. The sequence goes on from JACEFZ010011543.1 coordinate 334,446, forward strand.
GAATGCATCTCTTGGTGGTATCTTGCCTATGGACAAGGAGGAGGTGGTCGTGCGCTTGTGGGACCAGGTGGAGAAGGCGGAGGAACAGATTTAGAACCCATACCCCCGGGAAGGTTAACCCGGTCAACAAATGCCCGCAGAAGTCGGATGTGTCGGCCTAACGGCGCAAGAACGCAGCTCTGCTGTAAACAGGCACAACGCAATCACATCCGGAAAAAAAACTCCGGATGAACGAAGAAGAAGAAGAAGAACCCATACATGGAAAGAATGAGATTGCGGGGGATCAGCAGGGGTTCTGGAAGAATCTCAAAACTGAGAGGGAAGACCAGGAGAACATTTAATAAGATAGCAGTGGGAACGATTAGTAGTATGACTCTTCGCTGGCTGTTGAACGAGGTGACTGAGGGGAGCACGAATGGGAATGTCCTGAGTGCAGTGATGTCGGTTCTTGACTCAACTCATGTCACACTTTGTCTAGTCTCTAGCCTTTAGTCTACCTACAATGCAGCAAATTTGTGTTACTCTTTGTCTAGTCTAGCCTTTAGTCTACCTACAAAGCAGCAAATTTGTGTCACACTTTCTCTAGCCTTTAGTCTACCTACAAGGCAGCAAATTTGTGTCACACTTTGTCTAGTATCTAGCCTTTTGTCTACCTACAAGGCAGCAAATTTGTGTCACACTTTGTCTAGTCTAGCCTTTAGTCTACCTATAAGGCAGCACATTTATGTCACACTTTGTCTAGCCTAGCCTTTAGTCTACCTACAAGGCAGCAAATTTATGTCACACTTCAGCTTGTCCCAACCCCTTGACCTGTCCAACATAGAAGACCCTACCAGCAGCCATGCTGTTGTCAGCACAACTCTTGAGGTCATTGATATACACAAGCAACAACGGTCTTTCAAAATGTCTCTCTGTTATAAGCCAGATGCCTCTGTTGCTGTCGTGTGTACATGATCTATCACATCTTCAGTCCATCAATGTTGTGGTCTTCCTCTTCCCCCCTCCCAGGTGCACTTCCTTCAGTAATAATATTTTTAGGGTTTGCCCTTTTATACATCCAAAATATTTCATTTGTGTCACATTTTTGCTGTAAGTTTTTGAAATAGCTATCATATCAGGAACATGGACTCCTAACTTCAGTTCTGGACGGAGGTTCATTCAATTAAAGTGTCTATACTGTTGTTTCAAAATAGTATCAGCTGCATATTTCCGCCCATGTCATTTTCTTGGAGTTGATGGGAGATGCCCTGAAGAGATTAGAACAAGAATCTCAGTGGGAAAGGTAGCCTTTTGCAAGGTGGAAAACATTGACCAAAATATCAATTGCAACAAGAACCTGTACTTTTGTATAGATGTTATAGCATCTGTTTTCAATCTCGTCTTCTGATCTGCCATTTGATGATATTATACTTCCTAGGTACTTGAAACTCTTTACTTGTTTCAAGGGATGTTCGTTTAGGTGAATTGTTGTTATTTTTTCTTCTTTAGTTATAGTCATTACCTTTGATTTGCTTGTGCTAATTTTCATGTTATGTTCCCTACACATTTCGTTTAGACTATTCATGTGGTCTTGTAATTCAGCTTCTGATTTTGCTATTAGTGCTTGTTCATCCGCAAACAGAGTATCTCTAATGGTTAGATTTACAGATGGTTTCTTCTGTGTTCTCATCATGCGGTTTCTGTTTGGCTGGTTTCTTTACATATGTTGTCTATATATGTTATGAACAAGAGAGGGACAGGACACAACCTTGTCGTACTCCAGATCTTATGGTGAAGGGGTATAAACGGTACCAATGGCAGCCTGATTAAACGTCCATCTAGCATTTCCTCAGAGTTTTGATTGTCAGCCAGATCCTCTGGTCACTCCCTGCAGCACCATTCTCTCCCAGCCATGATGATTGACCCGTTCTCTTCTGCACTATACACCAATCACATCAGCCTTATCATGCACCAACACCCCACTAAGGAGTGCTAACCCAGCCAATCTGTCCGCCTGCTCATTTCCCATCACACCAACATATCCTGGGGGGGGGGGGGGGGGGGGGGGGGGAATATCCAACAGAAGTTTGAATTGCAGCAGCCACTCTGAAAAAAAAAATTCACTTTGACGTACATTTTTTTTAACATTAAGAAAAAAAACAGTGCCTTGGTGTAATAAAATTAGATATTTTGCAAGCGTCTTTTTCACTCATTAACAGTGAAAAAGTTTTTAAAGGGGAATTTTTTTTTTCAACAGGCAAAATGATGTCTGATAACCAGATGTTAATGTTTCCATACTTCTTAGATAAAATTCTTTCCTACAAGATAAAAGCATATTGGAGTCCTCATCATATTTGTACACTAATGTTGTGAACATTCAATGATGATTATATTTTGAATTCCATTCAGAATTTCTTATAGTCCGTGCTGTATGGCCATGATCATGTTTGTCCACAGCCTCCTGCTGCTCAGGACGCCAGTAGTTTCCAGTACAGATTCCTCTTCATGCCATAGTATCAGCTGTCTAGATCTTCCTGTCTCTTGTTTCCTCCAGATTTTCTGTTATTACATTTTTAATTTGACCTGTTTTCGTGACATATCTCAAAAGTGGCAGATTTTTATTTCTGTTGCGTTTAACCAGTTGTAGCTTCAGTTGTTTGTTGTCATTTTTCATTGTCTGTTGTTTGAATAAGGTCACTGCACACTGGGCATTCCCAGCCGTGCTCAGTCCTCCAGTGCAGCATCCATCCCAAAGTATTTCTGCTGACTGTTGCCAGGAGGAGTTGGTTATATGTCCTCTCTTTCACTTGAAGGTGGCATTAGCGTGCCTGACCAGGCTTCTCTCCCAGTTCATGCAGTAGGGCTAGTGTTGGGTTCCCCTACGAGTGCCAAACACTATGTGTGTATTTATCTAACTATACAAATATGGGTCCAGCACTAGATGGTGTGTGCATGGGTGCTTTACTACTGACTGTTGATGTGACACCATGAGAAACCACCTTGTGTTCACTGGTTACTTTGTACATCACAGGTTTCTGTGACAGGTATCAGCTGTTATAACATTCTGCTGTAGTTTGAGCTGACGGGTGCAGGGTGTATGGGAGCATTCATTGAACTGACATGAAGTCTTTATATTTTTGTGGACAGTACAAGCATTTTTGTTTTCAAATATTTTTCAAGGGATGATCCACCATTTGAAGAAATAGACCTTTCTCAGGTGCCTTTGCCGCCAATGTTGCCACTGCAAGGTGATGCCCATGCTAGTCCACTGCCTCCTGAGTTGGAGAAAGAGGAGAAGAGGACAGGAAGGAAAAAGAAGAGGAAAAGAAATGAAGACCGATCACAACCAGAGAAAGCTGAGGATAAAGAGGTTAGATGCTTTTGTTTACACACAAGTTTTGATGTTTATTGCTCTGTTTACTTTAAAACAACATAGTAAAAAAGCCATGTTTTATTGCTGTTGATTTATATACTTTCATTTCAAATTGCTTTAAGCTGATCAGTTATTCTGGTGTCCTCCAAATCCTGCTACACTGGTTTTCTTTGGACATGTTGCATAGTTTTGTTGGGGCGTTCATGTTGATTTTGTCAGATGCTGCTAATTACTTTGCTTCTTTGATATTTCTGCCTCAACAGCTTGTGCTTACTGTTTGCTGTTGACCTGCATTATGTATCTTTGTGGTAGATGATGGGGCATTCACTTGTTCTGACAAGTGGAAATTACTGTCCTAGACAGGCTATGAACTGTCCATGTGGGTGAGAGAAATAAATTCACATTAACTGCCTCAGAATCTGTTTATGAGGTTACAAAACTGAAAAAAGGAGGAGTGATATGTCAGGACACTGTATACACGAGTCTTTGGAATGAATAATCTGACTTCAAGGTGGAGATAGTCCCATAGCAGATAACTGCTGCTGGGGTGTGGGGTGCTGTCGTTGGGGTGCTGTCGTTGGGGTGTGAAGCGCTGTCATTGGGGTGTGGAGTACCACTGTTAGGGTGTGAAGTGCTGTCGTTGGGGTGTGGAGCGCTGTCGTTGGGGTGTGGAGTACCACTGTTAGGGTGTGGAGTACTGTCATTGTAGTGTGGAGTACTGTAATTGTTGTGTGAAGTACCACTGTTGGGGGGGGGGGGGGTGAAGTACCACTGTATGTTTGTGAAGCACCAATTTTAGGGTGAAGTACTGTCATTGTAGTGTGGTGTACCACTCTTTGGGTGTGAAGTACCACTGTAGGGGTGTGAAGTACTGTCATTGGAGTGTGGAGCACTACTGTTGGGTCTGTGAAGTACCACTGTTGAGGTGTGGAGTACTGTCATTGTTGTGTGAAGTATAAACTGCTGGGGTGCGAAGTACAACTGTTTAGGTGTGAAGTACTGTCATTGTAGTGTGGAGTACTGTATTTGTGGTGTGAAGTACCACTGTTGGGGGGGGAGGGAGTACCACTGTTGGGGGGGGGGGGGGAGTACCACTGTTGTGGTGTAAGTACCGCTGTGAGGGTGTGAAGTACTGCTGTTGGAGTTTGAAGTGTTAGCTATGGCTAACAATGGCTGTAATGTTTGAGAGCAGGTGGTCAGTTCGCTCAGCATTCCTTCCCAGACAATTTCTAACTATTTTTGAGAATTGTTTGTTGCCATTTTTATGAGGCTGGATCGACCCTAGAACCATATTGGCCAAAAAAAAATAATCCTGTCTCTACAGGGGATTAAATTCTGACCACTGTCTCGGCAAGAAAGTGCACTAACCACTATGCACCGCTTGGAATGTTTAATATCAGAATACCAGCAAGTGTTATTATATCGGGTGTTCAGCTCTTTCTGTGCGGCTCACCACAGTAAGTGGCTCACGAGTTTTTAGTTGTTTATAGCTTTTCACATTCTGTGTTGTTGCAGTACATCTTTTGTTTCCTTGTAATGCCTAATAGTTTTAAAGTGGTACTTATTAAAAGCAATCAACTTTTAAATGTAAGAGAGGAGAATTTATCTGCGATGAGCATGTGAAATTGGCAACTTTTGATCCTTTGCTTCAATGTATTTGTACAGAAATGGTTGAGATGCCAGGGTTAACAATACCTCATGTTTGCCGTCTTTCAGATAAATATAGAACGTAAACATATTTTAGCAGTTTTGAAGATAATTGTTGTGATCTATACTCTTGCCTCATGGGGAGGGGGTGTATTTCAAGGTGAAAGGGTAGAATTCATTGCACCGGGTTTGATCCCACATGGCTCAGTCTATTTCTGCAGAGTTGCCTACTGAAAACATCGCCGCACAGAGCACAAACTCCATAGTTCCAGTGACGACCCCTAGGATCTAAGAGAAAATTGCACTTGTGAACTGAACGAAATGAACCCGTAACCTCCAGAGCGCGAACAGGGGGCGTAATCACTTCAACATAAAACCTGTTACCTTGGTTGGAGTCTTATCTAGAGAGAGCAAACCTGACTAAAAATACATGCCAAAATTGTGGTGCATAGCTAGGTGTTACTCTCTCCCCTCTAAACATACAGTAGTATTGTCAGTGTGTTACTAGGAGCCATCAGAGGTAAAACAGGAGGGTTGGCATGATACTGGCTACATGGTCCCGTAGACAACTTTGGCTGGGAAAAATCCAACCAACCTTGACCAAGTCGAAAGATTAGAAAAGAAGAGTAATTCAGCCAACCAAGGAACAAACCTTATTTTCAAGAGGTTAAGAATTGAACATGCAGGCTCGTCTAACATTCTGTCCTTCTTGTCTATCTCCTTATGCACATAAAAGTCTTATTAGGTTAATCTTAAACATCAACAATAATATATGCGCTTTAAATGCCTGGGGAATATTAACCCTTTACAGGGCAGACGCTTGTCCGTTTTGTAGCCCTGAACGGGCAAGATTTTTTCAGGTTCTGTAAAAATTTCGGTTCGCGTTAGTAAAAACATCACAAACAAGGTGTTAGTCAACCGATTTTAGTTAAATAAACAACACAATGAAGGGAAAAGCATGCAGAATATGTTACTCACGTGATTGTTGCCGGTAATCCATATATGAACACAAATATTTACGAAATACGGCATGTTGTTTGTGATTTTCCGTCATCTATACGGCAATTTACAAACACATTTTCAGAATCATAATCACTTACTTTAAAGTCCGACTCACGACTGCTAATGCAAAGTAACGCTTTGCACTGATATCTAGCTCCGATTAATAATCAACTTCGTGCCCTTTAATGTCATTTAAATTGAACAGAGCGAAATCTCGGCTATCACTTGAAGAATCGCCGAAATCCATTTTGAAAAACAGCGTAAAACTCCCAAAAACTATCAAAACAAGTCCGTAAAAGTCCGTTCAAAGTCATTGTAGCGCGTTTATATATGGCGGCCACGTTGTCAAGCTATGGGCGAAAGTGAAAGTAGCCGACGGAAGTGTCGGAAAGCCGAGAGATCGCGTTTTTACAATGCATAATAGTATCGGCCGGAATCAGACGCTACGCTCGTATTTAGAGACCGGCCGGTAAAGGACGCTATGCCTTGTAAAGGGTTAACAAATAATTACATCATAAATAAATAATACTAATTAATTGTAATAAGGTTATATCTCATTGAACCATATAGAGTTGTTGAGTTGAGAACATCACTGCACTCAGGACATTCCCATAAGCTCTCCATCCCCTCGTTCAACAGCCAGTGAAGAGTCACACTACAAGATAGACTAATGCTTGGTGTACTAGAATTTTTTAAGGGGTATGTAGTTTGTATTGACGTAGTATTCCAATAGTTTGCAGTTGTATGTATAGGGGTTGGTGGTATTTGATACTGCACAGAAGATTATTCCACAGGTGAACTGCGGAGTATGCTAAGCTTGTTTTGTATGTCTGTCCTAAGCTTGGGGATATGCATTATGTCAAGGGGTTTAGTAAGTCTTGTATTATATTTAAATAGTTAAAGTTAGTTGCATATCCTTTACAAGATGTTGCATTCAACAGCAGCATTTTTTGCTGTTGTGATTTCTTGGCAAGTTTACCCTCAGTAGTTTGCCATTGCTTTCTGAACGACCGGCAGCCATACCATGTCGTAAAACAACCGTTGCAATGCGGTCTGCTGCCAAATCGTGTGCAGCTGTGTTTCAAACATGGATATGCGGGAATCACTAACTGCGTCCGTAACCCCATCGCCACGGAAATTAAATAGTACCAAGGTAATCTGGAGCACTTTTAAGATTTTTAAAATTGGTTTGGCCTTATTGAAAAGTTAGTCTTTATGGAGTGGGAATAGCAGACGATGTTTAAATAGGTTAGAATTAAACCTATAGCCCGTTTTTGAAATGAGTAAATTTGCTTAGTGATTGAATTGGAACAGGCATCCTAAATTGTGAAGCAATAGTCAATATGTGTCAGGATGGGAGAAGTATAGAATATCTTTCTGTTTTCATCAAATTGTAGACATTCTTTGCTGTTTGTTTAACAAATGATTGAACATAAGAATTAAAGGTTAGATTTCTATCAGTGAAGTGCCCAATGCTTAATATGCAGTTGCACTTTCTACTGGCATGTTACCAATCTAGAAATTAAGGGTTGTCTGTGAATGTAAAGTATGTAGTTCATCTGGTTGTTACTGACAGATGTTGTTTTACTGTTACTGTTTATTTTCATGCTGTTTGTTAGCATAGCTCTACTTTGCTACATTGTTTATTCTGGTTGCTAAGACAACTTCAGCGCATTACAATTTCAGGGGTTTGTATAGATCGTGCATATGGAAGAAGGCTCTTCTAAAAGAAATAGGTGATGCCGAGAAATCTGGATTGTTGACTTACCTCTTTTCACCTAGGAAACTCTCCAGAATTGGCGTTAGGAAAATTAGAGCTATGCATTCAGTGGGAAAGATAACGCAGGTGGTAGAAGAAATGAAATAGAAATATGTTACTAACATTTTGGGACTAATTTGAAAAAAAAAATTGAATGGAACGGACAAGAAGCTTCTTAACTCAGGTGAAACAGTGCTGTTCTCATGCCTTACAGAGGCAAATGATCCGCACTGTAAACCACCTACAGAGATACTTTAACATCTTATTAACATGGAAATCAAGAAACTAAGGAACAATTTATGGTCACTGTGTGTAATAAGTCCTACAATAGTTAGTGGACGAGGTGAGTACTGAAGACTTGCTGATAGCAGGTTTCAAGCAACTTGAGCGAATGATGTAGAGTAGACCTCGGAAAAGGGGAATGAAGACCTAAAGCATGGACAATGCCTGAAATCCTTAAAAAAAAGGAAATTGGGGGGGGGGGAAAGGGGCAGTTTTAAATAATGCCAAATCTGGAACTGCTAAAGTAGTAGCCCATAAAACTCACTTAGTAGCTAATAAAGAAGTTGAGAAAGTGGATAAAGGTTGACAAGAGACACTTTTTACGTAACTCAGCAGGGAGGCAGAAGTAGCAGCAGTGAAAGGAAACCTCAGAGACCTTTACAGAACAATAAGAAAAGTAGTAGGTAAATATAATCCACCAAGTGTACTGATGGAAAATTATAACAGGAAAATTCTCACCATTAAAAAGCTGCGGACGATTTGACAGCAGACCGCCTTGCGTTGGTTTTCTATGAAATGTTATGGGTGCAGGTTGTTCAGAAAGCAAGGGCAAAGTACTGAGCATAAACTTGCCCAGGAGTCATGAACGGCCAAAAAATGCTGGGGTTGACTGCTATGTCCTGTAAAGGATACGCAACTAACTTAACTAACATTGCTTCTGCTATGAAACCTTCTAGACCAGCAGCTTTTCCATCCTTTATCAGTTTGATAGCTCTTGTATTTTCTACTTGAGATAGTTTCCCACAGTTGATATCCAGTGCCACTTCTGCAGACTGGATATCTGGAGGGTTATTTAGAGCTGGTTTATTATTGGATGGTCCTTAAAATATTCAGCCTATTCATTCCCCCACACTCCTTCATGGCCAGGACACAAAATCCATATGATTCTCACAATCTGTGACCTCTGAAGCGAGGTGAGCCATTCCACACAAAATATTCTCTTCTCCACCTTACTAAGCTCCTTTAGTCTGTGATGAAGACAATGTGTGTTGCAGTAGTCACCTCTAGCCAACAGAAAGCCGCTGTGACTGCTTCCACCTCCATTCTCATGCTGGAGGTTGTAGCCTCACTAAAATTGATTCTCTAGTTTATATTGTATTTGTGGACTACAAAATGGCCTTACATAAGATTGATAGCACATCTCTTTGGAAATTAATAAACCACAGAAGATCATTAACTTAATAAATCAACATAAAGACATTAGGGTAAACAGATACATTTCAGATAAAAACAGGTGTGCGACAAGGATGCCTTTTGTCAACTATAATTTTTGGTTGTGTACTGACTTTAGACTGGATTGTGTACACAGCTGTCATAACAAATGGAATTCAATTGGACCCTGACAAATATAAAATATAAATAAGTCCCAAAGCAGGAATCTGCTATAAAGGGGTAGGACATGGAGGAATAGTGGCCAGTCTTTTCCACACTTAGAGGATGATGAGCTCAAACAGTGAACCCTTGTCTGACTGCAATCATGACATTGTCAGCAAAACCTTCTGGTGATTACACTAACACGCCCAGTGACCCAGACAAAACAGCTTGATTATTTGTACTTTGTCGATGACATTGCACTCCTGCCAGACCCATTACACCAGATCCAAGATACACTCCCTTGATGGGACTCATATAACAAGGATAATGAGATTAAGACATACAAACAACAACCCAATCTCCCTTCAGGAAACCACACTTCAAGAGGCAGAATCATACCTACCTAGGTAGTGCTGTAGACAGAGATGGGAGAACACACAAGGCAAGAGGAACTTCCATAGCACTAGGCAATATGTGGACAGCAAAAGAAACTTAGCACCAAGCTTACATTATTTGACTCAGTGTTAAATGTGTACTACTTTAATTTTTGTTGTTTTTGTTTTTTTCGCTCGCTCATTTTGAACTCAAGCGTAGTCTGTATCCACTATTTACTGTAGCGATGGACTGAATTTTGCGTGTGCAATATCTTTCCCTATTAACAGTGTCCCTTGCCATCAGGGGGACCCACTCCCACTTCAGAGGTGCTTGTAGTTTACATCCCCAAGTCAAGGACGAGAGGTTAAAATTTTAGTCCGGCTGTCCGGTGTAGGGTTTGAACCGCTTACGTCGGCATCAGCACAACTGATGTTTAAGAACATGCGTTCTTACCCATTCGACCATGCGGACCTGCCTACTTTAATTTGATATATAATACATGTCTGCTACCATTTTAAAAACTTGTAAGTCATAACCATGACACCCCTACTTCCCATTTTCCGCCATCCATATTTGCATGATCCAAAACTTGTTTTTGTTTAGCACTGAATCTGTTAAGAAAGTTGATCTGAAAACATGGATTCGAGAATGTGTGATCTCTGGCCTAAATTTCAGCTGCTTACTTAGATGAAGAATCTCTCCCTCCTCCATTCCTATTTGGTCGTTGAGTGTTGGGTTAAGAAGAGACATCTCAAGAATATGAAACAATAATTAGAATAAATACAGAACTGAAACATGTGGAGTTTTCTATTTTATTGTTTGCCATTTGTTTCTCATCTTTGGGCTTGGGGGTACTTAGCAGTCTTGTATTTGCTTGTGTCACAGAAGATCCATATGGGGTATAACACCCTCTCGATTTTTTGATATAACATGTCTCTTTATTACTAAAATTAGATACCTTGCCTTCATGGATGAGGTGAAAAACATGGTACAGTAAGCAAGTTGAACATGTTACAGTTTCCAACAGCAGTTGGAAATAGTAAAACGTAGGCATTAGACTGCTTCCTGACAAAATTGTTAAGGGAAAGGGAGAGGACAAATCCATGAGTAATTAGTCCATTGTCTTGGATGAAATCTGTCAAAATTGCTAGGGGACAGGGAGAGGACTAATCCTTGAGTAATTAGTCCATTGTCTTGGATGAAATCTGTCAAAATTGTTAGGGGACAGGGAGAGGACCAATCCATGAGTAATTAGTCCATTGTCTTGGATGAAATCTGTCAAAATTGTTAGGGGACAGAGAGAGGACTAATCCATGAGTAATTAGTCCATCATTGCCTTGTATGAAATCTGTCTTGATAATGTAAACACAACACCCTTGCATACTAACTCAGAGAGGCCGATCTATGAGTTAGGGGTACGTAAGTGGCTGTGACCAATCCCCTTGAAAGGGGAACTAACTCAGTGATGCGTCAGCTGCATGGTATTGCTAAATGTGGATAACCACATCGGTCTTCAGCTTTCTGTGGCAGGAACAGATGGTCAACAAACATTGTCCTGATCACCTGTTCAATCACCATTGTTGCTTCTATAGATCCCCTAATGCTTGAACTCTTGCCCTGTGGCAGGAACAGATGGTCAACAAACATTGTCCTGATCACCTGTTCAATCACCATTGTTGCTGCTATAGATCCCCAAGTGCTTGAACTCTTGCCCTGTGGCACAGTGCCATGTAGTGATGCTTGCAGCAGTTTTTATTTTGTTGTTGTTGAACTCAAGCGTAGTTCATACCCGCTATTTATAGTTGCACTGGACTGAATTTTGCGTGTGGATTAGCTTTTCTTATTTCCGGTGTCCCTCGCTATCAGACGAACCCACTCTGACGTCAGAGGTACTCGTAATTTATGTTCCCCAAGTCAAGGACGAGAAGTCAACATTTTAGTGCAACTGAACTGTGTAGGGTTTGAATCCCCACCTCAACATAGCACACTAGATGTTTAATAATGAGCTCTCTGCCATTCTGACCTCCAAAGTTCACATAAAGTGTTCCCTTTCGTCTGGCATTTATAAAAGTAAAAATGTCCCAATATTTGCAAGACCTTGGCTTTTAAACAGCTCTTGTTTGACAATATCATGTGTAAAGTGGATGCTCTGGAATGTGTTGTGGTTGCAGTTTTTACACTCGTGCACTATTGAATATTTGTCCATCTGAAAGTTGTCCAGTGCAGGCAATCTAGAAACCAGTGAATATCTCTATCATTGCCACGACTCTTCTTTGTCTAGAACAGTCTAGAAAACCAACAAGTATCTCTGTCATTGCCACCTCTCTTGCTTGACTAGAACAGTATTATATCCATACAAGTTTCCGTAGATGTGCTTCACTGTAGAAAAATACCCATGCTTACCACAGTCATCCATTCTGTATCCATGTCAGTGAGCGAGTCTGTCAGTAAGACTTTGAGATTATTGGTGTCTGTGAGCAGTCAGAATTTGGCGGATACTGCTACCAGTTCCATCATTCTGTAATGTTGTGACTGCAGCTCCTCCACTTTGTTATCCTAAAGTTTACCCTGCACCCTGCCTATAAATTTCTATCCTGGATGTTTCACACCCAGCACTGATCTGTCAGTGTCAATAATGGCATTCATTTTTTATGAAAGAATTTTTATCATAAGTTACACTATTACATGCTGTGACTTGAGCAAGACATGGCTTGATTAGATGTACAAGAGACTAAGCATATATCTCATGGTTACAATGGGTGTATCCCACATGTGGGAGTCTCCTTGGTGGAGTGGTCAAGCCATCTGCCTCATACTCTGAGAGTTGTGGGTTCTATTCCAGGCTGTCTTTTGGTTCACGGCTGCATTTGTCTCAGAAGGGGGTGGGGGGGGGGGGGCTGTTGTCACTGGAGCTATGGAGTTTGTGCTTTTGTGCGCCGCCTTCGGCAGGCCGTCCTGCAGAAAGATAACGGATAAAACCCAGTGCAGTGAAGTTGATGTTTTTGACTTTTTAAGACTTTAGGTATCCCGCACGCGTTCATTGATAATCTGTATGTCCTTACTCTGGGTGGCCTCTAACTGTTCATGCTGCTTATTAGAATTAGTGTTCCCAACCAAATACAACAAACACCAGCAGGTTTTTTAAAAATTGCTTCTCTCACTTCCTGTTCTAAAATTTAGTTGCGTATCCTTCACAGGATGTAGACAGTCACCCCAGCATTATGGTTGTTCATGATTCCTGGGCAAGTGTTCAGTAGTTTGTCATTGCTTTCTGAATGACCGACACCTATACCTTTTTCGGAAAAAAAACAGCACCATGTATTTCGGACCCGGGTTTACGGGATTACGACTCACTTCCATAACCCCTTCGCAAGAAGACCTGTTCTAAGATACTTGGTTCATTAGTCTCTGCATAGGAAGGATTGCATGGAATCGTCACTGCATTTGTTGTTTGTGGATTTCATAGTTCTTTAAAATATGTCTCACATCTGGCTGTTATTTCAGTAGTATTACGTAATTGTTTCCCCATACTCGTCATTTGTTCTTGTGGAAAGAGTGAAGCACTTATATCTCATGCGCATGGCTTAAATACTTTTGAAGAATTGCCCAGAAGATATTGTAGAGTTCATTTAGAATATTTCCATATTTAGTCCATGGTTCATCTCTTGATTGGGGAGGGTGTGTTTTCCTGTCTTCATAAGCTTGCGGAATACATTGCCGTCTGGTGTATTAGAATTACGACATTTAATTTGTAAAGTTGGTTTGTTACCGAAAAGTTGTACTGAAAGTTGATATAACTGTTGCCACCATCATCATGTGCCATGCCAGTAAGTATAGACGGCCATGGTTCGTCATCTCACGCGATCACCAAGCTCTGTTTATATCATTATAATGTATTGGGGTTATACAGTGGTTGATTCCCCTTGTCTTCCGCCTGCATGTCTGTGGTTTCACTATGCTAGCCATTTCTAAATAGGCAAACCTTGCATTAGGCGCTGGGAAGGGGGGTGGGGGGGGGGGGGGGGGAAGATTCAGCTGTAGGTATCACATGAACATCATTTTCATTTCTTCAGTGAATGAGCTGGGAACCAATTTTCATGTTAGTTGCAGATCACTTTGGCAGTCAGTCACATCACACTTTAGATGCCATGATTTCTGGTCATCTTGTTGTTGCTATGCTAAAGAGTCATTAATGTTGCTGGTGTCTATTCGGGTTGTAGTTCTAGCAGTGTTAAGAATTGTTACATTATTTGTTACTGGCAAGCCCAGACATGAACCCAAGTCCTAACACACCTGCTAAGATAGTACTCTTTGGTTAGTTGGTTGATTAGGGGAAGCTGGGGATTAGTGGTCTCAGTGTTTGCTTAAGGCCCAGAAGGGACTGAGTTCAATTTTAGCAGAGGACTGGGAATGTGTCTAAAAACCATTGGAGTCTAATGATATCACATAGCTTTGTTCTATTGTGAATAATGTAGCCATCTGCCAGGATAAAAGTATAGGTAAAACAACAATAATATGAAAAATAAGAAGACATTCAAAGAGAGATGAGAAAACTTGTCAAGAGGCAGAAGCAGCATGGTTTGAGGACAATTGCAGGGACATTGAATTGGAGAAAATAAAACACAAAACTACAGGACAGCGCACAACAGGTGTACATGAGCTTGGCAGAAACACAAGGACCAGAATCTTCAGACTTAGAACAGGACATGGTAGACTGAGCACACCTTTACAGAATGGGTCTCATTGACTCTGCCACTTGCACATGTGGAGCTTCAATGCACATTCATAGCATGTCTTGCAAGACTGGCCTGGCTTTGCCAAACAGAGAAGGAAAATGTGGCCTTTAAGAGTGACCCTTCAAGACAAACTCTGGGGGACCGGTGAAGACCAGCAAACTGTCCCTGTTCTGACCCATCCCACAGAAGATGCATAGCAAATGTTGATTCGCTGAAAAAAGACAAATGGACTACACACAGACTTTTGATAAAGTAAGACACATCCCACATGATAAAGATTATGGAAAGTCTCCAAATGAATGAAAAGATCTTTATAAAGACTTTTAAAGAATATATTTTGGAAACCACAAGCTGCCATAAAATTTGATAATTAAGTAGGTCAATACCAGGCTGTCAAGAGAGGTGTGTGACAGGGGTGTGCAATGTCTCCAGACCTCTATATAAAGTGACTATATGAGAAATTTAGAGGATGTGAGAGAAATTGTCAATGGAGGATATAACATCAACAATATAAGATATGCATATGATACAATATGTATGCCAGACAAAGTTGTCCTAAGACACATATCAATCTCTGACTCAGATCTGTTTTTATTAACAAAAACTTGTGAAGATAATGTTGTTGTTTCCCCTTGTCTTCCACAACCACTCAGGAGTTTGTTATGTTTGTCTTTGACAGCAGTACCTGACTGTCAGGACAATTGCTGAGCTTATTTGCAGAGTTGCCCACTTACACTGGTGGATGGACACTGTATATCCTCCAGCACTTGAAGGTGCAAGTGGGAATTTCCCACGTATGAGACCATGGTTGCCTATCTCGTATTTTTAGTCTCTTTTTCTCAAGGCCTTTAGGCATGATTAATTCCAAATGCTTTTAAATTGCTGCCGGCAGTCTAACTGTTGTAGGATTGTAGGACCTATTTTTTTATTAGAGGCCCACCATAAACTGTTTCATGATTTCTGGGGTATTCTACAATTGTGTTATTTTCCGTGTTTGTAAGAAGTTAATGAATCTCTTGAGTTTCAGCGTCACTGTACTTATCAGCTGTTGGGATTTCGTTCTACATCTATACCTCTGAAAACATATGTCACGTAGTAATAATCAAAATTTATTACAATCATGATCTTTTTGATTTTCTCTATTGTGGTAAGGTGATACCCAAATTGCTCTATGTATTACTTTATGCGGAAAAACATGTCCTCATGTGACATTGATTCTGTGCATACAAATTTGTGAATAATTCTCGTTTACAGCATTACCCAAAGTCCACGTTGTTCCATGTTCTCTCCATGATTCATGTTATTGAATTATATCCAGGCATTCAGGTCACCCGTCAAAATTTGGATATTGCCATTTCTTTGATTACTTATAGTACTTTGAAGTTTCATGTAGATTTCCTCCTTAACTGATTCACCCGTATGTTTTGGTGTGTAATGTTGGACCACATTTCTGTTTACTTTCTTTTTGTAGTTCTAAATATTGCTGTTATTATTCTAGAACTCACTGCTTCCTACTCTATTAGTGCTTTCTCTGCCTTTTTACGTAACGCTAGCTACCTTTTCACTGTGAGGGTCAGTTTCCTCTGTGTGGCCTCAGAACAGCTGTGTTTGGAAGCTTTATGTGTGTTCCTTATACTGTCCCAAAATGCTCATCTTATAATATTGCTTTTCCCTTACTACTTGCACCGTTTTTTCCCAATTCATAAGTAGCTTTAATTTTGTATATGCCAATTCTGGAGATTTTTCTTAGTGAAAGATGGTATGCTGGCAGTACAGATTCTTTGAGCCTTTCTCCACATCTCATCATATTTCTTTTAGAAGAACCATCCATCTTGGGTCTGAGTTGTTTCTTTTCTGTAGACTTGGTCATAGTTGGTTGGAATATGCAGCATAATTGTTTGTCGGGTGAGGCAGTAAGTCTCATGCCAACCTGACTTAAGTCACCTCTTAGGACATGCCTGGTAATATTCTTTGCATCTCTGATTGGGCCCCGGTAAGACACAAATATTTTACCCGACTTAAAACACATGATACAGGCAAAGGCATATTTATTCACTATTGCTCCTCATCTCTGCAGTGTGAATGTCAGAGAGAGAGAGAGCTTAGCTGAAAGCCTTCTTGGTGGCTGTTTTGGGTCATCTTCAATCTTTCTAGTTTTCAGTCTCTCACTAACTGTTCACTGGTTGCTCTTATGGTCCCAGTGACAGCTTCATGTGCAGGGACTCTTGATCTGAAACTTGTCACACACACACACACGCATCACACTTTAAGTGTATATAGTATAATAGATGGTAGGAATAGTTCTGATGAAAGTGTATATGACAATGATAACTAATAGGTTGTTTTATATGATCTGTCTAGTAGAGCTAACATATAAATGAATTGTCAAAATCATATCAATAACAATAATAGGATTTATGTTGCCCTCATCAACAGAGGTCTGGCATGGGAAGAGGTTAACTGGAGTTCATTGTCACAACTGGCAAGATTGATGGACAAAAGAGGCAAGAGAACAGCACGGAGAAAACATTCGAAATAGCTTCCTAAAGAATTGGAGTAAGCTGAGAATAATGACTATAATAAAGTGTTAAGAGGGCATAGAGACCTTATAGCTAGAAATGACATGTTAACATAATTAGATAAGCTATTGCTAGAGAATGGGGATTATTGGGGTAAACAGCATGGCTGGCATTAGTGAGTACTTGAAGAACACACATTAGACACAACGCATCATGATATGATAGAAACAACTACACAACATTAGACACAACACATCATGATATGATAGAAACAAATTAGACAACACATCATGATATGATAGAAACAACTAGTGCCCCATTGCCCTGTCAGAGCCATGCCATGGTGTGGTTAGGACTTCACAGTGCAGTGGTCCCACATTTGGAAGGAAGTTGTTCCCAGGGTCTAGAATCAGCCCAGTCTCATGACATAAGTGCTACTGGGTGTTTAATTAGGCAATGATGGTCCATGTTATAGTCAACATATTAACCTCCATATTCTGTTACGTTATTTGTAATATTGGCCTCCAGTATGTTACCCTCATTAAAGGCGTGTAGCTTGATTACAGATATGCTGTGTATCATGTAGGTTGTCAATGTCAGTCCACACATCAGTAACAGAACTGTTCACAGCTCATGTCTTTAACTTCCTGCCTGCTGTCATATGCCAATGTTTATTATCACTCTTTCTGTCTGGCAACATTGTTGCTTTGGAAATATAAAAAGCATTGCTCAACTCTTGCCATGACGTCTGGGCGTCTTTAGTCCTCTTCATCATTCATTCTCAAACAGATGCTAGTTGTGTTGTCTGCTTATAGCAAGGCTGGATATTTCTGCCTTATCACCAGTACACTAAATCTCAGTGTTGATTGTGAATTGCTCTCCCATGCAATCAGACTTCAGCACTGCATCTTTGAGACCATGTTTGCCTCTCTTGAGGATCTCTACCATCTCCACCAGACTGCAGTGGTGCAGCCTGTTTCCATGGCCACCACCTTGAGCTGGGGCAGGGTTCATGATCATCTGTAGGTTAGTGGCCTTGATGTCAGGAGTCTAGCCATGGGTAGTTGACTGCATTGATCAAGTCTACAGTCTTGATCAAGTCCACTGCATTGATCAAGTCTACCATGTTGCCTCTCCCTGTTGTTGATATTAGCCTAAGTTATCAGGCAGCATGCACGTGCTTCACTGTCCAGGGGAGTTGCTTTTGTCACCAGTTCTACAGCAGGTCATATTTTTACATCAATAACAATACTGGTTTCATGCACAGATTTTTACAATTAATCTCCCGTCTTTTCTCCCACTTGGGGACCGGGGAGGGGGAGGGCGACTGCAAGTTTGACACTTGGTCATATCATCTTATAATAGCAGCCTGTTGTATATGACTCAGTGGCATTTACTTAGACAAAGTATCTCTGGGTTTATCTGGAGTGCTATGGGTTGATTAACTTATTATTCCACGTTAGCTTGGTAGCATTTCACTATACTTTCGCAACATCTGTTGTGGTGTTTGTTGCCTGCAGTTTTATTTTTTCTGATTCCGCATTTTTTATTTTAGACCCTGTCTGAAATTCTCAGCAGCATAATACAAACCACCACGAGTTCCCAAAGTGACTTTTCTGTTTGATTTTGTTAGTCAATGAAGCTAATCATATTTATGAATATGGAATACAGCTTCTCTCTGCATTTTGTATGTCATATAGCGGATAGACATATTAGTGTTTTTTTTTCTTCTTTAATAAGACAAAACAGAATGTTGATATATTAGTTTTTTTTAAAAAGATTTCAGTAGGCTGTTAGTATTCAATGTTTTGCTACTGTGAAACATTGATGTTATGTGGATGTGTGATCTGGGAACGAAAGAGTTGATGTCATGTGTGTGGCATCTGTATGTTGCTGATACAGCCTATATCAGTGCATTGTCACATCTGTTTATCTGTGTGTTCAGTTGTTTGTTCATCTACTGAAATACTTGGGTGGCCAGCAGTTCAGGGGCACTATTGTATTCCATTAACAATGAGTGTTTGCGAGTTTCATTACATTTTACTATGTTGGAAATGTTCATTCGTTCAGTATTGAAAACAAATGTTAAAAATGGACACAATATTTTAATTGTTTGTGTCTTAACAAATGTTTTGCTTTGTCTAATAAATGCATGCTACGCAGCCTGATCACATGGTCTCGGCAGCCATCTTGAATTTGCCAGGTTCATCATTATGGAGCAGGTACAGGGTGTATTTTTAATGAATGTGCAGTGGTTGAAAATATTGCCGGTCCAAGTTTTGTATTTACCTATTATGTTCCATGACTTTTCCATGGACCGGCAATATTTTCAAACACGGCACAGTCATTAAACATACACCCTATACTGTGCAAACGTCACTCACATTAACACAAACGGAAGTCACATGATCCTGTCTAGGTTCCACTCCCACAGGCATGCTCATGCCCAATGCGTTAATCAGGTATTCAGGTCCGAGTCCATCCTCCAGTTGGTCGAGCCTTGTCTTTTCTTCCATGAATCTTGCCTTTCATCACTGTTTTTCCCTAAATGCTGCTTTTTTTTGCGTTCGCGCATTTTGAACTCAAGCGTAGTCCATACTCACTATTGTAGTGATGGACTGAATTTTGCGTGAGGGTTAGCTTTCCCTATTAACAGTGTCTCTCGCCATCAGGGGAACCCACTCCGACTTCTGAGGTACTTGTAATTAACGTCCCCAAGTCAAGGACGACAGGTCAACAATTTAGTCCAGCTGTCCGGTGTAGGGGTTGAACCGCTTACCCCGGCATCAGCACGCCGGATGTTTAAGAACACGACAGTTTATCTATTCGGCCATGCAGACCTGCGCTGTGACATTTGATATGGCCTAGGTATTGCACTTTCCGAGCCTTATGCTGTCTATGAGCCGGTTACATGTCGGTATTTGTCTTCCTTTGGGTCCATGATGCCTGAATAACTTGTCTGTAACATGTCAGTGTACAAGTGTTTGTTGCCACGGGAAAGATGCAGGCTGTCAAAATCATGACTTTCATTTGTTTGCTAGTGGTGTACCAAATGTGCTTAATAACGTTAACGTTCAGTGTAAGTGCAGTGGCATGTTAGGAATGTGGATGGCGGTAATACCATCAGCCACTTGCATGTTTGTCAGATTTGTATTTTGAAAGTAAGGCTTGTGTGAGTTTCTAGGGAATATACGATAGAAAAACAGTGCAAAAATAGGAAGACTGGAAATAGGACGAATCTAATGGACTTGAACGTAGTTGTCTACCTTGACACTTTGAATATTCAGCTTAGTAAGTTCTTTGTGAGCAATCTTTCTCCATTTCCTAGGATAGTTTTGATCTACAGTTCTATGTTAGCACTTTGTGCCAATCCAACTTTCTGCTGCCGAACTTTCTAGCACAATTCAATCTAGTATCAAACTGAAGTATTTCACTCCAGTGTCCAATCAGTACTATTGTGTAGATCAAAAACACGACATATTAAAGATTTATTAATAAACAACAACCATTCATTAAATGGTGCTTGCGAGGTCTAAAATAATATGAGAGGTCTCTACGCGAGAGAACTAAACACATTTGAGCGGTGGGTGAGGAAAAGACGTCGCTTGACAGGACACACATTTGTGAAAACCAGATAGCGTGTACTAGAAAATCCTTTCTTTGAAACCCACTTAGCAAATGATGTAGAAGATGACATAGAAACACAGTGGAAGATTATTATAGAGATGAATAATATGGAGAGGACATGGAGGCAGTTGCAAGAGATGATAAAAGATAGGACGGCAATATGGGATAACAGGCATACGGAAAAGAAAGTGGACTAGCAATGGGATAGACAGACGAAGTTGACAAACGCTTATCATGTAAGTGGTACCACTTAACGCCTGGTAAGTTAGTTAGATTGTACATGTTCAGTTAATGCTTGAAAGAATAAAGCAGCCCGTAATTTTCTCTATATTTTTAAAGTCGCCCACAGAAGACTCCCATAGAAAGAGGATGGCTTTAGCCGCAACGTACATTTTCTCACTCGTGATCGTGTTCTAGTAAGGCCAACTTCTCGATTTTTGATGATTCATTCCTAGACGGGAGCACATGACTAGTGGGTCAAGTTGTCCGCCGCACACATCGTGGTTTCGATTCTCCACAAGGCTTTTTTTGTTAAAGTTGCATATCCCTTACAGGACGTCGCAGTCAACACCAGCATTTTCAGCTGTTGGTGTTCTTGGCAAAATTACGCTCAGTAGTTTGTCATTGCTTTCTGAGCGACCGGCTCGCATACCCCGTAAGTAACCAACGCGACGCGACCCGCTGCCGAATTTCGCGCAGCTGTGGTCCTCGCGTGGATATACGGGATTACGGAGAAAGCCGTTAAAAACCTTCGCCAGGGAGAACGGCCCTATAAGGCTTAGCTTTAAACAAAAACCCGGTTCTATACGCTTCGTCGGCTCTGTCGCCAGGGGCAGTGGACGCAGTTTCAGTCCCCACATACGGATTCCAAGTCACCCGCAGGCCATTTGGGAGCAGGTCGTTTTGCATTGATATTCACATTGTATGAGTGTAGACCGTTAAGAAAGCATTGACAAACAACTGAACATAACATTGTGTCTGTAAAGGACAACTGTTTAATCCTGTACCCTACTGCGGCGGCTGCCTTGGCAAGTGGCCTGGATGCCTCAGCCGGAAAACAGGGACAATGAAAACACACGGAACAGCAGCGGGCATGGTAAGGCTGCATTGACCAGTAACTACGTTGACACGTCATTGTTTCCTTGCAGTTTAAGCCGGTGCTTTCAGACCCCCTTTGGACAACGATCCCTTTCAGAATGATATCCCAATTGTGGCTGAAACCGTCACATGACTATTAATCTGAGCCAGGCGATGGACCCTAATATAACTTCGTTTCTGAGGTTGAACGGGGTAGGGTTAATGATAGAATGGACCAATAACGTGAATCACATTTTGAGTACAGACTTGGTTAGCGTGGTTCTTGGTTCCAAGTGTACTCAGCTATATGTGCTTCGCTAACCACTCATCACTCCTAAATGAACACAACAAAGCTCTTGTCATGGCGCTACACATCCCCCCACCTAACCTGTTTATCGGATTCCTCTTCACCTCATCTTTTTCTGCCCAGTCAGGGGCAACCATTGGCGATCTGTACTTCTCGATCCTCTTTATCATCTGATACGTTCAGGTAGTTAATATGGCCTAGATGTTGACACATATCTCTTTGTCTTTCTTTCCATCTCTTGCCTAACATTACTCATGAGGCTATTCTCTATTCCAATGTTCCTGCTCATATGCCCACGCATTTCCTGTTTATTATGGGTTTGAAGACGAGACCATATGTAATGCTTCGTTAAAAATCTACCCATAGTATTTCAGGATCCTCGCCGGTGCTACGGAGTTCGTGCACTGAGCTGAGATTCTCCGGACTCATGCTTGAGTTAGGAGTAGAACGGAGCACTTATGAGTTACACCCGTGTGCCGTGATGTTGATCCGTCGACTAGACTAAACTAAAAAACCACGTGTCATATTGTATTCTAAAGGTTTATTCAATCAGTCACATGCTGTCTCTGCAGCTCATACTGTCTCTTCCCTGGTTGTACTCTCACAGACTGCTTCACTGAAAGATGAAAGGCGGCAATATATATATATATGATAATGAGATGGCGTGTGGTATTTACATTGTGGGGTGTTCATACTTTACTAGGGACGGCAGAACACAATTCAGCGCTACTTGTTCATCCATTTCTTGTTTAACAGGGAGACCTGTGGCCCACAGTGATACATCGACGGGTATCCACGTCTGCCACACTCGCAGTTGAGTTGTGCGTTTTATAGGCCCGACTTTCATGACTGGTAGAGTTGTTTGCACCTTCTGACACACTGGTGTGCTTGAGTACAGGAGCAGTAACATCGTTTGTTGTGGCCACCTAAAATCTCTGCCTGTAGCTTTCTTGCTTGATATGTAACCTTCCTAAACTATCTATCACTTGGCGGCACAACAAAGTCCTGCCCACGTTGGCCGCCATAGTGGACGCAGCACGAATGAAGGCCAACAAGGAGGGGAACGGACCGAGGCCGGTGGAAATTTCCTTCGTCCGAGCAGGGCGCAATAATGGTAAAGCTGACGACTTGCCGCTTGCTACCGTCTTCGACGGTGCGAGGGACTGGCAATTGACCGTAGATCTAAAGGACCGTGGCAATTATCTGAGGTAATGAAGGTTTGGCTTGCGACCTGCCATTGTACTTAGACTCCTCGTCAGCCAAGCAGCTAACGCTGATTGAGCTGACTGTCCCATACGAATCGAATATCGAGGAGCAGCACCTGTACAAGACAGAAGTATAATGACATGGTCGCGAGTCTCAGGCGGGAGGGTTATACCGTCAGGCTGTTTGCGCGAGGTCTTGTCTCCTACTTCATGTTTGATGTGCTGAAAAGATTGGGCATTAAAGGGAGAGCAAGGGCCCGGGCCCAAAAACAACTGTCTCTGGCAGCCGAAAAGGTCTTGTGCTGGCTGTGGAACTGCCGCAACCTAAATTGGAATGAGTTTCAGCATCCCAGCCCGAGTGCAATTAACAAGCTGCCATAATAACCCCCACCTCACATTGTCACTAGATATGCATGGTCTAGTCAGTTGCAGACAGACCAAGAGGTGGGGCCGAGTAGAAAGGAAGAGTCCGGCTTCCTAAGATGATGTGGCGCTGTGAATGGGGCGCGACGAAGGCACGCGGCAACAGAGATAAGTGGTGGCGCTGTGAACGGGGCGCGACGAAGGCACACGGCAACAGAGATAAGTGGAGGCGACGGAAGCCGTGGCGGGGCATGAGGCAAGAATCCCACGACCACACGTGTCAAGGGGCAGGCATAGACCGCACGGTCTCTCCCCACCGAGGGAGGGAGGACTTCAGAGTGGACAAAGTAACAGCGAAGGGACAAACTTAAATCAGGGATAACGAACATGACCGAAAAAACGTCTCTACGGCAGGGGACAGACGCCCGGAGTCATGACCCGGACAGGACTGCCCCAGGAAGTATTAAGAAATTAAAGGGTCCGAAATGCTTGGGGAAGGGGGTTTGCTTCTGAAGATCTGAAGCCCCCTACCGTGTTTGCTCAGCGTCGGAGTTCCTATGACTCCACATCGTGCAGTTAGTAGACGCCTTTCCGAGGCTGATACTATCTGCATCGGACCTACATCTCCCAGCTTCAAACTCTGTAGCCGCGGTAGCATCCTGGCTAGACGGGCGCCTGCCGGTCATGGTTTGGGATCCACATCGGGGCGCATTTTAAAAATTGATGTAGACTTCCAGGTGGACCTAGCCTCAAATGGGCATCAAGAAATGCCTTCAGAAGTAAAGGCGACCGGCGTAATACTGACCATATCTCCCACATATGACTAGACTTCCAGTCATGGTACACAGCCTGTGCTGCTGTTGATATATTCGCAATCAATACTCGATGTGCTCTTGTCTGGGAAATTGCCAGTACTAAGGACCCTACTTTTTGAACTTTGCAGCCAGCGTAAGGTAACCATACAGTGGATACCATCTCACTGTGAAGTACCCGGAAACGACAGAGCTGATCGGTTGGTTAAGGAAGGAGCTAGTAGAACAACTTGATGTACCTGTTACATATCACAAGAAAAAAAAAAGAATGATCAAATCGGTCAGAAAGCCACCAAAACCTTCCCAAGATGACTACCACCTTGTGGACAGACCAAAAACATCAATATTCTGCGCCTCAAAACAGGACACAATAGATTACACAACCACGTGTATACACTATCAAAGATTGGCGAATCAGCCGCGTAGCACACGTGGATTGACGCAGCAGACAGCAGAGCGCATACTCCAAGACTGCCTAAAATATAACATCTAGGTAAACATTCTGGCCTAGAGAAACACCAGGGGAAGATATAACTCTATGGACCGCTGAGTGAACTAACAAAGACATACAAGAGACAACATTGCAGTTATAGACACATTTCAAGGGAACGAAAGAAAGATCGCCCTCCAAGCACCGATTGGTCTATAGGAATATGGGTCTAGCACTTAGTGCCCAATGGATCTAAAAGGACTTTACGTGTTTGTTTGTTTACTTCTGAAATCTCAGGTATCCAGAAGATCCACAATTAAACAACCACCACAGAACATTGTTTCAAATAAGACATTCACTTTCTGAATACACGTTTTCTCAGTTCGGGTATATATTCATTCCCATGCTGACTGATTGTGCATTATTCTCACATATCGTAATACTTCATTGGTATTGTCTAAACAATTAAACATTCATTTGATGGTCTGTTATAGTTTCAAAGTTCTGACGTCATTATCCAAGGCTTACTTTGGGCGTGTCAGTCTCTAAATATTTGCTTTGTCGTTTCCAGGACACGATTCCTGGTGGTACTGCAGACATTTATGTGTGGTCTTGGAGTAGGAGAAAACATTGGAGCGAAACAAAACACAAACCATGAAAATAGCACGATGCCAGCGATAATTTCTGGCACATCCAAAAGTATGACGTGGTCATTGAAATAGAGTATACATAGCCCTTGTCACCTATCATATACATAGCAGGTCCATTGCAGAACGTGGCCCTTATATCACGTGAGGCACTCGAGCTTGGGCCAGTCCCCCCTGCCTGGTACATCTTCAGTACAAGTTGTCTTTTTTGCTCCTTTTTATGTCGTGCTGGGCGACTCCGGCCTCTTCTCTCAGCAAAAAAAAAAAAAAGCTTTCTTTTAGTTCTGTAAAAGCCTTCGTGACGTTTAATGTAGCCAACATGCGATTCCTAGAAATCATGTTTATGAGCCATGTTCTTCAGTGTTTAGATCTGGCAGCATGTCAGTGGTTTTCTTGATTCAGAGTAGTAGAATATCTGATTTGCCATAGGACAGATGTATGTTCTCAAAACTGCCAGTTTTCTGTGTGCTGATATTGTGAATGTGTTAGCTGGTGTTGTAGGGTGGCATTCATTGCTGAACCTAGACACGTTTGCTTTGTATCTTCGCAACACGACAGCACGGGTCGTGTTGTAGCCGCTGCACAAAACGCCATTCGCAGAAAAGCGTAAACGTGTTGATTTATCTTCGCCTATGACCTGTTGCTGTTTGTTGCACAGATAACGGCAGGAGACGACCACGACTGTCCCCCGGCAGATACAGCTCAGCACACACCACTGTCCGCAGACATGCCTAGTGGTTTATTTAGGCCAACCTCCAGATACGCACAGAGGTAGCGCTAGTTGATAGTTGTAGTTTTCTCATGTTCAATGGAACAGTTCGCTGTAACAAGTCCTTGCACGTTTGTTTGATATTGACAGACAACCTTACTATTTGATAATATTGTAACCCGTATAAACTGTCAGTGCCGTGGTTAGCAACAGCTTTGTCTAGTACATATATGAACACCTAGACTGCCTTAAGGCGTACAGTTAACAAGAGTTCGCCGTTCAATGCGCGCCGGTTCTACCCACAAAAGCCTCGGCGTTGTCGCCATTTCTGCCTCGGATCTTAGGCCTAAGTCGTAGTCAGTGGGCGTGCTGTTGGCTGGCGTTGGGTTGTCTATTTTTAGCAGCCCAGGGGTTTTAAGACGTGCAGGAAGAGACTAAACATTACACACTGGGCGGTTAATCGGTAGTCGGTCTATCGCGGGGGAACCCACCTCCCCGTCACCTTCAGCCGGAGTTATAGTATAAGCATTGTGTGTAGTAGGTATTGTAAGTAACGACCGACGGTTTTTGTTTCCAGATATTGTAGAGAGCGCACACCATACTTGTATGTATACTAAACTAACCCCCCTTTCCTCACACACACATATGAGTACAGACTGTATCACCATGTCAACTTCTAACACAAATACATTCACACATATGCGTGTATGGTAGTACTGTCAGTCGTCACGGGTGTATCTTGTTCTTGATGACGCCGTGTTCTAGGCGTTGATCTCACCCACATAAAGTATCTCACCATCTCGTTAGATAGGAACCAATGATTCCAGTTCAGTTCCAGCGTGTCATCACTTTCGCATATGTACATACAAATCAAATGCACCAATTTTCTCAGGCCCAGTATCTTACATTAACTATTCTGTATCCTCAAATGTCACACTTAATGGGCTAGAGATGTGCGTTCCCCATGCCAACAATTTAGTTGCATGATCTTTATAACGTGGCAACCAACCCCAGTATTTATGGACTATGATTTACCAAACAATGTTAGCTTAGTAGTTTGTCTTGCTTTCTGAACGGCCTCACACCATCGGAATCAACGCAAAAGTCTGCTGACAGATGGAATCTCCCCCAGCTGACTTCGATCCTCCGACTCGGTATGTTGAGGCAATCAGTGCAAATGTACGTCTCACGATCCCATAAGCCACAGCGCCGGTCGCTAACACCAGACAGACCATAGCTAATAATTCAACGTGCACTGTCTGTTGTCACTGGTGCATCTGATCACGCGCAGGCCGTTCGTTCGCTCACCATCTACGGCTGTTTATTCCCAAGTGCACAGATGGTGGTGTTATCCCCGTGTCAACCACATTTACATCTTTGTTGGCGCTCGGACTACCACAAAGGCAGTATAGTTCAGTGAGTGGCCCGTGACCTGCCCGTACTGTCTGTTGTGATGAAATCAAGTTGGTGGATGCCATATTTCTGTACGCATTGCTGTAACCTGGGTATGACTAGAAAGTCGTAGTCTTCTTGATTAAGTGCCATGGGATGATTAATCGTCTTAAGTGACTTCCTGTATTTGCCGTGGTCTTATATATCGCCTGAATGTTGTAATTGCGTTATAACACATGTCTGCTAACATATTAACAACTTTTACGTCATAACTGGGACCTTCCGCAACTTCCCATTGTATGCCATCCATTTTTGTTTGGTCCAAACATACTGTTTATTTTTACACTGAACCTGTTAAACTTGTAATCAGTGGCGGACTGGCCAGGCCCGATGGCAAATGGACCCCTGAAACGTACAATATTCTAAACATGTTAATGACCTTTTACTCCTGGCAACCAGTATTTGTAGGCCCAGTTGGTCACTGCCGGTCTCCCTGGCCGTTAGCGACTTTCTCCGTAATCCCATATACTCTCGTGAGTAACGTGACGTGCGCGAGAATCGGTGGTGGTTCTCACCGCGTCGGTAACTTAGGGGTATGTGAGCCGGTCGCTCAGAAAGCAAAGGCAAACTACTGAGCGTAATCTTGCTAAGAAATCGACAATCAGCTTAAAGATGCTGATGTTGACAGCGATGTCCTGTAAAGGATTTTTTTCCCCGCGTTTTAATCCTGTTTCAGGATATTGCGGTCAACATCATCATCTTTCAGTTGTATGTTGATTCCTAGGCTAGATTACGTTCATCAGCACGCCACGACTTTCTGAGCGACCAGCTTCATACTCTCATAAGTCACTGGCGCGACTCGAACGGCTTCCAATTCTCGTGCGCTCACGTCAACCATCAGAGTATTCGGGGCTACGGAGAAAGCTGCAAACACCTAGGCCAGGGAGGACAGCGCTGTAAAGAATATGCGAACCCCAAAAAAAGTTGGTCACTGCTTGCAATATACAACAATGAATTAGCAGTTGGACAATTCAACACAATGCATTGCCTTAGTGAATGAATGTAAACACGGAGGTCACAAACAATATGTTGCACGATTTATTGCTGCCTGGCTTATTTCGCTGCATCTCGTCAGGAAAATGCGGCAGTTAGATAACACATGCAGTGAATAAATGAATAATACTTTCGTTGATATATCCCCAACGGTAATTTCAAATATAAAACAGTTTTAAATTTGAAATTATATGTCGGTGATGAATATTACATTGATACTAGCGACTTTGTGATATTTCAGCAAATTTAATTTAACTTATTATGATATATAATTCTGCATATGCACCTGGCGAGATGCAGCGAATTATGCCAGGCAAACAATAGTGCAACTTATTATTCCTGACTGCTGAGTTGTACAATTACGATTTGCTCATACAGCTGTCAATCATCACTTAATTATCTGCTGACCTACATCACGGTCCTGTCTTGTACGTTGACTAAATCTAACCCCCGCCGACACTGACATGAAGACCGCATCTCAAACGCGTGCGCTGGAGGTGTTCTTTCTGAATCACCAGTAAACAGAACCAGTAACTCGCCATTCATAATAATTTATTCACGCACTGCCTGTCATCACTCGGGAGAACATATACAGGGCGGCTGCCATGTTGCCGATACTAGACTAGATTGCCGTGGAATAAACTCACAGAATTAGGTTGATACATAACTTCACATTACCGCTCATTAGTTAAATGTACCCACAGGCATAAATGTACCGATTCTACCGCCTATGGCCGCAGCTAGTGGAGAAGCGTACGCAGCGGCGCCATTTGTTTGTCGATAATTGCGCAGGACTTGCATGCACTGTTAATGTAGCCAACAACACGCACACGGCGGAGTGATACACGCAGGTTGTTCTAATAACCCCAACGAAACATTTCCAGAATATGCTGGGAGCGGCTGGCCGAGTGGCTAGAATTCCGGATTCGCCTTCTGGAGACCCGGGTTCGAATCCTCGGTAAGGTGTGGAGATTTTATTTCCGTCGGGGGCAAAAAGAAAACTCTAACCTGTACAGTTCGCGGTGACTGCGCTAGCCAGGCGGCCTTAATTCCTCAAGCTCAAGGCCCCCCCTCCCCTCGCCCGCCATACACCGCAAGGTACTATATTGGCAGTAAATGACAATTTAAAATGACAGATGCAAAGCAGTACAAATAGTACATGGTGCATTTTTCTCGTAATGCTCCCAGGTTAACAACATTTCTAAAGACGGGTGTCCTTCCATATGAAAAACACAGGCACGCGTGCACTCTAATTAGTTTAATTGTACAGGTTGTTGCTGACACCAAGTTGTGTCCATGATCTTCCTCTGTGTTGCTTATTATTAATTTTGCGAGATGCTGCTATATTTTCTATGCTTACTGGGTTTAAGACTGCCTGTTTGTGGTGGTAATTGCTAAAGTATGTGCTCTGTCAAGAGCCGGCCCTACTTCTTCTGTCAGGTGCCACTGAGTGTTTGAGGTTGAGGGAAGATGTTTAGTAGATACAACAGTAACAGATAATCTTATCCCTACCACCAGACCAGTACTGTGTGCACTTTTATGGGCACATTGTGCAACATTTTTGTCAGGTCTTAGTCAGATATGACTGAGCTTCCGTATGACAGTAGACGGTACTACCTTTCTGTTAGTGCCGACCAAACCCGACACCCCACATTGTGCCAACAGCTTCGGGCGGAGCTTCGGGCGGAAGAGCGCAATTGGGAGGATACAAGCCTTATCCTAAAGACAAAATGGCAGGGCAGACCAGGCCCTAAGCCTTGGTTGGCAGCTGGTCTAGGATCGAAGCTCCGAAAGGCGGACAGTTAGAGCATTGCTTTGCTGATCCAGCAGCTTCTGCAGCTTGTCTTGTTCCAGATGTATAGCTGTTACCTTTTGTCTGGAGTGAACTAGGCAGGCAGAGAGAGGGATCATGCTGCATGGGCAACACATGGTCTCTATATTTAAGACCAGGCTTCATGCTATGGAGAGGCAATAACTCCATCCCTGGCGTTAACCGGCCTTGGAATCAAAGTGAGAAGTAACATTCACGGGTTATAAGTCCACGATGGGTTGCCTCTGACAGTGGGAGACACCTACAGGTGTCACTGATCAGCTACCGCCAGCCTCATGCTGGGCAACCCCCGGCCAATTGGGCGCTGATCCGCCACAGCCTGCCTGCTTCAATATGTGCTTGGGGCTAGGACAAAATCTTGTCCATAGTTTCGGAGAAGAACTGATACTGGATGGCAGATTGGTCAGTGTGAATCTTCCCAGCATGTATTGAGACTGGGCTGACCCAAGAGCCACGTGTATAAATGAGGCAGTCACTCCTGGTCTCTGTGTCACACTTTATCTGTGAAATCTGTTAGACTTCCTAATCTCCCAGTCCCAGCCAACCTTCTTCAGTGTTCAGTTTGTTTGAACAACATAAAAGGCATGTGAAATATTCAATAAGGCAGGTCTTTGATTGGGAAAGCAACCCCTCAGATTGTGTTAGTGCGGTGGGAGTATAAACAGTTCACCTTTGTCTCCTGTTTAACCTTCAGTTAGACAAGATTATTTTATATATTGGAGTTGAACAAAATAGGTTATATCCTGTTGAAGAATATTCCAACTTTAGGGGGATATGTAGGTGTAGTTTTCTACAGGATGGGGCACCTAGCCCCAAGTAAAGCCTTTCTTAGTCGCCTCTTACAATATGTGTGATAGGCTTTCTGCCTCCTGTTATTCATTACAACAGTGGAGTTTTGCATATTAATGTCCTTCACACACACATGAAATTGATGTCATGCCTGTTTCCCACTTCATCTGTAAACATTGTCATTCAGTAGTTAGGCCTCTTGGTCAAAACATGTACAATAATGCAGCTTTGGTGTACAGGCACTAAAATGTTCTTGTTAAGAAAAAATGGCTAGAGGTGTCATTGGGAGCCATGGTAACGTAGTGCTAGATCTTCACCCACCTCCCTGGTGGTCGTGGGTTCCAGTCTACAGGGGGGGGGGGGGATTTAAAAAACGATATGGATTAAGTGGACCCAGCCTAACATGTGTAGCAACAATGTCTAGGGAAGTAAGCAACCAGCATGGTACAGATAACATCACTCACTGCAGGTGAGGATATGCCCAGTATACCCCCAGGCGTGTACAAGAATCTGTTACTGACTGTTCTTATTTTCTACTAATGGAGTGAGTACAGTCTGGACACACTGTCCCATCACCCTCGACAGATATTGAAGAGTGTAGACTAATTGTCCTCATGACACAGTGCTTGTAGGCTCGCCTGTGAGGACCTCTAGCTAGCACAGTGCTTGTAGGCTCGCCTGTGAGGACCTCTAGCTAGCACAGTGCTTGTAGGCTCGCCTGTGAGGACCTCTAGCTAGCACAGTGCTTGTAGGCTCGCCTGTGAGGACCTCTAGCTAGGGTCTGTATCGGTTCACTACCATTAGCACTAGCACTGGATGCCACTGTGTGCCAGTCTTTGACTAGTTGTACACCCATGGCTGTGTCTGCAATAGAGTCAGTCATTTGTTATGAATAATATTTCTCTTGCATCCATGTTCAGTGTCCCCATTGTAGTTGTCTTCTGAAGAGTGGATTCTCTGCATAGTTTCTATAGGCACCTCATGGAAAGTGCATCTTTTTCATACAATCACCACAGGTGATGCATGGAGAGTGCATACATACTCTTCATAATTACTATAGCTACCTCATTGAGAGTGCATGCTCTTCAAATAATCATTATAGGTGCTTCTTTGTAATCACCAAATCCAGCTGATGAGAATATTATATTGGATTCAAGTGCCAATTCTAACTCACTGAAATTATCCTTCATTGTTCCAATCACACTGAAGTTGAATGTTTTTTACCCAAAGCTGCACATATCACAGCTTCTGTGTAAACAGACACAGTGCAAGCAACATATTTGTCAAGAATAACAAGTTAGAAGAAGAAATGTCTGTAATTGATTGATTTGATAAACTGAGAATTGATGTGTATTTTTCAGGATGATGAACCTAGCGATCACTGTCCTGTCCTGGAGTTTGTCGAGCCAGTGTTTAATGAAGGTGAGTGGTGGTTCATCTGTTGCCTTCTCTGTATTCACACCAGGTACTTTACCAGTTCTTTAGCTGCTTCACTGTCAGGAAGTACTCCTGACTGTGACTCATCAGTTAACCGTGGGTACAAACACTGGTCTAGGTAATCCCGTTGTAGGGAGCAGCACTGGGATGTGAATTGTTAAGCCTTCACATATTCTGGGCCACAACTTAAAGAGATGGAGTTGCCAGTCCTCTTCCTCATTATCTTTCCAGAAATTTCTGATCGCTTTGTTGTGGGGATGGTAGTACTTTATTAGCTGTGACTGTTGAGTGTCACACTGATGGTAGTATTTTTATTAGCTGTGACTGTTGAGTGTCACACTGATGGTAGTATTTTATTAGCTGTGACTGTTGAGTGTCACACTGATGGTAGTATTTTATTAGCTGTGACTGTTGAGTGTCACACTGATGGTAGTATTTTATTAGCTGTGAC
The DNA here is from genome assembly GCA_014155875.1 of Cepaea nemoralis. Taxonomy (NCBI): domain Eukaryota; kingdom Metazoa; phylum Mollusca; class Gastropoda; order Stylommatophora; family Helicidae; genus Cepaea; species Cepaea nemoralis. The sequence goes on from JACEFZ010011543.1 coordinate 367,562, forward strand.
TGTTGAGTGTCACACTGATGGTAGTATTTTATTAGCTGTGACTGTTGAGTGTCACACTGATGGTAGTATTTTATTAGCTGTGACTGTTGAGTGTCACAATTGTGGTAGTATTTTATTAGCTGTGACTGTTGAGTGTCACACAAAATTGTTAGTATTTTATTAGCTGTGACTGTTGAGTGTCACACTAAATTGTTAGTATTTTGTTAGCTGTGACTGTTGAGTGTCACACTGGAATTGGTAGTATTTTATTAGCTGTGACTGTTGAGTGTCACACTGATGGTAGTATTTTATTAGCTGTGACTGTTGAGTGTCACACTGATGGTAGTATTTTATTAGCTGTGACTGTTGAGTGTCACACTGATGGTAGTATTTTATTAGCTGTGACTGTTGAGTGTCACACTGATGGTAGTATTTTATTAGCTGTGACTGTTGAGTGTCACACTGATGGTAGTATTTTATTAGCTGTGACTGTTGAGTGTCACACTGATGGTAGTATTTTATTAGCTGTGACTGTTGAGTGTCACACTGATGGTAGTATTTTATTAGCTGTGACTGTTGAGTGTCACACTGATGGTAGTATTTTATTAGCTGTGACTGTTGAGTGTCACACTGATGGTAGTATTTTATTAGCTGTGACTGTTGAGTGTCACACTGATGGTAGTATTTTATTAGCTGTGACTGTTGAGTGTCACACTGATGGTAGTATTTTATTAGCTGTGACTGTTGAGTGTCACACTGATGGTAGTATTTTATTAGCTGTGACTGTTGAGTGTCACACTGATGGTAGTATTTTATTAGCTGTGACTGTTGAGTGTCACACTGATGGTAGTATTTTATTAGCTGTGACTGTTGAGTGTCACACTGATGGTAGTATTTTATTAGCTGTGACTGTTGAGTGTCACACTGATGGTAGTATTTTATTAGCTGTGACTGTTGAGTGTCACACTGATGGTAGTATTTTATTAGCTGTGACTGTTGAGTGTCACACTGATGGTAGTATTTTATTAGCTGTGACTGTTGAGTGTCACACTGAAATTGTTAGTATTTTATTAGCTGTGACTGTTGAGTGTAACACTGAAATTAGTGAGTTTATCATCATTTAGTTGTTGACCTTGCCTGGTCATTTGTTAGCCTGAAATTATCATAGTTATTTGATTTTTGTGTGGTGTTTCTGACATTCTACAAGCTCAAATAATTAGTGCCAGACTTCAGTTATTGATAGTTGTGTGGTGTTTCTGACACTCTATAAGCTCAAATAATTAGTGCCAGACTTCAGTTATTGATAGTTGTGTGGTGTTTCTGACACTCTACAAGCTCAAATAATTAGTGCCAGACTTCAGTTATTGATAGTTGTGTGGTGTTTCTGACACTCTATAAGCTCAAATAATTAGTGCCAGACTTCAGTTATTGATAGTTGTGTGGTGTTTCTGACATTCTACAAGCTCAAATAATTAGTGCCAGACTTCAGTTATTGATAGTTGTGTGGTGTTTCTGACACTCTACAAGCTCAAATAATTAGTGCCAGACTTCAGTTATTGATAGTTGTGTGGTGTTTCTGACACTCTACAAGCTCAAATAATTAGTGCCAGACTTCAGTTATTGATAGTTGTGTGGTGTTTCTGACACTCTATAAGCTCAAATAATTAGTGCCAGACTTCAGTTATTGATAGTTGTGTGGTGTTTCTGACACTCTACAAGCTCAAATAATTAGTGCCAGACTTCAGTTATTGATAGTTGTGTGGTGTTTCTGACACTCTACAAGCTCAAATAATTAGTGCCAGACTTCAGTTATTGATAGTTGTGTGGTGTTTCTGACATTCTACGAGGGTAAGCTAATAAGTAAGTCACAAATGGCTGTAGAAAAATAACTAAATATGATAACAACTTGAAACAGTTTATTTTTATACATACATTGTCCCTTTATTTTTCATCATAATTTCCACCAACATTGTTGCACCTATCCCATTGTTTTATCAGTCCTCCCAAACCGTCTGCATAGAATTGTTTTCGAAACCACGTTTTCTGTTTTTTAAACCATGTTTTCACATCGCATTCAACTTCGGCGTCATTCGCGAAATGTCTCCTGCCAAGGTTGGTTGTCTGTGTTTATGCTGACAAATGTTTGTCCCGTAAAGCGGTGCATAGCTGGGTAGAAAAAGTTACGTGGGCGAGTCAATAAGTAAGTCACACAGTTATGTGGGATGGCCGGTAAATGAAAACAAAGCATGCAATTCTATGCAGCCGGTTTGGGAGGACTGATAAAACGATGGGATAAGTGCATCAATGTTGGTGGAAATTATGTTGAGAAATAAAGGGACAATGTATGTATAAAAATAAACTGGTTTCAAATTGTTATCATGTGTAGTTATTTTTCTACAGCCATTTGTGACTTACTTATTAACTTACCCTCATACAGGCTCAAGTAATTAGTGCCAGACTTCAGTTATTGCCGGCTCTGTGGCAAAGGGGTTACAGACGCAGTTTGTAATCCCGCATACCTGCGTTCAAAACACAACTGCTGGCGATTTGGCAGCAGATCGCCTTGTGTTGGTTTTTTACAAAATGGTATGGGTGCTGGCCGTTCAGAAATCAATGGCGAACTACTGAATGTAAATTTGCCAAGAGATCACAACAGCAAAAAATGCTGGGGTTGACTGAGATGTCCTGTAAAGGATGTGCAAGTAACTTTTTTTTCAGTTATTGATAGTTGTATGGTGTTTCTGACATTCTACAAGCTCAAGTAATTAGTGCCAGACTTCAGTTATTGATAGTTGTGTGGTGTTTCTGACACTCTATAAGCTCAAATAATTAGTGCCAGACTCTAGTGTATATCATGAAATTATCATAAAGACATTGATTGTTGTGTACATCAGATTGATGTTTAGAGCAGCCAACAGATAGTTGTTGGTTATGGTCTTAAGTTCACCATGGTAGGTAGAGGATCTCCTTATAGAGACAATGACCACAGTCACTGACCATTGCCAAGAAGGAAAGCAGTGGCAGACTACCGTCTTTACAGAATCCTTGAAAATAAAGATTTGACAATATAAATGACAGTCCTTCACGAAACAAATGAAAACTAAATTGATTAGATAAATTAGACATAGACAAGAAAGATTTATTGTGAGGAGAAATAAACTGGAAAATTTTGACAGGTGGCAAAATTGAAGGGAAGAGAGCAGAGGAAGGCAAAGTGATAAATACATGTATGGCTTGGCCATTTAATCAGGACAAGAACACAAGCCTGATCCAAAACTCTGGTGATTGTCTGAGATGGCTAACCCTCTAGTATTGGTATGATACATGATGATTTGTCAATTGGTAGTCTGGAGGTATATTTTATCTGTCCATGTCAGCAATGTGTCATTAGTAGGACCAGTTTGCAATTACAGTAATTTTGTTTTGTAGGAAAGAGCCTAGCAGCAGCCTTAAGTAGATTATAACTTCACCCATAATTTAGGTGTGGATTTGTGAGCATGTTAATTATCTTTGTCAGTACTGCTGTTTGTTCCACTTTTCACATGGGGCAGTGAGGAGCATTTTGTGTGATATTCACTGGCATAGGTCCCGAGCATTATCGGGGTACCCTTTGCCATGAAGTTGGAACTGCGACTAACTATCTTTAATACGTCATTTGCATGTCCTTTAAAGGACATCACAATCAACCCCAGAATATATTGGCTGTTTGTGATTTACTAGGCAATTTTATGTTCATTCATGTTCTTTCTGAATGGCAAGCACCTCATACCATCACAATCATTGCATTGCGATCTGCTCCCAAATGGCATGCGGGTGATTGGAAGCCCATGATTCGGTCTGTCGGAGAACTGTGAAACCGTGTACCTAACACCTAAGCCCCAAATGGCGTGTGGGTGATTAGAAACCCATGATTCAGGCCGTTGGGGAATTGTGAAACCTTGTCACTGACACCTAAGCCCCAAATGGCGGAAGTTTGTTTCAAACTGATGAAATATTTGTTGTTTTAGCTGTAACCTTGATCTGTTTCAGACATTGACGACATTCCAGTTTTGGTACCAGCTGTGGCCATCGATTCTGATGATAATGCAAAGGTTGATCTGACTGAAGAAAGGGATCCCCCTATATTAATCAAGCCAGAACCAGCTGTAGCAGTTCCCTCATCTTCTGCAGTTCCCTCATCATCTGCAGTTCCCTCATCTTCTGCAGTTCCCTCATCTTCTGCAGTTCCCTCATCATCTGCAGTTCCCTCATCATCTGCAGTTCCCTCATCATCTGCAGTTCCTTCATCATCTGCAGTTCCCTCACCTTCTGCAGCGACATCATCATCATCTGCAGCTTTGTCACCAATGACCTTGTCATCACCTATGGCCACGCTTGGGAAGTTGCATTTCAAACTGACTCCAGACCCTAATAGTGGGAAAGCCAAAGTGTCATTTCAATTGAAGAAAAGTGTGAAAAGTACTTTTCATGCAGCTGAAGACGTTGAAGAGGAGGAGGAACGAGTGGTAGAAGAAGAGGAGAAAGATATAGTTGAAAAGAAAGCAGCAGGGGAGTATATACCAACTCGTTTCAAAGTATCAAAGAAGCATGAAATCTTTCGGCCTAGTCTAGTTGTACCAAGTTTAAACATTGTCTTTCCTTCAACTGTGATCTCTTCTGGAGGAGCCTCCAGTAGCAGCAGTGCTGCAGCCCAGGTGGCCAAGTCCAGTACACAAACACACACAGTTTCAGGGGACACAAGGTTAACAGTTACTGATGATGCAACTGAAGTTAAGGGCACAAAAATGAAGGAAGGTACACAGTTAGGCAGGGAGACAAGATACAGGCGCAGGGAGGAAGATAGTAAGGCCGCAGAGAAGAGTCGAGGATTAGTCGATTCTCCAAGAGAGTTGAGGCGGAGTGAGAGGAGAGACAAAAATAAAGAAGATAGTAACATAGACAAGAATGAAGGTGTCTCCAGGTCTACCAGACGCATTAATAGAGGGGGTGACCAAGATGTTGAGAGACATGGAAGTTTGCGCTCATCATACTCCAGAAGGGAGCAGAATGAAGGTAAATACAAAGAAGAGGATGATAAAAGCAGGAAAGCAGAACCGATTGAAGCTAATGAGAAACGTAGATCTTCTAGATCTAAAAGATCTGACAGCGACATGAGGAGAGAGGAGAAGAGAAGCACAGATAGGAGGCATGATGACGACGATAATGATAGTAGTGGTAAACATCAAAATCATGAGAGGTCACCAAGGCGTGACAAGAATGCTTCTCCAAGCATGACAGGAGGCAGGAGAACCAGGAGTTCTCACAGAAACAGAAGTCTCAGCAAGGAGAGAGATAGTAAAACACAGGCTCCTTCAGACCTTTTAAAACACCATCTTGCCAAAGATGCGGCAAGTAAGGAAAAGGCAGCAGATAGACTGACAGAAGAGGCACCGTCAGACAATGAAAACTGTGACAGGGTCACAGAAACAGCATCAGGTGAAGTGAACACAGGAGATCCTCCATTATTAGAAACTAGCTCAAATGTTACTGAAGAAACCAGCACAGATGAGTCAGCCGATAAACATCCACTTATACAGAAAATTGTTATTCGTAGATCATTAGAATCAAATGACTTTGAAATTGCTATGGACGATCTCAGTGAAAATGTCAGTTCCGAGGACAGTCATACAAATCTGAAAACAAGGACAATTTCAAAGACAAATCCTGCAAAAGATTCCTTGTCATGTGCTTCAAATAAGGAGGTATCAGATTTACTTGAGAAGGACAAGTTTAGAAATCAAGAAATAGAGGAAGGTGATAGAAAAGATACGTCAGAACCTCTTGCTCAACAAAAACATATAAAGGAAGAAAAACACACGGTTGATTCACCAAAAGTTGAATTTGATGGCATGGTGAAGGATGACAAGGAATTGGTAGTCCAAAAGTCACCAGACAAGAGGGTGTTTGATAGTCAAGCAGAAGCGTTACACCAGGAAAGTTCACAAATGGATAAGTTCCATGCATTGTCGGACGCTGGTTCAGATAATGCTGAGTCTGAAAAAGTACTTCACAGGGTTGTACAGATGGCTGAATCAGAAGGGCTGGTTGGCAGGAGCGGGCATGTCGCAGAACCTGAAACAAGTCTGCCGGTGCCTGAGTCTGATCGTTCATCTGGAAGTACTGCATGTGATGTTGAGGTTCACATGTTGCCCAACGACGGTTCACAGATTGTGGAGTCACAAATGATGGTTGAAAGCCAGGAAGTGAATGTTACTAGTTCTGCTCACTTGCGTGAGGTAAGTTTACATATCACAGAGACAGAACAGTTAGTGGAACAGAGTATGTGCGTTGGTGAGTTGCCACAATTACCTGAAAGAAGCTCACTTATTGAGGAGTCACAAAGGTTATCTGAGAAGAGTGCACTTGCTGAGGAGTCACAAAAGTTGCCTAATAGGAGCAAACATATAGGGGAGTCAGAAAAGTTGCCTGCAAAGAGTACATGTGTTGAGGAGCTAGAAAAGTTGCCAGCAAGAAGTAAACTTACTGAGGAGCCAGAAAAGTTGCCAGCGAGGAATAAACATACAGAGAAGTCAGAAAAGTTACCAGCAAGGAGTAAACATACAGAGAAGTCAGAAAAGTTACCAGCAAGGAGTAAACATATAGAGGAGTCAGAAAAGTTGTCAGCAAGGAGTAAACATATAGAGGAGTCAGAAAAGTTGCCAGCAAGGAGTAAACATACAGAGGAATCAGAAAAGTTGCCAGCAAGGAGTAAACATACAGAGGAGTCAGAAAAGTTGTCAGCAAGGAGTAAACATACAGAGGAATCAGAACAGTTGCCTGCTAGTAGATATGAGAAATCAGAAAAGTTGCCTGAAAGAAACTCACGTGTTTGTAAGTCACAGAAGTTACCTGAAAGGAAATCTCACACTGGTGGGTCACCTGATTCATATGCAGCGGAGTCAAGTAAATTCTCTGAAAGGAGTTTGTATTCTTCAAAGTCACGGAAGTTGCAGAGGAAGAGTGTACGTGCTACTGATCAACGAAATTTCTCCAAAAAAGACTCCGCCAGCCCAGAGTCACGGAGGTTTCGTGACAGGAGATCTTTTACAGCCGAATTGGAAAAGGTGCACAGGAAAAATTCCCCAAATGACGGGGCACAAAAATTGTCTGGAAGTCGCTCATATGCTTCTGAACGAGTTCTGTTACCTGAACAGGTGTTTGTTGATGTATCAGCACTCCCTGGGAAGAGCCGGTGGGAGATGGATGAGGATGATGATGAGATGATGGGTGATAGGGTCTCTGTGAATGAGGACAAACAGTTTGTGAAAGACCCCTTTGACACACACAAGGATAGCATTCCTCGATATAGCCAGCGCTCTCGAAAAGTGACTGAAAGCAGCAGTAATGAGGATGATATATCACTGGACCATAAAAGGCATAAGAATAAGAAAAAAGATAAAGCAGAAAAAAAGCTGAAGAAGAAAAGGAAGCATGAACACAGCAGTTACAGTGATAATGTAGAATCAGCCAAAGCAACCGAAGATACTGATGTCAATACAGGCAAAGAGGAATCCTCAAGACGCAGACCTCCGTTTGATAATTCCAAAATAGTGAATTATTTAAAAGAGTACAGCAGAAAAGAGGAGAAGACATCCAAGGCCAAGACGGAGATTGACAGTGTGAAATTAGTTGCATATCTGAAAGAGTACAGTGGGAAGATGGTGACTGAACCCTCCTTACATGATGTATCAGACTCTGAAGGTGGGACTGCTGCCATAGATGATGTGCCTCAGAAGAGAAAGACTAAAGATGATTTCAATACGTCTAACAGCAGCAGGGTTGCTGAAGAATATCAGGCTGAAGATGCAGATGTCCCCCATGGAGATAGTGCATCAGGCAAGCAGAAAGAGCAGAGTAATAGTGATCCTACGGGTCTTTATTCTGACAGTGCAGCAAAGATGAAAAAAAGGGAAGCTGAGGAGTCAGAGCAGAGGGGTTGCAAAGATGAGAGTGATCTAGTTTCTGTCTGTTCAAGGACATCTTCACATGAAAGCAGTAAGAAGAAAAAGGACCGAAAATGGCCACTGAAAAAGAAAGATGAAAGATCTACTTCCTCAAAGGAGAAAAGAGGAAGATCGTCATCATCTGACAGAAGTGAGGTATCCTCAAAGTTTTCCCAGAGAAGCAGAGACAGAAGAGACAGGTCGGAGTCTTTGGAGAGGAGCAGAAAAAGTCAGAGGCACAGATCACGTTCCACAGACAGACAAGATGATAGGAGACGGATTAGGAGGCGGTCAAGGTCTCAATCTCCTTCATGGAAGAGCAGAGACAGAAGAAATAGGTCAAGGTCAGAGTCTCAAGATAGAAGAAGTGACAGAAGAAACAGGTCAAGGTCAAGGGACCGGAATTATTCATACAGATTGTACAAGAGCCCTGGGCAGGAGAGCTACAATAGAACAAGACGAGGCAAGAGAGATAGAAGAGGCAGATCACGTTCTGATTCCTGTGAAAGAAGTAGCACAAGAAGACACCGGAGCCGCGAAGGCAGCCCATCCAAGCCTAGTAAATATCGTAAGAAAAGTCAGTCTCCAGACAAGAAAGGCAAAGAGTCGAGTTCGGGTGCTAAATTTGATGCTGACAGAAAGTCAGATATGGAACTGAAAGTTACGAGTGAAGTTTCATTGCCTGTGAATGTATCATCAATTCCCATACCAGATGATATTCCCGTGCCACGTGATGAAACAAAGAAGTGCATTCCAGACAGAGAGGAACAAGACATGAAAATAGCAAAGGAAATTGGTAGTACAGATAAATTACAAGATGAATCTGTAAAATTATCAAGCAAAGATAAAGATAAAGAAATTAAATCTGTTGCAATTGACACAAAAGATGCAGACATATCAATTAAACCATCCATACCCGAACAGATGGAAGTAGTGAAAACAAGGACAGTCGGTAAGACCGAGAATACAGAAGTGAGTGTGAATCCAGCAACCCTGGCCTGTGGCAAAGATAGGCAGATTAAGTTCTCTATTTTGGGAGCTAGCAAGAAGGTACAGTCTGTACTCATCTCTGGCATGATCATTGATGATGATGATGAGGAGGATGGTGCTGATGGTAATGAAGAGCATTTGGAAAAAGAAACATCAGTGATAATTGATGATGGTGTCTTGAGGGGAAGTGAGAAATCTAGGAGTGCCACAAAATCAAAAGACAGAAAACCAGCGGAACAGGATAAGTCTGCCATTTCAAGTGTGGAGCTGAGTGATGAACCACAGACAGAAAGCAAGATAGATAAAGTGTCCAGTTCTTCACGAGCAAACATTGATGATATAAATGATTTTAAATCATTAGACAATGAAGAAAATGATAACACTGATGAAAATCTAGAAAGTCCACACAAGATCTCAGCTTCTAGTGAAAAAGAAACTCCTGTGACTACTTCGTCTCCAAAGAGGTTGAAGTTTAAATACATCCCTCTGTGGGAAATGGAAGAGACTGAGAGGAGACCTGTGTTTGAAGAGGTTAGCAAGAAAGTAGAACAAAGTTTTTGTCTAGCTTTAGACTATGGCAGTGGGAGTTCAGATGATGAAGCAGATGATGATTCAGTTACAAAGCAAGAAGCCAAGAACATGCCACAGGAAGCATGTCCAGTGAAGAAGTTAGAAGATGATGAACAGTCAGATGTCAGAAGTGACAAAAGTTCAGTTATGTTAAAAGAAGATGAAAAGTCAGATGTCAGAAGTGACAAAAACCCTGTTAAGAAGTTAAAAGAAGATGAAAAGTCAGATGTCAGAAGTGGCAAAAGTCCAATTAAAAAGTTAAAAGAAGATGAAAAGTCAGATGTCAGAAGTGACAAAAGTCTGGTTAAGAAGTTAAAAGAAGATGAAAAGTCAAATTTCAGAAGTGACAAAGGTCCTGTTAAGAAGTTAAAAGAAGATGAAAGGTCAAATGTCAGAAGTGACAAAAGTCCGGTTAAGAAGTTAAAAGAAGATGAAAAGTCAAATGTCAGAAGTGATAAAAGTCCCGTTAAGAAATTAAAAGAAGATGAAAAGTCAAATGTCAGAAGTGACAAAAGTCCGGTTAAGAAGTTAAAAGAAGATGAAAAGTCAGATGTCAGAAGTGTCAAAGGTGCGGTTAATAAGCTAAAAGAAGATGAAAAGTCAGATGTCAGAAGTGACAAAAGTCTGGTTAAGAAGCTAAAAGAAAGTGAACAGTCAGATGTTAGAAGTGACAAAAGTCCGGTTGAGAAGTTAAAAGAAGATGAAAAGTTGGATTTTGGAAGTGGCAACCGTCCAGTTAAGAAGTTAAAAGAAGATGAACAATCAGATGTCAGAAGTGACAAATGTACGGTTAAGTTAAAAAAAGATGAAATGTCAGATGTCAGAAGTGACAAACATCCAGTTAAGAAGTTAAAACAAGATGAACAGTCAGATGTCAGAAGTCACAAAGATCAGAATACAACACAAAAATATACAAAACTAGAGGGGACTGCAGAAGATTCAACACAGGAAGCTAGACTGCAAACATCTTCAGAAGAATCGAACACAAAAGCACATGTAATTGACCAGTTTTCTATTCAACACAAGACTCAGTTGGCGACAGAAGAAGAATGTCCAGATTCTGAATCAACAAAACTTCATTCAGAAAACCTTGATATTGCAGAGGCATTTTCAGATAATGACAAAGAGGCATATTCACCTTCTCATCCATCAATGGAAGACACAGACATCATTGAAGATGTCACTGATGCTAGTACAACAGCTAGCAAAGACTTGGCAGCAGTGGTTGACAGCAAACCTGTGTCAAAGCTAAATAAAGCATCTGTCAGTACTACATCATCTGACATGGAAAGGGTACCACCTGCATTGCCAGTTTCAGATTCTGTTTTGTCAAATGTCAATGCTACTTCAACTGCTGGGCCTGCTGCTTCTTGTAGCCTTGCAGCAACACCTGTTGTAACCAGTGCACTGGTAGATATTACTTCTATAAACATAGCATCCATACCATTGCCAGCTATGCTGCCACCTGCTCCACATATTCCGCACATTCCGCAGCCTGTTAATCCACCAGGTGGAGCAGTCCCACCTGCGAACATGCTAACATCTGTGATCAGACAACCATTTTCAGGACTGAGAATACCATTGCCACATTCTTCACTTCTTGTGCCTCCACTCCCTGTTCCGAGGCCGGTGCCACCCCCAGTGCCACACCCGGTGCCACCCCCGGCTGCAGTTTCAGAGATGCAGTTTAGAAATCTACCTTTGTCAATGCCTGCAGCACCTAGACCTGTACCGCCTCCGGCAGTGCCACTTCCAGCAGTACCACTTCCAACACAGCAGAGGGCAGGTCCACCTCCGCCAGCCTTGGCTTTTGGTGTGTCTGGATTGTTGGCATCCCCACGATTCCCATCTCCAGGACAGCCATTAAGAGGCATTGCTGCCATGCTGGGAGCAGCATCGATGTCAGGTGTCAGCTCCCAAGTTCCTTTGCCAGGAATGATGGACACTGCACCAGTACCTTCCCCAGCGCCACAAACCACTTTGTTGTCCTCAGTACAGCCAGTTCCTCCACCAGCAGTGGGAGCTGTACCTGTGAGTATGCTACCTGTAGGTGGCACCAGTCCTTTAGCAGGAGCATTACCAGGTCGAACTTTACCAGCTGGCACGGTGCCACCAATAGGGACATTACCAGGTAGAACTTTACCAGTTGGCATGGTGCCACCAATAGGGACATTACCAGGTAGAACTTTACCAGTTGGCACGGTGCCACCAATAGGGACATTACCAGGTGGGTTACTGCCTTCAGCTGGTGCAGCACCAACAGCATTTCCCGGGGTGATATCAGCCGGAGCTCTTCCAAGCATGAGTACTTTGTCAGCAACAGAAGTGTCTCAGAGAAACACTCTGCCTTCAGTGTCCCCAGGTTCTCAGCCAGCACCACCTCAACTTGTGACAGTAGAAAGTCAGGCCAGTGTCTTGCGTCAGCTACCCGGAGTCGGTGTTGACTCAATGGCCAGTGGTACCCCACCAATGAAGTTTAGAATAAATCGTTTCCACCAGTCTCCTCCAGTGACTCAGGTCATACCACCACCATCTATTGCCATTCCACTTCCAACATTAGCATTTCCATCCACACTAGCACCCCCAATCACTACCATTAATACAGCAGCTTCTGTGCCTTTGATTCCTGCACCACCTTCAGTCCGGCAGTCTGTGTCATCAGCAAATATAGTGTCAACATCCAGAGACACAAAACTGTTAACAACGTCACCAATCCCCCCACAGAAGCCAGCCATAGAGCGACTTGAAACAACTACTGCACATTCAAAGCGACCAAAGATATCCTCAATATTGTCACAGCCGAAAATTGATGATCTTGTAGTGTTGCCAAGTGGAGCAAAGATGACACCTTCAGAACCTGCTCAACTGGCTAGTGTAGTTGATAAGTCAGATTCAGCTCGGTCTACTGATTTACCAGTAAAGGCATCAGTCTCCTCAGGGAAACAGCTGCCACAGGTTGATGATGGTACAGTTGAAAAACCTGAATCTGATATCAGTACTTCTGTAGACAGGCATATCCACAAATCTGACAAAGATGAGCATGTGACTGGACAAGACAAGCCAAATGGCTCTGACTCTGCAGTAAAGGGTTGCTCTGATGAACTCACACAATTGCCCGCACAGTCATCTGGAAGAGACATCAATATATCTCAGACTGCTATATCCCCTTCTTTACATGTAGCCAGTCAAGACGGTGTTTCATTTTCCACACATATGAAAGTGAGGGAGCTCATTCCACTTCCAGAGGAAGTTAGCTCTTCAGTCGACTCACAGGTATCACCAGTTGACTCACCTCAGCCTTCACAGAAATCTGCCCCTCCAAGGCCTCCATCATCGCCTCCAAAGCCACCTCCACCTCCACCAAGTGTACCTGAACCAGACTCACCTGTCACATCGGAGGCATCTTCCAAAGGCCAGGCAGTAAGCTCATCACAGAGTGATAGGAAAAAGCGCTTCTCTCAATCTCCCTTAGCTATTGGCATGCTTCCTAAAGTTTCCATTACCCAGTCACCTCTTGCTGCTGGACCTTTACCCAAGCTGCCACCAGAACCAGAAGAAAACAACAATGCAGCAATTATTATGAAGAGAAGGGCATCTAGTCCTTTAGCCACAGATGCTAAACCCACCATGTTAAACCAGGCATCCAAACAAAAGAAGCTTCCCCTAGAAAAGGTGGAATCACAATCAACCTCAAAAGTCCACTTTGTCTTCAAAAGTAAGTCAATAGTGCAAAAAACTCTCATCTCAGCTTTTGATGATGAAGAAAGTGATGGCAATGAAGGCGAAGTTACAAGTGAAGCTGCACATGCAGAAAAGAACCTGTCGCCTGCCCTAGCTGCAGACAAGAAAGGAACACCTAATTCATCATCAGCTTCACCAGCTGCCAGCACAACCACTGTTACAGACACCGAGAAGCAGATTCCAGAGAAGGAAAGAGCAACAACGGACAGTACTCCAGGTAAAGAGCACAAGTCCAAGGTTGTCTCCTTGACAGACATTGAAGCTTTTCCCGTGCAGGTAATCACCAGCTCCAGAAAAGAAGAAGACACACCTGCAGCCTCTTGGCCTGAATTTACTGTAGCCAAGAAGAGGAAAGATATAGAACCAGGCGGTGAAGGAAAGAGGAGATCGCGTGACTTAGATGACAGGAAGAAGAGTAAAAGGTACAGTCACGAACATGAGAGAGAGGAAGATCAGGAGCACAGGAAGAAAAGGAGTAAATACGGGAAGGAAGAAGACAAGAAGCATAGCTCACACAAGAGGGGTGGAAGCAAAAGTGATGATGAACATAATGATTATGATTCTGGAATAAAAATAAAGAAGGAGAAAGAAGATAATTATGAAGATAGCTGGCCAGGTGGACAAGATAATAAGAGCAGTGATCAGAAAAAAGGTCATCTGTATGATGCTGATGATGATAGAAGAAAAGGTAGGGATAAAGAGAGTAGTAGCTACAGTAAGAGCAAAAATAGGTATGATGATAACGAAAGTGATTACAAAAAGAAGAGTAGGGATATCAAAGAAGATAAACATAGCAGGCGAAGGAATGACAGAGATGATGATCATACAAGGCGAAGGTATGATGAAAGCAGAAGGCCTAGACACTCAGAAAGGGGTAGGAGTAGAGAACGTAGCTGGGATAGAGATAGAAGTCGTGAGAAAGATAAAAGTGACAGAAGCAGCAGTAAATCTAGTGGTAAACGACATCACAAGAGTAGAGATGAGTCTCGCAGCAGGAGTCGAAGCAAGAGCCCCTCTAGAAAGAGAGGCAGGAGCAGGGAGCACAGTCGAGACAGATATGACCGGCAACGTGATCGTAATAGAAGCCAGAGTCACAGCCGAAGTCATAGCCACGAGAGAGGTCCAAGCTCATCATCTAGAAGAAAAGATTCCAAAACCTTCAAAGAGGAGCTTCTGGAAGAACTGACCAAACCGTCCACTAAAGCAGATCCCAAAGATGATTTATTCAAGGTTGCAGCAATTGTCAGCTCCAACCAGTCCTATGTGCCTGAGTACCCGGTTGATCCCACGTATTCCAGTGTGGGTGATGCCAGCTTGTATTCAATGCCCCATCACCCTCCAGGCTTGTCAGGTGCATACCCGGGCCAGGATTTCAATTTAGCTGCTCACTATCCACCATCGTATGAACATCAAGAGTTTACTTCTCATTGGCAGGAACAGCCACCTCACCCAACTTACAACCAGCTGATACCACTCCAGCATCAAGAAATCCCTGGCCAGTATCCGCCCATTCCCCCAGAACAAGTGGCAGCTTCTCATCCATACCCATTCCAGACCCCACATCATTTTCCTCCACCTAACTATCCCAATAACCAAATTCTGACAGACCCGTACCATCCAGTGCCCAGTATTCTGCAACCGCAGCTACCTCAACCTCAAATGCAGCACCCAGTTAGCGGACCACCACCACCACAACATATTCATATTGGACATCCCATGCCACCTCACTATCCCCCTGCTCAGACCCAGGTGCCGCCACCACCTTACACTCTCTCTGGACCTCCCAACAATTTCCAGCCCCACATTTTCCCACAGGGAACTCGGCCTCCTGTTACATCTTCAGATTTCCTTGTGCATCCAGGACCAAGACCCCGACCACCATTGCTGCCTACTCCTGTTATAAGCCCACTGCTGAGAGCTCCTGTGATTTCTCAGAATATAGTAGAAACATCAAGCTTTAGTTCCCCTGATGTGGTGTCGTCTCCTGGTGTGCACATACAGCCGGAACACAAGCCACCTAGAAAATCCAGGTTCAGCCCCTTGGAAGAAGGCACCTTCGGCCCAGTTGTTAAAGCCTCACTTGCTGCTGCTGCTAGTTCTCCAACTGTAGGCTCACCTTCAACAACCAGCATGGTTAAGAGTGATACATCATATACAAAGTCAGCTGTAAGTGCATCAAATGAGCAGTCCTCATTACCCGAACCTTCATTTGAAACATCTTTGCTGGCAGAATCTGAATTTGACTCGGTTGACGTCAGGGAAGCAAAGAAGTTCTCACAGACTTCCTCGTCGAAGAAGAAAAGCAGCTTGGAAGTCAATGAGCCTATTGTTTCCTCATCAGGCGTTGAAGACAGCACTGGCGACACTGGCAGTGACTCGGGTACAGACTCTTCATCTCAAAAACCTCAGAAGGTAAGTCTCATAGCTTAACGTCGTAACTACACGAACAGGGCTTTCCATTCTGGCACTTAGAGATTGTGCCTCTGTTCCCTCACAGTTGGGGCAGACCAGCATGTTTTATTTCAATGTAGTAACATTTTCAAACCAACCTCTCCCTCCCTCCATATCGCTCTGGATGGTAGATTGTGTGGTAGTAGATAGCTGCATAAGTATGTAGACAGATAAACACGTGCCGTGTGTGTGTGTGCGCGCTTGTACAGGGTGTTTGTAAAGTCTCACTACACTTTGTATGTAGAACAATTTTAAAAAAAATGAAGTGCATGTCGTCATCAAAACATGTGCTCCACAGTCCATCATGAAGCTAATATGCAGTGAATGGCTGTCGTCTGCTGGAGTAATTCTTTGCACTCCAAACAAAAATGGTGTAATCAATGGAAGAAAGAATGTTTTTGGTTGAACAAATGTTTCGAAATGGCAGTCGATACACACGGATGGTTGTTCAAAGATTTATAGCAAGATTTCTTGATAAACAACCTCATCGCATTATGGTTAGAAATTTGTTAAGTTCTAATGAATTCTTCATTGGTACTTTTCAGCTTTTCCAAAACAGCGTTAGACCATAGCAGTGACTATTGTAACTAATTTAATGAAATACTTAACACATAATTTGATGACATCAAGAACTTAATTTCTCAAATTTGTTCTACATACAAAGTGTAGTGAGACTTTACAAACACCCCATATAAGTAGGCAGTTAAGAACAGATAAAGCAAGGATTTTTATTGTTACCCGATTACTTCTCTTTCTTTAGCAAAATAATAATGCTCTCTTTCAATCTAAATAATAATGAGAGAGATCAAAGATCAACCAGGAATATGAGTTTGAGCTTATATATAGTATAAACAACCTGCATGGCACAGTATTGAAATGTCTGTATACCAGAACAGTGCATGCTGTAACATATTATTCTTGTGGGTGAGTTTTCTCTACAATAAGATATGAATTTTTGTTTTGCAATCGATCCTTTGCTGTGGCCTATTTAGGGTTCTCTTTTCAATATGTAACTGCCAATGGACTTAATGTGTGCATGGATGCTTATTGTTATTTTCCCTTAATAGATCAGCCGTGGTGTCCTATACACTAGCCCAGGATTAAGGAGACGATCACCTTGTCAGTTTACTCGTGTTGTAAACATTGACAGCATGATGTCTAGCTGATCTACTCGTGTTGTAAACATTGACAGCATGATGTCAAGCTGATCTAATCATGTTGTAAACATTGACAGCATGATGTCTAGCTGATCTACTCATGTTGTAAACATTGACAACATGATGTCTAGCTGATCTACTCGTGTTGTAAACATTGACAGAATGATGTCTAGCTGATCTACTCGTGTTGTAAACATTGACAGAATGATGTCTAGCTGATCTACTCGTGTTGTAAACATTGACAACATGATGTCTAGCTGATCTACTCATGTTGTAAACATTGACAACATGATGTCTAGCTGATCTACTCGTGTTGTAAACATTGACAGAATGATGTCTAGCTGATCTACTCGTGTTGTAAACATTGACAACATGATGTCTAGCTGATCTACTCGTGTTGTAAACATTGACAGCATGATGTCTAGCTGATCTACTCATGTTGTAAACATTGACAGCATGATGTCTAGCTGATCTACTCGTGTTGTAAACATTGACAGCATGATGTCTAGCTGATCTACTCGTGTTGTAAACATTGACAGCATGATGTCTAGCTGATCTACGTAAGTTAGAGCCTGAAGCTGTACCATGGGTTGCCCCATCTCCAGCTTCCTTATACCAGCCTGGCAACTGATTGCTTTTGGTCAAGGATGACTTTCACTGCATATGGGTATCTCAAGTGCTACAGTCTCCTGTCATAGAAAAGACAAGGAGAATATCAGCACAGTTCACCAACTCTCTATCACTTGTGAGGATACACATTTGTATATGTCAGAGAATTTCAGCACAGTTCACCAATTCTCTATTACCTGAGAGGATGTACATGTTTGTATACCAGAAGTACAGAAACAGAGTGGCTTACAAGTTGTGCCCACCCCTACCTCGAGTAAACCTGGTTCATGTCATGGAGTGTGTCCATTTTTACAGAATAAAAGAAACGCTGTTAACCTTTACCCTGTTTCTGTGAATGTGGATTGGATCTCTAGCCTTTTTTGCATTTGTTAAACATTCCATGGCAGTTGGAAATTGAAAAGAACAGGTTAACTATGTCACCACCCAGGCTAGATCTTACAATGAGAACATTGCCCATAACAGAATATTTATGTATCAAATGGATGTAGCCCTTTGTTTTAAACGTTTGCTCGTTTTGGACTCAAGCGAAGTCGATACACATGCTACTACTAGCTCACTGGACTGATTATTGCGTGTGGATTAGCTATCCCTATTACCAGTTCCCTTGCCATCAGGAGAACCCACTTTAACTTCTGAGGTACTTGTAATTTACAAGTCAAGGAGGAGAAGATGTAGCAAATGACACCAATGGCACAAACATATTAGACAGGAGTTAGCTTATTTGTATGATTCCCTATATGGGAAATATTGAGCCAATGCAGCTCGAATGGTACGTAACATGAACAGTATAATATAACATATGAAGATGATGTAGTATTAATTGCGGACAATTAATAGGATCAGCCGCATTTAGTGCATGTGGTTATTGTACAAAGTGAGCAACTAGGGTTAGAATTACATTGTAAGAAGACACATATTATGGTGGTCTCAAAAAAAAGAAAAAAGCACCACAATGTAACATCCATATAAATGGGAGAACTCTTAAAAAGATGAATCGGTACAGCTGTCTTTGAATAGTCATAAAATCAGAGGATAGATGCCACAAGGATCACAATGGTAGCCTTTTACTAGATGATAAATGTACTTACTAGTTAAAAAAGCTGTTGGATATAGTGAGTAAATGAGTGTCAAAGTCCTATTTAGAACCCAATCTGTTGTATGGATGTGAAACATGGACAATAAGCAGACAAGCTGAGAAACATCTTATGGCAGTGGAAGTGTGGTTTCTGAGGAAAATGTGGAGAACAGTATGTACCACAAAAATGATTGAGGTAGTCTTACAAAAAACAAATTAAAATCATAAATTCATCATCGAATGATCAAGACTTCTTGGGCATGTAATGATGAAAATTCAACTTGAAAACTGGCAACTTCATGGGGAAAGAGCAAAAGGAATTCACAGAGATATATAGCTGGATGGCTAGGCCGCATGGCATAATCAGGTCAAGAACACTGAGTGAGCTGAAACTGTGGTGATCCTGTGAGGTGGTAAATCATGACAGCCCACACATATCAGCATGGCACTTGATTAGCACAATGGTTAACTCATCTATCATTCCAGTTTTTAAAAAAGTTAGTTGCATATCCTTTACAGTACGTTTGCAATCAACACCAGCATTTTTAGCTGTTATTGATGTCTTGGCAAGTTTTCTGTTCAGTAGTTTGCCATTGTTTTCTGAATGACCGGCACCCATACCTTTTTGTAAAAAACCAGCGCAACATGATCTGCTGCCAAATCGCGTTTTGTTTCGAACGCAGGTATACGGGGTTACGAACAGCGCCCGTAACCCCTTCGCCATGGAGACCGGCATCATTCCAGTAGAGGGGTTCAATTCCCTGTAGTGGCAGGGTTCAATGTTCCAGTTTTAGAAGAAAAAAAAACTTTCCACCCGTTCAACCAACCTCTGTGGTTGGTTATATTTATGGTAGTTCATGGTATGGTTTAAGTTTGTCTCGTTTTCTGCGCCAGTGTTAGCTGGCTTTTCGATCTTGAAACATTTATGCCTGTGACGTCAGCTGGAGAATTGGCCGGCATGTTCTCCTTTGTGTTCATCTCATCTGGCGGCTTCTTTTGTCAGTGTTGGCTTCTGGCTCGTCTGTTTTGGTTGGTTGCGGTCCTTATGAGGACTTTGAGTCATCATTTCCTTAAACTCAGCTAGTTTCTATAGAAGCTTTGCCTTATTTTCCTTTTCCTGTTCAATGTTCAGTTAGCACCACGGCTATGGTGTCGACACAGTCTCATCAAATGATTAGAAAATGTAGACAAGAAATTAAGAAACCGATACATACTCATGTACTATATGAAGATAAGTTTGTAGTTGTTGTTTCTCACCATGGCCTTAATAAAGCTGTTTTGTCTACATGCTTGACTATCACATCCTGCTGCCGCAACATAGCCCTCATTATATGGGTAGCAGGGTTATGCACTTGTGAAATTGTGCAAACAGCTAGCGTAATACTGATACTATTACCCCATGTGTGCCATTTGATCGTAGAAAATGTGGGATGAACTTCATAGTATGCCTTATGGCTTGTAGATAGGTTTACTTACTAAATGCTCGTGTGGCTGGGTTATAATCCTCATTGGGTAATTTCATACTCTTTTGGGTGGATTATAAGCCTAATTGGTTAAGTTACATACTTCTGTCTGTTGCCCAATTATGTCAGAAAACATGTATGTATTTATTAGTTTCATTTAAAAGTAAACATTTGACCAATTCTCAAATTGCTGTGTCTCATCTTCTTCCTCTTGTACCGTGAGGTGTCGAGGTGAAGTATAAACAAATTGCTGTGTGATCCAGAATAAACAAAGTTCTCAGATCAGCCAGTTTACCCATCAAGTGAGAACTCTTCAGGGAATTCCCATACTCACAGGTCACTAGGTGAAAATACCAATGCACTAGTTTGTGTTCACAGAGCTGACCACTGAGTACAGTGTTGTTTTTATGTGGGGCTGTGTGGGCTGTCATTTGAGGCACATCTTGACTAGCTCAATCATGCTGCTTCCCAGGAGAACACAGGTGTCTTATCTTTGATTGGTTTGCTCCAAGTACACTGTTTCTACTTGAGCTTCTTAGCTCTAGTAGTATAAGTCATCATCGTCATCAATATCACCTTCATCTTGTGCCTTGTCAGTGGCATAGGCATTCATGTCTCTCTGCAGATCTCGGTTCTTGGTGTTATGAATCAATACTTTCAGTGATAACCCTCCATGCTTCCATCTGAGACCATCGGGCATCATTTCTCTCAGCCTGCCTCTGCCTCTTCAATTGTATAACTCCAAAAAATGTATTTGTTAAATTAGTACATCTATATCTCTCCAATTGTACAATTCCAACTACATATGTGTTGAATTAATCCTTCTCTATCGCCTTCAGTAGTATGTATGCTCAAAAGCTTTGGGAGAAGAGAGCAGTGGGCCAGAATTCCAGAGGAAATGTGAAACCTGTGCAGTCTTCATTACATTAGTTTGGGAGTGTAGGGATTGGCCTGCAGGTGGTGGTGAATGGGAGGTGCAACAATTGATACAGGACATTTTGCTCCCAGGTGATATAATCATCTACATGGATGACTGTGCTAAGAGGCAAAAGTAGTGCCTGAGGGTTCAAAGCTGAAGTTAATAGACAATGTTTAATGCAGGAGAGCCTGGCATATGATACACATCTAGTCCGAGAATGGAGGTGGAGGCAGTCACTGCAGTGTTCCACTGGCACCAACAGCACACACTTGTCATGACTGTTACGGACTCGCACAGCACACTGAGAAAGGTGAAGACAGGTGTGCTTCATGCAGAGTGGTATGCTCCAATTAAACCATCACTGATAAAGAGCATCTGCGGGATCTTTTTCCCAAGGCATGCTGGTGTGTTGGAAATGAGCAGGCAGACAAATTGGCTGGAACTGCACCTCTGGGCCAGGTATTGGTGGACGATAAGGCAGATGTCGTCAGCGCCCTTTGGGAACACATGTATAGTGTGTAAGAACAGATATACCACCATTGCCTGGAGAGAATGGTGCGGCTGGGGGTGGCCAAAGGATCAGCCAGACAGGCACATATTCAGACTGCTGTGGGTAGCGTTAGAATTAGGGCTCTTCTTGTTGAAGATAACGGGGCACATATGAGAATGTCCCTAGTGCTGTGATGTCAGCTCTTGACTCAACTCAGCTCAGCTCTTATCTCCTTCAGTTGTACTTCTGTAATCATGTATCTGTTCAATTAATCCATCTCTGCCCACTTCAGTTGTATAGCTCAAACCATGTATTCTTTTGTGCATTAATTTGTTTCTATCTCCTCCAATTGTACAACTCCAACCATGTATTTGTTGAATTACTCCATCTCTATCTCCTCCAATTGTACAGCTTCAACCATGTATTTGTTGAATGACTCCATCTCTATTTCCTCAAATTGTACAACTCCAACTATGTATTTGTTGAATTACTCCATCTCTATCTCCTCCAATGTACAACTCCAACCATGTATTTGTTGAATTACTCCATCTCTATCTCCTCCAATTGTACGCTCCAACCATGTATTTGTTGAATGACTCCATCTCTATTTCCTCAAATTGTACAACTCCAACTATGTATTTGTTGAATTACTCCATCTCTATCTCCTCCAATTGTACAGCTCCAACCATGTATTTGTTGAATGACTCCATCTCTATTTCCTCAAATTGTACAACTCCAACTATGTATTTGTTGAATTACTCCATCTCTATCTCCTCCAATGTACAACTCCAACTATGTATTTGTTGAATTACTCCATCTCTATCTCCTCCAATTGTACAACTCAACCATGTATTCTTTGTTGAATTACTCCATCTCTATCTCCTCCAATTGTACAACTCCAACCATGTATTTGTTGAATTACTCCATCTCTATCTCCTCCAATTGTACAGCTCCAACCATGTATTTGTTGAATGACTCCATCTCTATTTCCTCAAATTGTACAACTCCAACTATGTATTTGTTGAATTACTCCATCTCTATCTCCTCCAATTGTACAACTCCAACCATGTATTTGTTGAATTACTCCATCTCTATCTCCTCCAATGTACAACTCCAACTATGTATTTGTTGAATTACTCCATCTCTATCTCCTCCAATTGTACAACTCAACCATGTATTCTTTGTTGAATTACTCCATCTCTATCACCTCCAATTGTACAACTCAACCATGTATTCTTTGTTGAATTAATCCTTCTGTATCCACCACTTGTACATCTCTAACTATGTATTGTTTTGTGCATTAATCCATGTCTATCTTCTCCATTTCTACAACACTAACCATGTATTTTTGTGTTCAATAATCCATCTCTATCTCCTTCAATTGTACAACTCTAACCATGTATTTGTTGAATTACTTCATCTCTATCTCCTCCAATTGTACAACTCCAACCATGTATTTGTTGTATTAATCCCTCTCTATATACTCCAATTGTATAACTCAACCATGTATTCTTTGTTGAATTAATCCATCTCTGTCTCCTCCAATTGTGCAACACTTAGCATGTATTTTTGTGTTAAATAATCCATCTCATCTTCTTCAGTTGTACAGCTCCAACCATGTGTTCTTTTGTGTATTAATCCATCTATATCTCCTCCAATTGTACAACTCCAACCATGTATTTGTTGAATTACTCCATCTCTATCTCCTCCAGCTGTACAACCCCAACAATGTATTTGTTGTATTAATCCCTCTCTGTCTACTCCAATTGTATTACTCAGCCATGTATTCTTTGTTGAATTAATCCATCTCTGTCTCCTCCGATTGTGCAACACTTACCATGTATTTTTGTGTTAAATAATCCATCTAATCTTCTTCAGATGTACAACTCCAACCATGTATTCTTTTGTGTATTAATCCATCTATATCTCCTCCAATCGTACAACTCCAACCATGTATTTGTTGAATTACTCCATCTCTATCTCCTCCAGCTGTACAACCCCAACAATGTATTTGTTGTATTAATCCCTCTCTGTCTACTCCAATTGTATTACTCAGCCATGTATTCTTTGTTGAATTAATCCATCTCTGTCTCCTCCAATTGTGCAACACTTACCATGTATTTTTGTGTTAAATAATCCATCTCATCTTCTTCAGCTGTATAGCTACAATGTATTCTTTTGTGAATTAATCCATCTATATCTCCTCCAATTGTACAACTCCAACCATGTATTTGTTGAATAAATCCATCTCTATCTTCTCCAATTGTACAACTCCAAGCAAGTATTCTTTGTTGAGTTACAGTTATTATGCACTATTGTTCTGATTGCAAATCGACAGGTGAAATCTAGATGGCGAAGCAACAGTGAGGCTGATGCTGTAGTAGTCACCTCCAAACCACTGTCTTCATTAGCCAAACAGATCCTGGACCGTGGTTCCACACCCCATGACACCTCAGACTTCTCTCCCTATGAAAGATGCACTCGTTCAAGGACCGCTGCTGTTGCTTCCACTGCTGAACTTGATTATGCAAATCTTCCATTGCTAGAGACTTCACCTCCGCCATCCCCTTCTAGAAAAAGAGCAAAAACACAGTCTGATATTGCTGACGTGTCACAAAAGGTTCTTATTTCAACTGTTCATGTTTTTGGTGTTTTCACCAGCATTGTGCATTAATTATTTTGTTTCTTCTCTTTTCATTGACTGTAACGGACTTTGTACTGAAGTACATATTGACAGTAAACATAGCCATAATAGCCAACAATTTTTTAGGAACAGTTCAGTTTATAAAAAAGGGCAATTACACTTCTTATTTGTTTTCATAGGTTTGGAGCATGTAATGTGATATGTAGAAAATATACCAGGGATCCTGATTGGTGGAGATAATATAAATAACTGCTGATGACACTGTCTTGATAGCAATAAGTCATAAGGAACTACAGGAATGATAGATACAGTAGGTGTAGAAAGTAAAAAAAAAAATGTGTCTTATCTTGAATGATAGAAAAACATAAGAGAAACGGATTGTGCCTAGATGTACGGTTAAACATTGTTAGTTTAGGGCAGGCACAGAAATTCAAATACTTAGGCTCGTGGGTAACATCAGATAGAAGATGTATTACAGAATAGGACAAGCAGCAATTACATTTTATAAAATGAAGATCATCTTAAGCAATAAATCCTTGTCATTGGAAATCAGAAAAAAGAATTCTTGCATGTTACATAGAACCGTACCTAACATATGGCTGTGAATCCTGGACAATTAGTAAACAAGCAACAACAACAAGAAAAATCCCTGGAAGCTTTGGAGATGTGGTTTTATAGAAGAATGCTGAAAAATCCTTGGACAACCAAAATTATTTCTCTAAATGGTTTGAGGGAGACTAAGACACGAATACAACTTATCACAAACATCAGGCAGTTATCATTTTTTAACCTCATCTGAAGACAAAAATTAAAACATGACAACTGGAAAGATTTTTTGAAAGGGAAATGGAGGAAGACAATGAGAGAAAAAGTCTTGACAGTCTTATGTCATGGCATGGAAGGGAGTCAGCACATGAATTGATTGATACATGACATTGGAGATTGCAGGGTGTGGAGAAGCTTGATCACCAGTGTCAGTTGGCAAGGCACTTGATGATGATGGTAAGTATGAGGAGGAACACTCCACTTATCCAAGGCCTTTGTAAAACATATGCCACAGCAGTCTGGGAGCTGTAGTATCACACAAGCTAGGTGCTCACCTGTCAGCCTGGTGTGCTATAGCAGTCTGGGAGCTGCAGTATCACACAAGCTAGATGCTCACCTGCCAGCCTGGTGTGCCACAGCACAGTCTGGGAGCTGTAGTATCACACAAGCTAGATGCTCACCTGTCAGCTTGGTGTGCTATAGCACAGTCTGGGGGCTGCAGTATCACACAAGCTAGATGCTCACCTGCCAGCCTGGTGTGCCACAGCACAGTCTGGGAGCTGTAGTATCACACAAGCTAGGTGCTCACCTGTCAGCCTGGTGTGCTATAGCACAGTCTGGGATCTGTAGTATCACACAAGCTAGATGCTCACCTGTCAGCCTGGTGTACTATAGCACAGTCTGGGAGCTGTAGTATCACACAAGCTAGATGCTCACCTGTCAGCCTGGTGTGCCACAGCACAGTCTGGGAGCTGTAGTATCACACAAGCTAGATGCTCACCTGTCAGCCTGGTGTGCCACAGCACAGTCTGGGAGCTGTAGTATCACACAAGCTAGATGCTCACCTGTCAGCCTGGTGTGCCACAGCACAGTCTGGGAGCTGTAGTATCGCACAAGCTAGATGCTCACCTGCCAGCCTGGTGTGCCACAGCACAGTCTGGGAGCTGTAGTATCACACAAGCTAGATGCTCACCTGTCAGCTTGGTGTGCTATAGCACAGTCTGGGGGCTGCAGTATCACACAAGCTAGATGCTCACCTGCCAGCCTGGTGTGCCACAGCACAGTCTGGGAGCTGTAGTATCACACAAGCTAGGTGCTCACCTGTCAGCCTGGTGTGCTATAGCACAGTCTGGGATCTGTAGTATCACACAAGCTAGATGCTCACCTGTCAGCCTGGTGTACTATAGCACAGTCTGGGAGCTGTAGTATCACACAAGCTAGATGCTCACCTGTCAGCCTGGTGTGCCACAGCACAGTCTGGGAGCTGTAGTATCACACAAGCTAGATGCTCACCTGCCAGCCTGGTGTGTCACAGCACAGTCTGGGAGCTGTAGTATCACACAAGCTAGATGCTCACCTGTCAGCCTGGTGTGCCACAGCACAGTCTGGGAGCTGTAGTATCACACAAGCTAGATGATCACCTGTCAGCCTGGTGTGCCACAGCACAGTCTGGGAGCTGTAGTATCACACAAGCTAGATGCTCACCTGTCAGCCTGGTGTGCCACAGCACAGTCTGGGAGCTGTAGTATCACACAAGCTAGATGCTCACCTGCCAGCCTGGTGTGCCACAGCACAGTCTGGGAGCTGTAGTATCACACAAGCTAGGTGCTCACCTGTCAGCCTGGTGTGCTATAGCACAGTCTGGGATCTGTAGTATCACACAAGCTAGATGCTCACCTGTCAGCCTGGTGTACTATAGCACAGTCTGGGAGCTGTAGTATCACACAAGCTAGATGCTCACCTGTCAGCCTGGTGTGCCACAGCACAGTCTGGGAGCTGTAGTATCACACAAGCTAGATGCTCACCTGTCAGCCTGGTGTGCCACAGCACAGTCTGGGAGCTGTAGTATCACACAAGCTAGATGCTCACCTGTCAGCCTGGTGTGCCACAGCACAGTCTGGGAGCTGTAGTATCACACAAGCTAGATGCTCACCTGCCAGCCTGGTGTGCCACAGCACAGTCTGGGAGCTGTAGTATCACACAAGCTAGATGGTCACCTGCCAGCCTGGTGTGCCACAGCACAGTCTGGGAGCTGTAGTATCACACAAGCTAGATGCTCACCTGTCAGCCTGGTGTGCTATAGCACAGTCTGGGAGCTGCAGGATCACACAAGCTAGACGCTCACCTGTCAGCCTGGTGTGCTATAGCACAGTCTGGGAGCTGTAGTATCACACAAGCTAGATGCTCACCTGTCAGCCTGGTGTGCCACAGCACAGTCTGGGAGCTGCAGTATCACACAAGCTAGACGCTCACCTGCCAGCCCCAGGTTCATAGGTTTGAATCCACACCGGGGAACATTCTCATAATGGACCTGGGCTCCCAAGTAGAGCCAGCCTTAAATAGCTACCAGGACCTGTCTTGGGAAGTAAAGGCAGCCAACATGCTACTGAACACATCACCCACTGTGTGCCGAGAGTGCTCCATCAAAATAACACATCTATTTAAAACATACTATTTTAAACCTTCTCTTCAGTCTGCTGGTATCTCTTTTTGACTGCTGAATAATTTGTGCAGTAATTCATTTGAGATGTTTTTATTAGATTTAATAGCTTCTGCTGGGATATTATCTTGGCCAGCAGATTTCCCATCTTTCAGAAGTTTGAGTCTTTTAACATTCTTCTCTAGATGGTTTCTCACAGTTGATATCCAGCTTCACTTCTGCAGGCTGGATATCTGGGTGATTTTTTTAGGACTATTCTATTCAGAAGTACCTCACAGTATTCATCCCACCTGTTCATTTTATTTGTTATGTTGTGAGAACTTTCCCATTACTATTTTTCATCAGTGTACTTGGTAGATTTTATTTCCCTGTTTTTGTTTGTTTGTTCCTGTAAAGGTATTAGACCGGTCTCCTTGGCATAGGGTTAAGGACATTTTTTGTAATCCTGCATACTCTCGTATGAAACACAGCTGCGTGAGATTCAGCAGCGGATCACGTCGCGTTGATCACTTACGGAGGGTATGTGAGCCGGTTGTTCAGAAAGCAGTGGCAAACTACTGAATGTAAAACTTTCCAAGACATCAACAGCAGCTGAAAAATGCTGGTGTTGACTTCAATATCCTGCAAAAGATATGCGGGGAGAAGAAAAATGTCTCTGAGGTGTACTTTCACTGCTGCTACATGTGCGTCTCCTGATATGCTATCAAATACCGTGTTTTGTCCACCAGCTACAGAATAGTTAGGGATGGGAGTATAATTTGATGGTTTGCTAAAGGTGTATTAGTTTGTAGAATTTCAGTGGGAGGGATGATATAGATTGACAGTCTCACTATTCTGTTCAAAGAAGAGATGACAGAAAATGCTCAAAGTGAAGAAGGTAGTTGTTTATTGTTAATAGATCACATACAGAAACATCTTTTTTGGTGAACGAACGAACGAACAAACTTTATTTTCGAAGGGTAACAAATTGGGCACGCAGGCCCGTCTTACATTCGGCCCTTCTAATCACTCATCTTTCGTTCATCAGTGCATAGTGCAATCACATAGGAAAAAAACATTGTCAAATGAATGTTGTAAGCATAAACAATGCATGTTACCATGTTATGAGACAAATCCCCCACCCAGCCACCCATACCCTATCCATCCACATGTCCCCCACACACACATCCACCACCCAACCACACACATACCCACAGGCACATACATGACCCCATCCATCCACCAATCCCCCAACCCTCACATCCCAAACACACCCCCACATACATCATCTCCCTACACACCCATACACATCTCCCCCCCCCCCCACCACACATCCCCTACCCACCCACACACCCAGGCACACATGCATGCAACCACTCATCCATACCCACCCACACATCCTCCCACCTTCACACATCTCCCCACCCACACGCAAACATCCTCCACCCATCCCATAACCTACCAACACTCACCCACCCACATATCTTCTACCACCCCCACACACACCCCCCAAAACTGCTGAACTCCTCATTGAGCTTTCATGACTAAAGTGATTAGTGGGAAAGTGGCGTTTTCAGCTTCATTCCCAGAGTTGTTAAATAGACCATTGTCTAGTTCCTGAGCTGGGAGAGGAAAAGCAAGTCATGTCTTCAGCATCTTGAATCTGAAGATACACAGAGTTCATGCTTTGTGTGATTCTTAGGCAGCCCTGTGGATAGAGACTGAGCCATATGGGATAAAACCTGGTGCAATTAAATTGACCCTCTCAACTTTCAGTCCGCAATTGACAAAACATGTGGCAGTCCAGCTCAAATGTGCACAGGGATGGCAGGATGAACTTCAGACTATTGTGTTCTGATCTGGTACAACATAGATCACGCATGTCTGGGTAGTAATAGTTATCTTGTTGGTTAAGTTAGTAATAATCTTGTTGTTGTCTGAGTTAGTAATAAAATCTTAACCCAGCCAACTACGGATTGAACCCATAACCACCAGGTCAGCAGGTGAGATCCTGGCCACTAAGCTAACAGGGATCCATGATAACGATGGTATTACTCTTGATGTTCCGCACGGCTGCTAACACACCTTACCAGTGGCTTGCGGATGGGGGTTCACTTTTTAAGCTTAAGTTTACATTTGTTTGTTTAGATTACCCTTTTCCTTTTCCGCTGCAGGAGAATGATGACAGTGTATCGCCAGGAGATGAAGGCAAGGGCATAGAGGATGAAGCAGAAGAGGATCTGTCCAGTATTGTGGCACGACCCGACTTTCCAAAGTTTGAAATTATAACAGAAAATATTCACCTGACTGAGAGGTGAGTTGATAATTATGTCATTTGTGATGATGTGACCAAACCTTACCAAAGAAGTTATATTAACTACATCAAGAAATGTATGTCAACAAGAGAATAAATCAGAAAATATGTCTTGTGTATGATTACTAACTTCACCCTTGTTGTCGCAGACATAACTCACTGTAACACATAAAGGACACATACTCCAAGACTGCCCAAAATACAATATATCTAGGCAAACCTTCTGGCCTAGAGACACGACAGTGGAAGGTAAACTCTATGGACCACTGAGTGAACTAAAAAAGACAGTTAAATTCTTACAAGCGACAACAGTGCAGTTATAGACATATTTCAAGCGAATGAAAGAAGAATAATATGTGACATGCTGATGTTAGCCCTGTATATGTGACGTGCTGATGTTAGCCCTGTATATGTGACGTGCTGATGTTAGCCCTGTATGTGTGACATGCTGATGTTAGCCCTGTATGTGTGACGTGCTGATGTTAGCCCTGTATGTGTGATGTGCTGATGTTAGCCCTGTATGTGTGACATGCTGATGTTAGCCCTGTATATGTGACATGCTGATGTTAGCCCTGTATGTGTGACGTGCTGATGTTAGCCCTGTATATGTGATGTGCTGATGTTAGCCCTGTATGTGTGACGTGCTGATGTTAGCCCTGTATATGTGATGTGCTGATGTTAGCCCTGTATGTGTGACATGCTGATGTTAGCCCTGTATATGTGATGTGCTGATGTTAGCCCTGTATATGTGATGTGCTGATGTTAGCCCTGTATATGTGATGTGCTGATGTTAGCCCTGTATATGTGATGTGCTGATGTTAGCCCTGTATATGTGACATGCTGATGTTAGCCCTGTATATGTGACATGCTGATGTTAGCCCTGTATGTGTGACGTGCTGATGTTAGCCCTGTATATGTGATGTGCTGATGTTAGCCCTGTATGTGTGACGTGCTGATGTTAGCCCTGTATATGTGATGTGCTGATGTTAGCCCTGTATGTGTGACATGCTGATGTTAGCCCTGTATATGTGATGTGCTGATGTTAGCCCTGTATGTGTGACGTGCTGATGTTAGCCCTGTATATGTGATGTGCTGATGTTAGCCCTGTATGTGTGACGTGCTGATGTTAGCCCTGTATATGTGATGTGCTGATGTTAGCCCTGTATGTGTGACATGCTGATGTTAGCCCTGTATATGTGATGTGCTGATGTTAGCCCTGTATGTGTGACGTGCTGATGTTAGCCCTGTATATGTGATGTGCTGATGTTAGCCCTGTATGTGTGACGTGCTGATGTTAGCCCTGTATATGTGATGTGCTGATGTTAGCCCTGTATGTGTGACATGCTGATGTTAGCCCTGTATGTGTGATGTGCTGATGTTAGCCCTGTATATGTGACGTGCTGATGTTAGCCCTGTATATGTGATGTGCTGATGTTAGCCCTGTATGTGTGATGTGCTGATGTTAGCCCTGTATGTGTGACATGCTGATGTTAGCCCTGTATATGTGATGTGCTGATGTTAGCCCTGTATATGTGACGTGCTGATGTTAGCCCTGTATATGTGATGTGCTGATGTTAGCCCTGTATATGTGACGTGCTGATGTTAGCCCTGTATATGTGATGTGCTGATGTTAGCCCTGTATATGTGACGTGCTGATGTTAGCCCTGTATATGTGATGTGCTGATGTTAGCCCTGTATATGTGACGTGCTGATGTTAGCCCTGTATATGTGATGTGCTGATGTTAGCCCTGTATATGTGACGTGCTGATGTTAGCCCTGTATATGTGATGTGCTGATGTTAGCCCTGTATATGTGATGTGCTGATGTTAGCCCTGTATATGTGACGTGCTGATGTTAGCCCTGTATATGTGATGTGCTGATGTTAGCCCTGTATATGTGACGTGCTGATGTTAGCCCTGTATATGTGATGTGCTGATGTTAGCCCTGTATGTGTGACATGCTGATGTTAGCCCTGTATATGTGATGTGCTGATGTTAGCCCTGTATATGTGACGTGCTGATGTTAGCCCTGTATATGTGACGTGCTGATGTTAGCCCTGTATATGTGACGTGCTGATGTTAGCCCTGTATGTGTGATGTGCTGATGTTAGCCCTGTATGTGCTGATGTTAGCCCTGTATGTGTGATGTGCTGATGTTAGCCCTGTATATGTGACGTGCTGATGTTAGCCCTGTATATGTGACATGCTGATGTTAGCCCTGTATATGGGATGTGCTGATGTTAGCCCTGTATGTGTGACATGCTGATGTTAGCCCTGTATATGTGATGTGCTGATGTTAGCCCTGTATGTGCTGATGTTAGCCCTGTATGTGTGACATGCTGATGTTAGCCCTGTATGTGCTGATGTTAGCCCTGTATATGTGATGTGCTGATGTTAGCCCTGTATATGTGACATGCTGATGTTAGCCCTGTATATGTGATGTGCTGATGTTAGCCCTGTATATGGGATGTGCTGATGTTAGCCCTGTATATGTGACATGCTGATGTTAGCCCTGTATATGGGATGTGCTGATGTTAGCCCTGTATGTGTGATGTGCTGATGTTAGCCCTGTATATGGGATGTGCTGATGTTAGCCCTGTATGTGTGACATGCTGATGTTAGCCCTGTATGTGTGACATGCTGATGTTAGCCCTGTATGTGCTGATGTTAGCCCTGTATATGGGATGTGCTGATGTTAGCCCTGTATGTGTGACATGCTGATGTTAGCCCTGTATATGTGATGTGCTGATGTTAGCCCTGTATATGGGATGTGCTGATGTTAGCCCTGTATGTGTGACATGCTGATGTTAGCCCTGTATATGGGATGTGCTGATGTTAGCCCTGTATGTGTGATGTGCTGATGTTAGCCCTGTATGTGTGACATGCTGATGTTAGCCCTGTATATGGGATGTGCTGATGTTAGCCCTGTATGTGTGACATGCTGATGTTAGCCCTGTATATGGGATGTGCTGATGTTAGCCCTGTATGTGTGACATGCTGATGTTAGCCCTGTATATGTGATGTGCTGATGTTAGCCCTGTATGTGTGATGTGCTGATGTTAGCCCTGTATATGTGACATGCTGATGTTAGCCCTGTATATGGGATGTGCTGATGTTAGCCCTGTATATGGGATGTGCTGATGTTAGCCCTGTATATGGGATGTGCTGATGTTAGCCCTGTATGTGTGACATGCTGATGTTAGCCCTGTATATGGGATGTGCTGATGTTAGCCCTGTATATGTGATGTGCTGATGTTAGCCCTGTATATGGGATGTGCTGATGTTAGCCCTGTATATGTGATGTGCTGATGTTAGCCCTGTATATGTGATGTGCTGATGTTAGCCCTGTATGTGCTGATGTTAGCCCTGTATGTGTGACATGCTGATGTTAGCCCTGTATATGTGACATGCTGATGTTAGCCCTGTATATGTGACATGCTGATGTTAGCCCTGTATATGTGATGTGCTGATGTTAGCCCTGTATGTGTGATGTGCTGATGTTAGCCCTGTATATGTGATGTGCTGATGTTAGCCCTGTATGTGTGATGTGCTGATGTTAGCCCTGTATATGTGACATGCTGATGTTAGCCCTGTATATGTGATGTGCTGATGTTAGCCCTGTATATGTGATGTGCTGATGTTAGCCCTGTATATGTGATGTGCTGATGTTAGCCCTGTATATGTGACATGCTGATGTTAGCCCTGTATATGTGACATGCTGATGTTAGCCCTGTATATGGGATGTGCTGATGTTAGCCCTGTATATGTGATGTGCTGATGTTAGCCCTGTATATGTGATGTGCTGATGTTAGCCCTGTATATGTGACATGCTGATGTTAGCCCTGTATATGTGACATGCTGATGTTAGCCCTGTATATGGGATGTGCTGATGTTAGCCCTGTATATGTGATGTGCTGATGTTAGCCCTGTATATGTGACATGCTGATGTTAGCCCTGTATATGTGACATGCTGATGTTAGCCCTGTATATGTGATGTGCTGATGTTAGCCCTGTATATGGGATGTGCTGATGTTAGCCCTGTATATGTGACATGCTGATGTTAGCCCTGTATATGTGATGTGCTGATGTTAGCCCTGTATATGTGATGTGCTGATGTTAGCCCTGTATATGTGATGTGCTGATGTTAGCCCTGTATATGTGATGTGCTGATGTTAGCCCTGTATGTGTGACATGCTGATGTTAGCCCTGTATATGTGACATGCTGATGTTAGCCCTGTATGTGTGATGTGCTGATGTTAGCCCTGTATATGTGATGTGCTGATGTTAGCCCTGTATATGTGATGTGCTGATGTTAGCCCTGTATGTGCTGATGTTAGCCCTGTATATGTGACGTGCTGATGTTAGCCCTGTATATGTGACGTGCTGATGTTAGCCCTGTATATGTGATGTGCTGATGTTAGCCCTGTATGTGTGACGTGCTGATGTTAGCCCTGTATGTGTGACGTGCTGATGTTAGCCCTGTATATGTGACATGCTGATGTTAGCCCTGTATATGTGACATGCTGATGTTAGCCCTGTATGTGTGACGTGCTGATGTTAGCCCTGTATGTGTGATGTGCTGATGTTAGCCCTGTATGTGTGATGTGCTGATGTTAGCCCTGTATGTGCTGATGTTAGCCCTGTATATGTGACGTGCTGATGTTAGCCCTGTATATGTGACATGCTGATGTTAGCCCTGTATATGTGACATGCTGATGTTAGCCCTGTATATGTGACGTGCTGATGTTAGCCCTGTATGTGTGACATGCTGATGTTAGCCCTGTATATGTGACGTGCTGATGTTAGCCCTGTATGTGTGACATGCTGATGTTAGCCCTGTATATGTGATGTGCTGATGTTAGCCCTGTATGTGTGACATGCTGATGTTAGCCCTGTATGTGTGACATGCTGATGTTAGCCCTGTATATGTGACATGCTGATGTTAGCCCTGTATATGTGATGTGCTGATGTTAGCCCTGTATATGTGACATGCTGATGTTAGCCCTGTATATGTGATGTGCTGATGTTAGCCCTGTATATGTGACATGCTGATGTTAGCCCTGTATATGTGAATGTGCTGATGTTAGCCCTGTATATGTGATGTGCTGATGTTAGCCCTGT
This sequence comes from Cepaea nemoralis, assembly GCA_014155875.1. Taxonomy (NCBI): domain Eukaryota; kingdom Metazoa; phylum Mollusca; class Gastropoda; order Stylommatophora; family Helicidae; genus Cepaea; species Cepaea nemoralis. The sequence goes on from JACEFZ010011543.1 coordinate 402,271, forward strand.
ATATGTGACATGCTGATGTTAGCCCTGTATATGTGACATGCTGATGTTAGCCCTGTATATGTGACGTGCTGATGTTAGCCCTGTATATGTGACGTGCTGATGTTAGCCCTGTATATGTGATGTGCTGATGTTAGCCCTGTATGTGTGATGTGCTGATGTTAGCCCTGTATATGTGACATGCTGATGTTAGCCCTGTATATGTGACGTGCTGATGTTAGCCCTGTATGTGTGATGTGCTGATGTTAGCCCTGTATGTGTGACATGCTGATGTTAGCCCTGTATGTGTGATGTGCTGATGTTAGCCCTGTATGTGTGACGTGCTGATGTTAGCCCTGTATGTGTGATGTGCTGATGTTAGCCCTGTATATGTGACATGCTGATGTTAGCCCTGTATGTGTGACGTGCTGATGTTAGCCCTGTATGTGTGATGTGCTGATGTTAGCCCTGTATATGTGACATGCTGATGTTAGCCCTGTATGTGTGACATGCTGATGTTAGCCCTGTATGTGTGATGTGCTGATGTTAGCCCTGTATGTGTGGCGTGCTGATGTTAGCCCTGTATATGTGATGTGCTGATGTTAGCCCTGTATATGTGACATGCTGATGTTAGCCCTGTATGTGTGACATGCTGATGTTAGCCCTGTATATGTGATGTGCTGATGTTAGCCCTGTATGTGTGATGTGCTGATGTTAGCCCTGTATATGTGACATGCTGATGTTAGCCCTGTATATGTGATGTGCTGATGTTAGCCCTGTATATGTGACGTGCTGAGTTAGCCCTGTATGTGTGATGTGCTGATGTTAGCCCTGTATGTGTGACATGCTGATGTTAGCCCTGTATGTGTGATGTGCTGATGTTAGCCCTGTATAGTGTGACATGCTGATGTAGCCCTGTATATGTGACGTGCTGATGTTAGCCCTGTATATGTGATGTGCTGATGTTAGCCCTGTATGTGTGATCGTGCTGATGTTAGCCCTGTATGTGTGATGTGCTGATAGTTAGCCCTGTATGTGTGATGTGCTGATGGTTAGCCCTGTATGTGTGGATGTGCTGATGTTAGCCCTGTATGTGTGACATGCTGATGTTAGCCCTGTATATGTACATGCTGATGTTAGCCCTGTATGTGTGATGTGCTGATGTTTAGCCCTTGTAGTGTGACTATGCTGATGTTAGCCCTGTATTAGTGACATGCTGATGTTAGCCCTGTATGTGTGATGTGCTGATGTTAGCCCTGTATGTGTGATGTGCTGATGTTAGCCCTGTATGTGTGACATGCGGATGTTAGCCCTGTATATGTGATGTGCTGATGTTAGCCCTGTAATGTGTGATGTGCTGATGTTAGCCCTGTATGTGTGACATGCTGATGTTAGCCCTGTATGTGTGATGTGCTGATGTTAGCCCTGTATGTGTGACATGCTGATGTTAGCCCTGTATATGTGACATGCTGAATGTTAGCCCTGTATGTGTGATGTGCTGATGTTAGCCTGTATGTGTGATGTGCTGATGTTAGCCCTGTATATGTGACATGCTGATGTTAGGCCCTGTATATGTGACATGCTGATGTTAGCCCTGTATGTGTGACGTGCTGATGTTAGCCCTGTATGTGCTGATGTTAGCCCTGTATGTGCTGATGTTAGCCCTGTATGTGCTGATGTTAGCCCTGTATGTGCTGATGTTAGCCCTGTATGTGCTGATGTTAGCCCTGTATGTGTGATGTGCTGATGTTAGCCCTGTATGTGTGTGTGCTGATGTTAGCCCTGTATTGTGGATGTGCTGATGTTAGCCCTGTATGTGTGATGTGCTGATGTTAGCCCTGTATATGTGACATGCTGATGTTAGCCCTGTATATGTGACATGCTGATGTTAGCCCTGTATGTGTGACGTGCTGATGTTAGCCCTGTATATGTGACATGCTGATGTTAGCCCTGTATGTGTGACGTGCTGATGTTAGCCCTGTATATGTGACATGCTGATGTTAGCCCTGTATGTGCTGATGTTAGCCTGTATGTGTGACATTCTGATGTTAGCCCTGTATGTGTGATGTGGCTGATGTTAGCCCTGTATGTGTGGACAGGCTGATGTTAGCCCTGTAGATATGCTGATGTTAGCCCTGTATGTGTGATGTGCTGATGTTAGCCCTGTTGATGTGACATGCTGATGTTAGCCCTGTATGTGTGATGTGCTGATGTTAGCCCTGTATGTGCTGATGTTAAGCCCTGTATATGTGATGGTGCTGATGTTAGCCCTGTATATGTGATGTGCTGATGTTAGCCCTGTATATGTGATGTGCTGATGTTAGCCCTGTATATGTGATGTGCTGATGTTAGCCCTGTATATGTGATGTGCTGATGTTAGCCCTGTATATGTGATGTGCTGATGTTAGCCCTGTATATGTGATGTGCTGATGTTAGCCCTGTATATGCTGATGTTAGCCCTGTATGTGTGATGTGCTGATGTTAGCCCTGTATGTGTGACATGCTGATGTTAGCCCTGTATGTGTGATGTGCTGATGTTAGCCCTGTATGTGTGACATGCTGATGTTAGCCCTGTATATGTGATGTGCTGATGTTAGCCCTGTATATGTGATGTGCTGATGTTAGCCCTGTATGTGTGATGTGCTGATGTTAGCCCTGTATGTGCTGATGTTAGCCCTGTATGTGTGATGTGCTGATGTTAGCCCTGTATGTGTGACATGCTGATGTTAGCCCTGTATGTGTGATGTGCTGATGTTAGCCCTGTATATGTGATGTGCTGATGTTAGCCCTGTATATGTGACGTGCTGATGTTAGCCCTGTATGTGTGATGTGCTGATGTTAGCCCTGTATGTGCTGATGTTAGCCCTGTATGTGTGACATGCTGATGTTAGCCCTGTATGTGTGACATGCTGATGTTAGCCCTGTATGTGTGACATGCTGATGTTAGCCCTGTATGTGTGACATGCTGATGTTAGCCCTGTATGTGTGACATGCTGATGTTAGCCCTGTATGTGTGACATGCTGATGTTAGCCCTGTATGTGCTGATGTTAGCCCTGTATGTGTGACATGCTGATGTTAGCCCTGTATGTGTGACATGCTGATGTTAGCCCTGTATGTGTGACATGCTGATGTTAGCCCTGTATGTGTGACATGCTGATGTTAGCCCTGTATGTGTGACATGCTGATGTTAGCCCTGTATGTGTGACCATGCTGATGTTAGCCCTGTATGTGTGACATGCTGATGTTAGCCCTGTATTGTGTGACATGCTGATGTTAGCCCTGTATGTGTGACATGCTGATGTTAGCCCTGTATGTGTGACATGCTGATGTTAGCCCTGTATGTGTGACATGCTGATGTTAGCCCTGTATGTGTGACGTGCTGATGTTAGCCCTGTATATGTGATGTGCTGATGTTAGCCCTGTATGTGCTGATGTGCTGATGTTAGCCCTGTATGTGTGATGTGCTGATGTTAGCCCTGTATGTGTGATGTGCTGATGTTAGCCCTGTATGTGCTGATGTTAGCCCTGTATGTGTGACGTGCTGATGTTAGCCCTGTATGTGCTGATGTTAGCCCTGTATGTGCTGATGTTAGCCCTGTATATGCTGATGTTAGCCCTGTATGTGCTGATGTTAGCCCTGTATGTGCTGATGTTAGCCCTGTATGTGTGATGTGCTGATGTTAGCCCTGTATGTGCTGATGTTAGCCCTGTATATGTGACGTGCTGATGTTAGCCCTGTATGTGTGATGTGCTGATGTTAGCCCTGTATGTGTGACATGCTGATGTTAGCCCTGTATATGTGACATGCTGATGTTAGCCCTGTATGTGTGATGTGCTGATGTTAGCCCTGTATGTGTGATGTGCTGATGTTAGCCCTGTATGTGTGATGTGCTGATGTTAGCCCTGTATGTGTGATGTGCTGATGTTAGCCCTGTATTGTGTGTTTAGCCCTGTAGTGTGATGCTGATGTTAGCCCTGTATGTGTGATGTGCTGATGTTAGCCCTGTATGTGTGATGTGCTGATGTTAGCCCTGTATGTGTGATGTTAGCCCTGTATGTGTGACGTGCTGATGTTAGCCCTGTATGTGTGATGTGCTGATGTTAGCCCTGTATGTGCTGAGCCCTGTATGGTTAGCCCTGTATGTGTGTGCTGATGTTAGCCCTGTATGTGTGATGTGCTGATGTTAGCCCTGTATGTGTGATGTGCTGATGTTAGCCCTGTATGTGTGATGTGCTGATGTTAGCCCTGTATGTGCTGATGTTAGCCCTGTATGTGTGTGCTGATGTTAGCCCTGTATGTGTGATGTGCTGATGTTAGCCCTGTATGTGCTGATGTTAGCCCTGTATATGTGATGTGCTGATGTTAGCCCTGTATGTGTGATGTGCTGATGTTAGCCCTGTATATGCTGATGTTAGCCCTGTATGTGTGATGTGCTGATGTTAGCCCTGTATGTGCTGATGTTAGCCCTGTATGTGTGATGTGCTGATGTTAGCCCTGTATATGTGATGTGCTGATGTTAGCCCTGTATATGTGATGTGCTGATGTTAGCCCTGTATAGTGCTGATGTTAGCCCTGTATGTGTGATGTGCTGATGTTAGCCCTGTATGTGTGATGTGCTGATGTTAGCCCTGTATGTGTGATGTGCTGATGTTAGCCCTGTATGTGTGATGTGCTGATGTTAGCCCTGTATGTGTGATGTGCTGATGTTAGCCCTGTATATGTGATGTGCTGATGTTAGCCCTGTATGTGTGATGTGCTGATGTTAGCCCTGTATGTGTGATGTGCTGATGTTAGCCCTGTATGTGTGATGTGCTGATGTTAGCCCTGTATGTGTGATGTGCTGATGTTAGCCCTGTATGTGTGATGTGCTGATGTTAGCCCTGTGTGATGTGCTGATGTTAGCCCTGTATGTGATGCTGATGTTAGCCCTGTATGTGTGATGTGCTGATGTTAGCCCTGTATATGTGATGTGCTGATGTTAGCCCTGTATATGCTGATGTTAGCCCTGTATGTGTGATGTGCTGATGTTAGCCCTGTATATGTGATGTGCTGATGTTAGCCCTGTATATGTGACGTGCTGATGTTAGCCCTGTATGTGCTGATGTTAGCCCTGTATATGTGATGTGCTGATGTTAGCCCTGTATATGCTGATGTTAGCCCTGTATGTGTGATGTGCTGATGTTAGCCCTGTATGTGCTGATGTTAGCCCTGTATGTGCTGATGTTAGCCCTGTATGTGTGACGTACTGATGTTAGCCCTGTATTGCTGATGTTAGCCCTGTATATGTGATGTGCTGATGTTGCCCTGTATATGCCGTGCTGATGTTAGCCCTGTAATATGTGACGAAGTGCTGATGTTAGCCCTGTATAGTGTGACATTGCTGATGTTAGCCCTGTATGTGCGATGTGCTGATGTTAGCCCTGTATGTGCGACGTGCTTGAATGTTAGCCCTGTATGTGCGACGTGCTGATGTTAGCCCTGTAGATGTTGACAGTGCTGATGGTTAGCCCTGTATATGTCGACAGTTGCTGATGTTAGCCCTGTATGTGTGATGTGCTGATGTTAGCCCTGTATGTGTGATGTGCTGATGTTAGCCCTGTATGTGTGATGTGCCTGATGTTAGCCCCTGGTATGTGTGATGTGCTGATGTTAGCCCTGTAGGTGTGATGTGCTGATGTTAGCCCTGTTATGGTGTGACTGTGCTGGGATGTTAGGCCCTGTATGTGGGATGTGCTGATGTTAGCCCTGTATGGTGTGATGTGCTGTATGTTAGCCCTGTATGTGTGATTGCTGATGTTAGCCCTGTATATGTGACAGTGCTGATGTTAGCCCTGTATATTGATGTGCTGATGTTAGCCCTGTATAAGGTGTACATGCTGATGTTAGCCCTGTATATGTGAGGTGCTGATGTTAGCCCTGTATGGTGATGTGCTGATGTTAGCCCTGTATATGTGACATGCTGATGTTAGCCCTGTATATGTGAATGTGCTGATGTTAGCCCTGTATATGTGACATGCTGATGTTAGCCCTGTATATGTGAATGTGCTGATGTTAGCCCTGTATATGTGATGTGCTGATGTTCTATAGCCCTGTATATGTGATGTGCTGATGTTAGCCCTGTATGTGTGAATGCTGATGTTAGCCCTGTATATGTGATGTGCTGATGTTAGCCCTGTATATGGTGATGTGCTGATGTTAGCCCTGTATATGTGATGTGCTGATGTTAGCCCTGTATATGTGATGTGCTGATGTTAGCCCTGTATATGTGACATGCTGATGTTAGCCCTGTATATGTGATGTGCTGATGTTAGCCCTGTATATGTGACATGCTGATGTTAGCCTGTATATGTGAATGTCTGATGTAGCCCTGTATATGTGACATGCTGATGTAGCCCTGTATATGTAGTGTGCTGATGTTAGCCCTGTATATGTGACTGCTGATGTTAGCCCTGTATAATGTGATGTGCTGATGTTAGCCCTGTATATGTGACATGCTGATGTTAGCCCTGTATATGTGACGTGCTGATGTTAGCCCTGTATATGTGAATGTCTGATGTTAGCCCTGTATATGTGACATGCTGATGTTAGCCTGTATATGTGACATGCTGATGTTGAGCCCTGTATATGTGATGTGCTGATGTTAGCCCTGTATGTGTGACATGCTGATGTTAGCCCTGTATATGTGATGTGGCTGATGTTAGCCCTGTATATGTGAATGTGCTGATGTAGCCCTGTATATGTGACGTGCTGGATGTTAGCCCTGTATATGTGATGTGCTGATGTTAGCCCTGTATGTGTGACATGCTGATGTTAGCCCTGTATGATGTGACATTGCTGATGTTAGCCCTGTATATGTGATGTGCTGATGCTAGCCCTGTATGTGTGATGTGCTGATGTTAGCCCTGTATGTTCTGATGCTAGCCCTGTATGTGTGATGTGCTGATGTTAGCCCTGTATGTGCTGATGTTAGCCCTGTATGTGCTGATGTTAGCCCTGTATGTGCTGATGTTAGCCCTGTATGTGTGATGTGCTGATGCTAGCCCTGTATGTGCTGATGTTAGCCCTGTATGTGCTGATGTTAGCCCTGTATGTGTGATGTGCTGATGTTAGCCCTGTATGTGCTGATGTTAGCCCTGTATGTGCTGATGTTAGCCCTGTATGTGCTGATGTTAGCCCTGTATGTGTGATGTGCTGATGTTAGCCCTGTATGTGTGATGTGCTGATGTTAGCCCTGTATGTGCTGATGTTAGCCCTGTATGTGTGATGTGCTGATGTTAGCCCTGTATGTGCTGATGTTAGCCCTGTATGTGTGACATTGCTGATGTTAGCCCTGTATGTGCTGATGCTAGCCTGTATGTGTGATGTGCTGATGTTAGCCCTGTATGTGCTGATGTTAGCCCTGTATGTGCTGATGTTAGCCCTGTATGTGTGATGTGCTGATGTTAGCCCTGTATGTGCTGATGTTAGCCCTGTATGTGTGATGTGCTGATGTTAGCCCTGTATGTGTGATGTGCTGATGTTAGCCCTGTATGTGTGATGTGCTGATGTTAGCCCTGTATGTGTGATGTGCTGATGTTAGCCCTGTATGTGTGATGTGCTGATGCTAGCCCTGTATGTGTGATGTGCTGATGTTAGCCCTGTATGTGTGATGTGCTGATGTTAGCCCTGTATGTGCTGATGTTAGCCCTGTATGTGCTGATGTTAGCCCTGTATGTGCTGATGTTAGCCCTGTATGTGTGATGTGCTGATGTTAGCCCTGTATGTGCTGATGTTAGCCCTGTATGTGTGATGTGCCCTGTATGTGCTGATGTTAGCCCTGTATGTGTGATGTGCTGATGTTAGCCCTGTATGTGTGACATTGCTGATGTTAGCCCTGTATATGTGATGTGCTGATGTTAGCCCTGTATATGTGCATGCTGATGTTAGCCCTGTATATGTGATGTGCTGATGTTAGCCCTGTATATGTGATAGTGCTGATGTTTAGCCCTGTATATGTGACATGCTGATGTTTAGCCCTGTTATGGTGACTGCTGATGTTAGCCCTGTATATGTGACTGTGGCTGATGTTAGCCCTGTATATGTGATGTGCTGATGTTAGCCCTGTATATGTTGACATTCTGATGTTAGCCCTGTATATGGGATGTGCTGATGTTAGCCCTGTATATGTGATTGCTGATGTTAGCCCTGTATATGGGATTGCTGATGTTAGCCCTGTATAGATGTGACATGCTGATGTTACCCTGTATATGTGAATGTGCTGATGTTAGCCCTGTATATGTGATCTGCTGATGTTAGCCCTGTATATGTGACATGCTGATGTTAGCCCGTATATGTGATGTGCTAGATGTTAGCCCTGTATATGTGACATGCTGATGTTAGCCCTGTATGTGCTGATGTTAGCCCTGTATGTGTGATGTGCTGATGCTAGCCCTGTATGTGTGATGTGCTGATGTTAGCCCTGTATGTGTGATGTGCTGATGTTAGCCCTGTATGTGTGATGTGCTGATGTTAGCCCTGTATGTGTGATGTGCTGATGTTAGCCCTGTATGTGTGATGTGCTGATGTTAGCCCTGTATGTGTGATGTGCTGATGTTAGCCCTGTATGTGTGATGTGCTGATGTTAGCCCTGTATGTGTGATGTGCTGATGTTAGCCCTGTATGTGCTGATGCTAGCCCTGTATGTGTGATGTGCTGATGTTAGCCCTGTATGTGCTGATGTTAGCCCTGTATGTGCTGATGTTAGCCCTGTATGTGCTGATGTTAGCCCTGTATGTGCTGATGTTAGCCCTGTATGTGCTGATGTTAGCCCTGTATGTGCTGATGTTAGCCCTGTATGTTCTGATGTTAGCCCTGTATGTGTGATGTGCTGATGTTAGCCCTGTATGTGCTGATGTGCTGATGTTAGCCCTGTATGTGCTGATGTTAGCCCTGTATGTGCTGATGTTAGCCCTGTATGTGTGATGTGCTGATGTTAGCCCTGTATGTGTGATGTGCTGATGTTAGCCCTGTATGTGTGATGTGCTGATGCTAGCCCTGTATGTGCTGATGTTAGCCCTGTATGTGCTGATGTTAGCCCTGTATGTGTGATGTGCTGATGTTAGCCCTGTATGTTCTGATGTTAGCCCTGTATGTGCTGATGTTAGCCCTGTATGTGCTGATGTTAGCCCTGTATGTGTGATGTGCTGATGTTAGCCCTGTATGTGTGATGTGCTGATGTTAGCCCTGTATGTGCTGATGTTAGCCCTGTATGTGCTGATGTTAGCCCTGTATGTTCTGATGTTAGCCCTGTATGTGTGATGTGCTGATGTTAGCCCTGTATGTGCTGATGTGCTGATGTTAGCCCTGTATGTGCTGATGTTAGCCCTGTATGTGCTGATGTTAGCCCTGTATGTGTGATGTGCTGATGTTAGCCCTGTATGTGTGATGTGCTGATGTTAGCCCTGTATGTGTGATGTGCTGATGCTAGCCCTGTATGTGTGATGTGCTGATGCTAGCCCTGTATGTGTGACATGCTGATGTTAGCCCTGTATGTGTGATGTGCTGATGTTAGCCCTGTATATGCTGATGTTAGCCCTGTATGTGCTGATGTTAGCCCTGTATATGCTGATGTTAGCCCTGTATGTGTGATGTGCTGATGTTAGCCCTGTATATGCTGATGTTAGCCCTGTATATGCTGATGTTAGCCCTGTATATGCTGATGTTAGCCCTGTATATGCTGATGTTAGCCCTGTATGTGTGATGTGCTGATGTTAGCCCTGTATATGCTGATGTTAGCCCTGTATGTGCTGATGTTAGCCCTGTATATGTGATGTGCTGATGTTAGCCCTGTATGTGTGATGTGCTGATGCTAGCCCTGTATGTGTGATGTGCTGATGCTAGCCCTGTATGTGTGATGTGCTGATGTTAGCCCTGTATGTGTGATGTGCTGATGTTAGCCCTGTATGGGATGTGCTGATGTTATGCCCTGTAATGTTGTGTATGATGCTGATGTTAGCCCTGTATGTGGTGATGTGCTGATGTTGCCCTGTATTGTGATGTGCTGATGTTAGCCCTGTATCGTGCTGATGCTGAGCCCTTATGTGTGATGTGCTGATGTTAGCCCTGTATAGTGTGATGTGCTGATGCTAGCCCTGTATATGGTGATTGTCTGATGCTAGCCCTGTATGTGTGATGTGCTGATGTTAGCCCTGTATGGTGCTGATGTGAGCCCTGTAATGTGCTGATGTTAGCCCTGTATGTGCTGATGTTGAGCTGTATGGCTGATGTTAGCCCTGTATGTGCTGATGTTAGGCCCTGTTAATGTGCTGATGTTAGCCCTGTATGTGCTGATATTAGCCCTGTATATGTGCTGATGTTAGCCTGATATGTGCTTATGTTAGCCCTGTTAGTGGGACGTACTGATGTTAGCCCTGTATTGTGATGTGCTGATGCTAGCCTGTATGTGTGATGTGCTGATGCTATCCCTGTAGTGTGTGATGTGCTGATGCTAGCCCCTGTTATGTGTGATGTGCTGATGTTAGCCCTGTATGTGGCTGATGTATAGCCCTGTAATGTGTGACGTGCTGATGCTAGCCCTGTATGTGCTGATGTTAGCCCTGTATATGTGACGTGCTGATGCTAGCCCTGTATGTGTGATGTGCTGATGTTAGCCCTGTATGTGTGACGTGCTGATGTTAGCCCTGTATATGCGACGTGCTGATGTTAGCCCTGTATGTTCTGATGCTAGCCCTGTATGTGTGATGTGCTGATGTTAGCCCTGTATATGTGATGTGCTGATGCTAGCCCTGTATGTGTGATGTGCTGATGTTAGCCCATGTATGTTACTGATGCGAGCCCTGTATGTGTGATGTGCTGATGTTAGCCCGGTATGTGTGATGTGCTGATGCTAGCCCTGTATGATGTGATGTGCTGATGTTAGCCCTGTATAGTTCTGATGTTAGCCCTGTATATGTGACGATGCTGATGTTAGCCCTGTAGATGTGACATGCTGATGTTAGCCCTGTATGTGATGTGCTGATGTTAGCCCTGTATGTTGCTGATGTTAGCCCTGTATAGTGATTATGTGCTGATGTTAGCCCTGTATATGTTGACATGCTGATGTTAGCCCTGTATATGTGCATGCTGATGTTAGCCCTGTATGTGTGATGTGCTGATGTTAGCCCTGTATTGTGAATGTGCTGATGTTAGCCCTGTATGTGTGATGTGCTGATGTTAGCCCTGTATGTGTGTGCTGATGTTAGCCCTGTATGTGTGATGTGCTGATGTTAGCCCATGTATGTGTGATGTGCTGATGTTAGCCCTGTTATGTGATGTGCTGATGTTAGCCCTGTAATGTGTGATGTGCTGATTTAGCCCTGTATGTGTGATGTGGCTGATGTTAGCCCTGTATATGTGATTGCTGATGTTAGCCCTGTATGTGTGATGTGCTGATGTTAGCCCTGTATATGTGATGTGCTGATGTTAGCCCTGTATATGTGACTGTGCTGATGTTAGCCCTGTAGTGTGATGCTGATGTTAGCCCTGTATAGTGTGATGTGCTGATGTTAGCCCTGTATATGTGATGTGCTGATGTTAGCCCTGTATGTGTGATGTGCTGGATGTTAGCCCTGTATAGTGTGAATGTGCTGATGTTAGCCCTGTATATGTGATGTGCTGATGTTAGCCCTGTATGTGTGAATGTGCTGATGTTAGCCCTGTATATGTGATGTGCTGATGTTAGCCCTGTATGTGTGATGTGCTGATGTTAGCCCTGTATGTGTGATGTGCTGATGTTAGCCCTGTATATGTGATGTGCTGATGTTAGCCCTGTATGTGTGACTATGCTGATGTTAGCCCTGTATGTGTGATGTGCTGATGTTAGCCCTGTATGTGGATGTGCTGATGTTAGCCCTGTATGTGTGATGTGCTGATGTTAGCCCTGTATGTGTGATGTGCTGATGTTAGCCCTGTATGTGTGATGTGCTGATGTTAGCCCTGTATGTGTGATGTGCTGATGTTAGCCCTGTATGTGTGATGTGCTGATGTTAGCACTGTATGTGTGAATGTGCTGATGTTAGCCCTGTATGTGTGATGTGCTGATGTTAGCCCTGTATGTGTGATGTGCTGATGTTAGCCCTGTATGTGTGATGTGCTGATGTTAGCCCTGTATGTGTGATGTGCTGATGTTAGCCCTGTATATGTGAATGTGCTGATGTTAGCCCTGTATGTGTGATGTGCTGATGTTAGCCCTGTATGTGCTGATGTTAGCCCTGTATGTGTGATGTGCTGATGTTAGCCCTGTATGTGTGATGTGCTGATGTTAGCCCTGTATATGTGATGTGCTGATGTTAGCCCTGTATGTGTGATGTGCTGATGTTAGCCCTGTATATGTGATGTGCTGATGTTAGCCCTGTATGTGTGATGTGCTGATGTTAGCCCTGTATGTGTGATGTGCTGATGTTAGCCCTGTATGTGTGATGTGCTGATGTTAGCCCTGTATGTGTGATGTGCTGATGTTAGCCCTGTATGTGTGATGTGCTGATGTTAGCCCTGTATGTGTGATGTGCTGATGTTAGCCCTGTATGTGTGATGTGCTGATGTTAGCCCTGTATGTGTGATGTGCTGATGTTAGCCCTGTATGTGTGATGTGCTGATGTTAGCCCTGTATGTGTGACATGCTGATGTTAGCCCTGTATGTGTGATGTGCTGATGTTAGCCCTGTATGTGTGATGTGCTGATGTTAGCCCTGTATGTGTGATGTGCTGATGTTAGCCCTGTATGTGTGATGTGCTGATGTTAGCCCTGTATATGTGATGTGCTGATGTTAGCCCTGTATGTGTGATGTGCTGATGTTAGCCCTGTATGTGTGATGTGCTGATGTTAGCCCTGTATGTGTGATGTGCTGATGTTAGCCCTGTATGTGTGATGTGCTGATGTTAGCCCTGTATGTGTGATGTGCTGATGTTAGCCCTGTATGTGTGATGGCTGATGTTAGCCCTGTATGTGTGATGTGCTGATGTAGCCCTGTATTGTGATGTGCTGATGTTAGCCCTGTATGTGTGATGTGCTGATGTTAGCCCTGTATGTGTGATGTGCTGATGTTAGCCCTGTATGTGTGACTGTGCTGATGTTAGCCCTGTATGTGTGATGTGCTGATGTTAGCCCTGTATATGTGAATGTGCTGATGTTAGCCCTGTATGTGTGACTGTGCTGATGTTAGCCCTGTATGTGTGACGTGCTGATGTTAGCCCCTGTATGTGTGACAGTGCTGATGTTAGCCCTGTATAGTGTGACTGTGCTGATGTTAGCCCTGTATGTGTGACGTGCTGATGTTAGCCCTGTATGTGTGACATGCTGATGTTAGCCCTGTATGTGTGACATGCTGATGTTAGCCCTGTATATGTGACATGCTGATGTTAGCCCTGTATGTGTGACGTGCTGATGTTAGCCCTGTATGTGTGACGTGCTGATGTTAGCCCTGTATGTGTGACTGCTGATGTTAGCCCCATATGTGTGACGTGCTGATGTTAGCCCTGTATGTGCGACGTGCTGATATTAGCCCTGTATGTGCGACGTGCTGATGTTAGCCCTGTATATGTGACATGCTGATGTTAGCCCTGTATATGTGACATGCTGATGTTAGCCCCGTATGTGTGACGTGCTGATGTTAGCCCCGTATGTGTGGCGTGCTGATGTTAGCCCTGTATGTGTGACGTGCTGATGTTAGCCCCATATGTGTGGCGTGCTGATGTTAGCCCTGTATGTGTGACGTGCTGATGTTAGCCCCGTATGTGTGACATGCTGATGTTAGCCCTGTATGTGTGACATGCTGATGTTAGCCCTGTATGTGTGACGTGCTGATGTTAGCCCTGTATGTGTGACGTGCTGATATTAGCCCTGTATGTGTGACATGCTGATGTTAGCCCCATATGTGTGACGTGCTGATGTTAGCCCTGTATGTGCGACATGCTGATAGTTAGCCCTGTATATGCTGATGTGCTGATGGTTAGCCCTGTATATGTGGCATGCTGATGTTAGCCCTGTATATGTGACATGCTGATGTTAGCCCTGTATATGTGACATGCTGATGTTAGCCCTGTATGTGTGACGTGCTGATGTTAGCCCTGTATGTGCGACGTGCTGATATTAGCCCTGTATGTGCGACGTGCTGATGTTAGCTATAGCTGATGATAGCTTTGGACATATGTAATCTTGTGTGTCAATAAATACAGAAATAGAATCTTTACTCATATTCTATACAATACGTTGTCAAGATGATAAATTTGGTTTGTTTGCAGGAAGAGATCCAAAAGCATGAAACGGATGGTGTGTGACTGTACAACATCTCGAGAGGATAGGTCCAAAGAAATCCCAGCATGTGGTTCTGATTGCCTCAATAGGATGCTCATGATCGAGTGGTATGCTTCTATGTACTCTGTGTTTGTTTCTTGTGTTCTAAATGGATTTCATTTGTGTTTCAGAAAAGGAAAAGTATTGTATGTAATACATTTATGTTAGACATAGTACTGAAATGTTATATAGAATCTGTTTTACTGTATGGCAGTGAATCATGAAACATAAACAAACAAATTAAGAAGTGCTTGGAAGCAATGGAGATGTGGTTCCTGAGTTGTAGTTTGTTAATCCTTGAAATGCCAGAGTAACTAACAAGGATTGCCTGAAAAAGGCTAGTGAAAGTCTATATACAATTATAGGAAAGAGACCAACTTCATTATTTGGTAATATAATGAGAGGAAAGTCTTTGGAAAACATCGTGACAAAAGGAAAAATCAGTGGGAGAAGTTGCAGAGGCAGACCAAGAGAAATGATGCTGAATGGACTGATATAGAGGGATACCATTGGTCCAGAGCACCAAGGACCAAAATTTATTGATAGACACCTATGCTTGCTGGCAAGGCACATGATGATATTCTGTATGAGCAAATGTAACCTATCATAACATCTGATAAGACAGGTACACTGTAAGATGTGATAAGACAGTTACACCGATCTTTCAGACATAGGTGTGTAGGTCATCATTGCTGTAGAGTACCTATCTGAGGGGGTGGGGCAGATCAGACATTACAGCATCCAGCTCTGGCTCAAGCAGACCAAGTTCAACACATGATGATGATAACTGTTTGGATACAATTAGAAAAAAAAAGATAGTATACTTCCCCCTGATCCTGTGATGGTGGATCATATATCCATCCTTCTCGAACGAAGGCAAAAATCTGGGAGGACCTGTGTGCACATTAAAATCTCTCAGCAGTTGCCAAGAAAAAGAGCAGGCTGAACAGGCCACCGCCCAGGCAAGAATTCTACATGAGAAAAGCTAACCACACAAACTCTACAGCATGTGTGATTCTGCTGTACACATCTGGATCCTGGCAGGCGCTGTGGAGCCATTGCACTGTGCTGAGATTCTCTCTCTCTGTGATCTGTGGGAAGAGACGGGTGCACTAATGAGGATGTCTATTGGCAGTGGAAGTAATTTTTGTACAGACTAAAGCCAAACCCACTAGAGTACCCATGTTCTATACAGTGCGTAGCCGATGAAGTGAGTTCCAGTGAAAGTTAGTTGCATTTCCTTTACATCATTCTTTGGCTGTTTGTGATTGCCAGGCCAGTTTATGTTCAGTAGTTTGCCAGGGCTGCCACCCAAATCATACACTTGGTTGGTACTTCCAGCTGTATGTAACAAAGGGTCCAATTGAATTATTAATTAGTGTAACAGTCACTGCTTGGTCTAACATATCAACTGCTGAGTATAAAATAGCATTGTTCATCCCTGCTTGAGTGTGTGAAATGAGTATGGTTTGATAAATGAACATTTGTAAGTGGACCATTTGCTAGTTTAACCTATTTAAACGAAAAACGAAGTAGTCGCCTATTTATACAAATGCAGCCATGGTAGCGTTGTGGCTAGATGCTTGTCTTCTGACCTGGTGGTCATTGGTTCTAGTCTGCTTTGGGCAGATGTTTACAATTTCCTGTGCCCTGAGGTTGACCTAGCCTAAAATGTTCTCCAGCATAAATGTCTGTGGCCTGCATGATACTGACCACATCACCCAGCTACTCATTGACGCTCGGTGTGCCTTAAAGCTTGTACAGTGGTGTGTTATCCCAACAGTTGTGTAGACTCATTGACACCCAGTGTGCCTTAAAGCCTGTACAATCAAGTGTTATCCCAACAGTTGTGTAGACTCATTGACACCCAGTGTGCCTTAAAGCCTGTACAATCAAGTGTTATCCCAACAGTTGTGTAGACTCATTGACACCCAGTGTGCCTTAAAGCCTGTACAATCAGTGTGTATCCCAACAGTTGTGTAGACTCATTGACACCCAGTGTGCCTTAAAGCCTGTACAATGGCAGTGTTATCCCAACAGTTGTGTAGACTCATTGACACCCAGTGTGCCTTAAAGCTTGTACAATGGTGTGTTATCCCAACAGTTGTGTAGGCTCATTGACACCCGTGTGCCTTAAAGCCTGTACAATCAGTGTGTTATCCAACAGTTGTGTAGACTCATTGAACCCAGGTGTGCCTTAAAGCTTGTATAATGGTGTGTTATCCCAACAGTTGTGTAGACTCATTGACACCCTGTATGCCTTAAAGCTTGTACAATGGTGTGTTATCCCAACAGTTGTGTAGACTCATTGACACCCGGTGTGCCTTAAAGCTTGTACAATGGTGTGTTATCCCAACAGTTGTGTAGACTCATTGATGCCCGGTGTGCCTTCAAGCTTGTACAATGGTGTGTTATCCCAACAGTTGTGTAGACTCATTGACACCCGGTGTGCCTTAAAGCTTGTACAATGGTGTGTTATCCCAACAGTTGTGTAGACTCATTGACGCCCGGTGTGCCTTAAAGCCTGTACAATGGTGTGTTATCCCAACAGTTGTGTAGACTCATTGACACCCAGTGTGCCTTAAAGCTTGTACAATGGTGTGTTATCCCAACAGTTTAGACTCATTGACACCCAGTGTGCCTTAAAGCTTGTACAATGGTGTGTTATCCCAACAGTTGTGTAGACTCATTGACACCCGGTGTGCCTTAAAGCTTGTACAATGGTGTGTTATCCCAACAGTTGTGTAGACTCATTGACACCCAGTGTGCCTTAAAGCCTGTACAATCAAGTGTTATCCCAACAGTTGTGTAGACTCATTGACGCCCGGTGTGCCTTAAAGCCTGTACAATGGTGTGTTATCCCAACAGTTGTGTAGACTCATTGACACCCAGTGTGCCTTAAAGCCTGTACAATCAAGTGTTATCCCAACAGTTGTGTAGACTCATTGACGCCCGGTGTGCCTTAAAGCTTGTACAATGGTGTGTTATCCCAACAGTTGTGTAGACTCATTGACACCCAGTGTGCCTTAAAGCCTGTACAATCAAGTGTTATCCCAACAGTTGTGTAGACTCATTGACACCCAGTGTGCCTTAAAGCTTGTACAATGGTGTGTTATGCCAACAGTTGTGTAGACTCATTGACACCCAGTGTGCCTTAAAGCTTGTACAATGGTGTGTTATCCCAACAGTTGTGTAGACTCATTGACACCCGTTGTGCCTTAAAGCCTGTACAATCAAGTGTTATCCCAACAGTTGTGTAGACTCATTGATGCCTGGTGTGCCTTAAAGCTTGTACAATGGTGTGTTATCCCAACAGTTGTGTAGACTCATTGACTCCCGGTGTGCCTTAAAGTTCGTACAATGGTGTGTTATCCCAACAGTTGTGTAGACTCATTGACGCCCGGTGTGCCTTAAAGCTTGTACAATCAAGTGTTATCCCAACAGTTGTGTAGACTCATTGACACCCAGTGTGCCTTAAAGCTTGTACAATGGTGTGTTATCCCAACAGTTGTGTAGACTCATTGACACCAGTGTGCCTTAAAGCTTGTACAATGGTGTGTTATCCCAACAGTTGTGTAGACTCATTGACACCCAGTGTGCCTTAAAGCATGTACAATGGTGTGTTATCCCAACAGTTGTGTAGACTCATTGACACCCGGTGTGCCTTAAAGCTTGTACAATGGTGTGTTATCCCAACAGTTGTGTAGACTCATTGACACCCAGTGTGCCTTAAAGCTTGTACAATGGTGTGTTATACCAACAGTTGTGTAGACTCATTGACGCCCAGTGTGCCTTAAAGCCTGTACAATGGTGTGTTATCCCAACAGTTGTGTAGACTCATTGATGCCCAGTGTGCCTTAAAGCCTGTACAATGGTGTGTTATCCCAACAGTTGTGTAGACTCATTGACGCCCGGTGTGCCTTAAAGCCTGTACAATGGTGTGTTATCCCAACAGTTGTGTAGACTCATTGACGCCCAGTGTGCCTTAAAGCCTGTACAATGGTGTGTTATCCCAACAGTTGTGTAGACTCATTGACACCCAGTGTGCCTTAAAGCCTGTACAATCAAGTGTTATCCCAACAGTTGTGTAGACTCATTGACGCCCGGTGTGCCTTAAAGCTTGTACAATGGTGTGTTATCCCAACAGTTGTGTAGACTCATTGACGCCCGGTGTGCCTTAAAGCTTGTACAATCAAGTGTTATCCCAACAGTTGTGTAGACTCATTGACACCCAGTGTGCCTTAAAGCTTGTACAATGGTGTGTTATCCCAACAGTTGTGTAGACTCATTGACACCCAGTGTGCCTTAAAGCCTGTACAATCAAGTGTTATCCCAACAGTTGTGTAGACTCATTGACACCCGGTGTGCCTTAAAGCTTGTACAATGGTGTGTTATCCCAACAGTTGTGTAGACTCATTGACACCCGGTGTGCCTTAAAGCCTGTACAATGGTGTGTTATCCCAACAGTTGTGTAGACTCATTGACACCCAGTGTGCCTTAAAGCGTGTACAATGGTGTGTTATCCCAACAGTTGTGTAGACTCATTGACACCCTTGTGCCTTAAAGCTTGTACAATGGTGTGTTATCCCAACAGTTGTGTAGACTCATTGACACCCGGTGTGCCTTAAAGCCTGTACAATGGTGTGTTATCCAACAGTTGTGTAGACTCATTGACGCCCAGGTGTGCCTTAAAGCTTGTACAATGGTGTGTTATGCCAACAGTTCGTGTAGACTCATTGACACCCAGTGTGCCTTAAAGCTTGTACAATGGTGTGTTATCCCAACAGTTGTGTAGACTCATTGACACCTGTTGTGCCTTAAAGCTTGTACAATGGTGTGTTATCCCAACAGTTGTGTAGACTCATTGACACCTGTTGTGCCTTAAAGCTTGTACAATGGTGTGTTATCCCAACAGTTGTGTAGACTCATTGACGCCCGGTGTGCCTTAAAGCTTGTACAATGGTGTGTTATGCCAACAGTCGTGTAGACTCATTGACACCCAGTGTGCCTTAAAGCTTGTACAATGGTGTGTTATCCCAACAGTTGTGTAGACTCATTGACACCTGTTGTGCCTTAAAGCTTGTACAATGGTGTGTTATCCCAACAGTTGTGTAGACTCATTGACACCCGGTGTGCCTTAAAGCCTGTACAATGGTGTGTTATCCCAACAGTTGTGTAGACTCATTGACACCCAGTGTGCCTTAAAGCCTGTACAATGGTGTGTTATCCCAACAGTTGTGTACACTCATTGACACCCGTTGTGCCTTAAAGCCTGTACAATCAAGTGTTATCCCAACAGTTGTGTAGACTCATTGACACCCAGTGTGCCTTAAAGCTTGTACAATGGTGTGTTATCCCAACAGTTGTGTAGACTCATTGACACCCAGTGTGCCTTAAAGCTTGTACAATGGTGTGTTATCCCAACAGTTGTGTAGACTCATTTTAGCCTGGGCTGACTTGCACGTCCTGCTCCATGAAAAAAATGCCCGTTTCTGTAAGGATTTGAACACATGACCATTGAGCTGGCAGGCTGGTGTGCTAGTCAATACACTACTATGACTCCTTGAGTCCGGCTGTGAATTCCAAACCTTTGGACAGTGAACATCAGAATCAGTTTATTGACAAATAGTTAAATATCCGAGCCCTCTGTCCTCAGCGAGTGTCCTGTTATTATCTTCATCTACTGGTTCCCTGGAATGTCCCCACCATTGTCATACCACCTTGGTCCTTTTGTTCTGTGCAGAAGTAGTTAAGCTGCTGAAACCAATCACTTCTCTGAACACATGTCCATTGTTAGCTTGCTTGTTATTTACATGTGGTATTACAGTGTAGAGGTGTTACACACAGGTTATAAGGCACGTGATCGTATAGGACACAAGTCTCCGTTGTTTATAACATTCTTTATTTGTCGAATCGTTCCACTACAGCATAATGATGGTAGGCTCAAGTTCTCGTGTTTACCTACTTTCTTGCTAGCTGACCCCCAAGTGACGTGTGTCCCAGCCTAGATACACTTCTTCATTCGTGCACACACGTTCACTAGCTATGGTTTTCCCACTAGTCAAGGAATGCGCAGCATTCCTTAACTCTTTACTCCTAAGCTACTCTGTTACAATACCTCCCCTTCTTCAAGGAGAATTTTTCCCTGAAAAAATCTCAACCCCAACTCTTAACCCCCTTAACTATACATCTCTATACAATAACAACAATTCCATATAATTCTTAACTCAATTCTCATTCCCCTATCTCATCATAGCCAATTGCTAACCAGAGACAATAATACCGAAACTCTCTACAAAACTCTCCATAAAGTTCTCTAGAAAACTCGCTACAAAACTCTCCATACAATTCTCTAGAAAACTCGCTACAAAACTCTCCATAAAGTTCTCTAGAAAACTCCCTACAAAACTCTCCATAAGCGAACCGCTTTTAAAATTTAACCATCTAAATTATGATTGACAAAACTGAAGATATTCCCCCTTATCCTTTAATTCTCACTTATTCATTCTCACATTCTCACTATTCTAGGATAGACAGAAAAAATAGTTAGATTGGGTAGTTAGATTTGGTAGGTGCGCACCTAAAAATAATAAAAGTAAGGAAAAAGTAAGAAGTAATCACCTTTCTCTTCCCATACATTCTCAAAACTTTATAAAAATAAAGTTTCAAAATTTATCTTCAGTTTCCGTCAATAATAATTGTTATTATCAAAAAAATATGTTAATCCAAAACTACCAGCTTTTGTATTATTCACCTCGTCAAATTCAAGTTTACCATTCCTTCAAAAAAAAAACTCCAAATTATTAGTATACTGTTAAGTACAGTCTTCTTCTTCCAACATCTATTTATTTAAATGCCAAAACTCAACCTGGCATTCCACCCATATTCTCCCATTAAACGCTGTTCAACCCAGCTCCTATTTTTAACCCAATCATTTACATTGCGAACGAGTCAACTACTTTAAGTCATCTGTTTCCAAAAAAAAACAACACTTCATTTTTCTTCTAACTGAACGTCAAACTATTAATCATTTAAACACACTCAGGTTAACTCAATAAAACCAAAGTTTTGTAAACATAAGCAGCTAAGTTAACTTATTCATTTCATAAAGCGCAATTGAAGTTCAAACAATTGACTAAACAATATCCCCACACATTAATCAAATTAAACGTATAAAACTTAAAAACCAACCTGATCATAAAACATATACCAATAAGTCTTAAGTTATTACAATATTATGTGTATTCCTCCCAACAACTCTTGCTTAAGTTATTTACCAACTACCTTCTTTGTAAACACAAAAATATCGTGTCTAACTTCTTCTTCTATCTGCCATATTCTACCACGCTATTTATCTACCTTTTCTCCATTTCTTAATAACTTCAAATTTTTTTCGATAAGTGCAATATCTACATCAATGTCGCTATCCTCCCGAGGAGAGCTATCTTCTTTCATATCAGCTTCTTCATCAGTTTCTGACTTTTCATCCATCTCTTGTTCCCCATCTGTATATCCATTACTAGCAACCGCTAATTTCTTCTTTTCTAAATCCAATCTAATTTTCCTGTCTTGCCGTCTCAACAAATTTTCAAATAGTGGCATATCTTCACCACTTGAAGAATTCACTCTAAGTTTCCTTTGCCTCTTGATTTCTTTTTCTTTCTGTCTATCCAACTTTCTTTTTACTGCCTGTCTTGTATTCATAAATGGAGGTTCTATTTTTTCCTTGACTGATTCTTCGCTAATATAATCGTCATACATGTTATTTTCCTCTGTCATGACTGTTTTTGGTAATGTTTCTTCTTGTTCAGCTGTAGTAAATGCTGTTGTCACTTGTTTCCCATTCTCTATAGGTATAGGATATACCGATTTTCTGACAATCTGTCCACCTGTTACAGTGGTATCATGAAGTTAATGTCAGATTTTGGTTTGTCTTGTGGTTCATTTCAGTGGTTCCCGATGTCCTTGTGGAGACTACTGCACCAATAAGCGCTTCCAGAAGAAGCAGTATTCAAGAACAGTGCCTTTCAAAGCTGGAGATAAGGGATGGGGGTTGCGGGCTCACGAGGATATGGAAGAAAGGTGAGTAGTGCTGCAGTTGTTCACTGAGACTTTTAGGGTGCCTTCACCACAAGCTCGCTTGCCTAGCCAAAGTTCTTCTTTGAAGATGTAGGCATTGTCATCTGTGGAATTGCCTATACCAGATAGGTGAGACCAACATTTTCCAGACATTGAATCTCATTGTGCCATGAGATGCAGAGACAGGGAAAACCATATGGTTTGTAGATGGTGAGCTCAGATGGTTGGTTGCAGTGTTCTTGTGGGGACAAAAGAAGTTATAGTTGATGTGAAGTCTGGAGGGTTGAGTGTTCTTGTTGGGGACAACAAAAGTTGTAGTCGCTGTGAAGTCTTGGGGGTTGAGTGTTCTTGTTGGGGGTAACATACATTGTGGTCGCTGTGAAGTTTGGGGGATTGAATGTTCTTGTTGGGGACAACAAAAGTTATAGTGGCAGTGAAAGTGAAGTCTGTGGGGTTGAGTGTTCTGCTACTGAGTGAGTGCGTGGGTGACAATGTGAGCTGTGAAATTCGCGTGGAATGCTTTTACATCTGTCCTGTACAGTGACCTGCATGTTCGGAATAATGGCTACCGGCTGTTGCTGAATTGACTGATTTGCCTTTTCGGTTCACGAGTGCATTTTTCAGGAGACTCATGCGAGTCAGCGCTGAAGCTGCGGAGTTCGTGCTTTGTGCGACACTTTCGGCGGGTCGCCCTGCGGAGAAAGACCGAGCCATGTGAGAAAACCCTGGTCAGTGAGGTCTTTCTGGTGACTGCTGAGTCCATCGATGAACTGTGGTTTTCATGGAGGACTTTTGTGTTGGTATTCTGGCGGCGGCATCATTATGCACAGTGTACCTGTGCGGGCTGTTGGATTGCCGAGACTCCTGTCTGTTCCACTTTTCACATTGGACAGTAGGGAGCATTTTGTGTGATATTCACTGGCACAGGAATGGAGCATAATGGGGACGACGCGTTGCCGTGAAGTTGGAACCTCGACTAACTGACTAACAGTTGGGAACAACAAAAGTTATAGTGGCAGTGAAGTATGGGGGGTTGCCGTGTTCTTGTTGGGGACAACTAGAGTTATAGTGGCTGTGAAGTTTGGGGGGGGGGGGGGGGGGGTTGAGTGTTCTTGTTGGGGACAACAAGAGTTATAGTGGCTGTAAAGTCGGGAGGGGGGGGGGGGGGGGGGTTGCCGTGTTCTTGTTGGGGACAACAAGAGTTATAGTGGCTGTGAAGTCTGGGGGGTTGAGTGTTCTTGTTGGGGACAACAAAAGTTATAGTAACTGTGAAGTCTAAGGGGGTTGAGTGTTCTTGTTGGGGGACAACAAAGTTATAGTAGCTGTGAAGTCTGGAGAGAGAGAGAGAGAGGGGGGGGGGGGGAGTATTTATATCTTTTCTGTCCTAATACAATTGACAGGAGGGGAATTCCTCTTGTCTGCTTGTAGCTCGAGGAAATTTATGGAAGTCAAAAGAAACTGAATCTAGTACCAAACTTGCAATATTTATTTAATTTTAATTGCATGTTTAAAATTTGCTGGTAAGTTAGCTCTTTTGAAGAAAATGTGAACATAATTTCATTATGTCTGCCAGCTTGCAGCAGCCAGTAAACTTATGTGAAGATACCTGATGACTATAAGATATTATATCTAGTTATGAAACATTGAAATGTGTGAGAAATAGGTTTAATAAAAACTTGTGATCTAAAAAAATAATGTGTGAAATAAAATCAACACAACTAATCTCCATCCATTTATGTGTGTGTATCCTGGCATACTGATTGACAATTGTAACCAGAGACAGAGCATACAATCTCACTACACATGTTGATTATTGAATATTCGTAGAGTTATTGACCTAATATGGCTATAATAGTCGAGTTAAGTTGAGTTAAGAACCGACATCATTGCAGTCGGGGCATTCCCATAAGCATTCAATCATCTCCTCCAACAGCCAGCATAGCCTTCCAATGCTAACGGTGCTCGCTGCAATCTGATTATATGTCTGTCTTGCTTTACTTCTAAATGACGACTGTCTACCTGATCCTCTGACTACCCCCTGCTGCCGCATTCTCTCTTGACATGCTAGTCTATCTGTTATTCTGCATTATTCACACGCTTCAAGATCTTATCTGCCTTATCATGCAACAAATCACCCGTTAATGATGCTGCACCAGCCAATCTGTCTGCTTGTTCATTTCCAACCACACCAGTTTTTCCTGGAAATGAGATCCAGCGAATGCTCACAACCAGTGATCTCTGAATTGATGTCATAATAATGATAATATAGGGGATTATTATTCTCATTCAATGGTTGGTTCATGTTTTTTAATAAATTATAGAAAATTATTACTGTCTCTGATATGGTTGGTTGGATGGTTGGTTAATCCTCTGGAAGATGGATATTAGCTCTGAAGTCCAATATATTGACGTTCAGGTCGTTTGGGCCCTGAAGAGGGCAAACATCTATCAGTGTGTGGCCAGTTTAGGGACTTTTCTCCCAAAGTACCATCTTGCTACCTGCTACTGCTGCTGCTTCTACTTCTCTTGCTGCTACTGCTGTCTTAGATAGTGAAAATAGGTGACTGCTATTGAGCTGAAATCAACATTACAATATTTGTTTTTCAGTTAAGTGTTCTTGTTTTGCATTGTTTGTACATTGACAAAGACTTTAGTTGAAATATTCATGTTTGATTTTGCTTGTGTTGTTCATTTGTCAAGCTTCCTATTTATATTTAACATTCATTCACTACTGTCAAGGATAGACTATAAGAGTTGTACTAGTAATTGGGGCCTAACAGCGTAATGAGATTAATATTGTTCGGATTGATGGATTTAGGAGGCTGGTGACCTATTTGACATCATTGTTGTTTCAGAGGAACATTCATCATGGAGTATGTTGGTGAGTTGCTGGATTATGAAGAGTTTGTTCGGCGCACAAGACAGTATTCCAAGGCAGGTCTGATTCATCACTATTTCATGGCACTGAATGCTGATGAAGTTGTTGATGCTACACTGAGGGGCAGCATTTCCCGCTTCATCAACCACAGCTGTGATCCCAACTGTGAGACCCAGAAGGTAGGCAACAGTCCTTCCTTCTGTCTGTCTGTCCCAATGTCTGTCACTCTCACTGTGCCTGTCTGTCTCTGTCGCTTCTCTCATTGCCCCCCGCCTCTCTCTCTCTCTCTCTCTCTCTCTCTCTCTCTCTCTCCTCTATCTCTCTCTCTCTCTCTCTCTCTCTCTCTCTCTCTCTCTCTCTCTCTCTCTCTCTCTCTCTCTCTCTGTCGCTTCTCTCTCTCTCTCTCTCTCTCTCTCTCTCTCTCTCTCTGGCCATTGTTTAAATATAATGCTAGACACAGTAAACGTTTAAATATATTACACATTCCGAAGCCTAGGATTGACTTATACAAAACAAGCTTACCCTTTACAAGGCAAAACGTCCATTTGCGGCCGATCGCTAAACGAGCAGATCGGCCGATTGCGTCCGATACTATTATGCATTGTAAAAACGCGATCTCTCAGCTTTCCGACACTTCCGACGGCTGCTTTCGCCGATAGCTTGACAACGTGGCCGCCATTTGTAAGCGTCTACTATGAATTTGAACGGACTTTTACAGACTTTTTTTTATAGTTTTCGGGAATTTTTACACTTAGTTTTTCAAAATGGATTTCGGCGATTCTTCAAGTGATAGCCGAGATTTCACTAGGTTCAATTTAAGTGACATTAAAGGGTATGAAGTTGACTATTAATCGCAGCTGGATATCAGTGAAAAGTTACTTTGCATTAGCAGTCGTGAGTCGGACTTTAAACAAAGTGATTATGATTCTGAAAATGTGTTTGTAGATGACGGAAAATCACAAACGACATGCTGTATTTTGTAAATATTTGTGTTAATATATGGATTACCGACAACAATCACGTGAATAACATATTCTGTATGCTTTTCCCTTCATTGTGTTGTTTATTTAACTAAAATCGGTTGACTAACACCTTATTTGTGATGTTTTTACTAACGCAAGCCGAAATTTTACAGAACCTGAAAAAAATCTTGCCCGTTCAGAGCTAAAAAAACGGACAAGCGTCTGCCCTGTAAAGGGTTAATGTACTCTGCAGCTCAGCTGTGGAACAATCTTCCACAAGAAATCAAAGACATCACCAATCCCTATTCATATAATCGCAAATTATTCGAACACTATCTCAGTACGGATTACCTTCCCCCTTAATAATAAAAAAAATAATAATAATAACAAAACCCTAGTATAACAGCTAGTCCCCTTTTGGTAGGCCAGTATATTCCACATGGCTAATAACAAGTGTCATACCAGTATCTGATATTACTGAGTCGTGTAGTTTTGATGTTCGCATTTTGCCCATGCCTTTATAATGCATATCTTTTATATTGTTGCTGTTCTCTGTTAGCCTTGAATGATGTGTGAATGAAATAATGTATGAAAGAGAGTGATAGAAGGGCAGAATGTTAGACGGGCCTGCGTGCCCAATTCTTAACCCTTTGAAAATAAAGTTTGTTTGTTCGTTCGTTTCGTTCTCTCTCTCTAGTCCCATTCTGTGCATGGCTTCTCTGCATCTTCCTCTGTTTGTCTGCCGATTGTTCCCAACACCAATATACGATCTTAATATATTCTCTCCTGCATCTTTGATGTTCTTAAATATAATCTCCCAGTTTTGATGTTTTCTCTAAGTTATCCTTTAAATACTTGTTATATAATTATGTCACAGGATGAGTAATATGTTTGTTGTTCACAGTGGACAGTCAATGGAGAGCTAAGAGTTGGTTTCTTCACAAGGAAGGTGATCAAGAAAGGGGAGGAGTTAACATTTGATTACCAGTTTGAGCATTATGGGTAAGCATTTATGTTAAATATTGTTGAATGCATTCTGCTGCTTCTCTCTTATTCTGTCTCATTCCACTTCTAACTGACCAGGGATATAGTCCACAATCAGAGTGTGCTGCTAAATCTGTTAAATACACTCTCATATGATCACGTGCATGCACATACATATACTTACCTGAGGCTGTGTTAGATCAACAGTGTCTGACCAGATTTGGTGCCCACATGGGACCAAGGTAGGACACCAATGGTACTAAACAAGGGTGCTGTCGCTTAGGTAGAGTGCATGTCATCAGGTAGCAGGTCCTTTCCAGAAAGTCACCCTCATTGTGATCTGCTGGAAGGACATTTGATCTCATTGTGATCTGCTGGAAAGACTTTTGATCTCAGTGTGACCTGCTGGAAGTACTTGGATTTCATTGTGACCTGCTGGAAGGACTTTGGATCTCATTGTGACCTGCTGGCAGGACATTTGATTCATTGTGACCTGCTGGCAGGACTTTTGATCTCATCGTGACCTCCAGGAGGGACTTTTGATCGAGCTCATTGTGACCTGCTGGCAGGAGTTTTGATCTCATTGTGACCTGCTGGCCGGAATTTTGATCTTATCTTGATCTGCTGGCAGGACTTTAGATCTCATCATGACCTGCTGGCAGGACTTTTGATCTCAACGTGACCTGCTGGCAAAACTTTTGATTTCATCGTGACCTGCTGGCAGGAGTTTTGATCTCATTGTTACTAGCTGGAGAGACTTGATCTCATCATGACCTGCTGGAGGGACTCTCAGCCTGTCACCAGCCCTCCCGCCTCATGCATGTCCATGCCGAGGGTGTTTGTCGTGTGCTGTGTTATATCGCTGTGTTGATTGATCAGTTTCTTCTTCTAGAAACCATGCCTTCAACCACTGTTCTGTCTAAGCCAATGTGATGTTTCATATGACCATAGTATTTCAGTTTCTGAGACATTCTGTGGTTTGTGAATGCTGTTCATATTTAATGAAGTGTACACAGATGAGAAATGAGGTGTTACATGACCAGTGTGGATGTGAAATAGTGTACTCGAGTGTAACTTGTAGATAGCAAGACATAAGAGCATCACTCCTAGGATTATTTCAGAAGTTTCAAGTGGATCCTATTACATGGCAATATAGTAGCAATGAAGAGGTTGACAAACCATGGGAGTGGAAGGCAACCTCAGGGTAAAATATAACCTGTGGTAAAGTCAAAAGGTTTATAAGTAGAATGTGTAGAAACAAATGGATATCAGGAGAACCAGGCTGCCAACAAAATATGCATATTACCAGACTACATGAGGCTGAGATACTAGCAAGCTATATATATATGTTGGAGTAAGTGGAGTACACCTGGCTTGTGATGTGCTTTGTTGTTGAGCAGTGCTGACATTGTTTATGTATGCTACCTGGTGGTATAGCAGCATGACTGAACGTTTGTGTTTTAACTGCTACTGAGTTGAGCTGCAGATTTCTGCCTGGTCTGCTCTGGTTAGAGATGACATGTTATGGATGAACTGTTACTGACAACACTGAGGCTTAAAGGTTGTGGTGTCTGCCTCTGGCTTATGCTGACCTAGTTACTTCATGGTCTTGGCAGTGCATTTTTTGTATAAGAGAGAAATGAAAGGGATGAGATACTTTCCCCTCATACTGGGGTAGTGGAGTGGACTTCTCATACATGAGTGGAAAATAACTTGGAGGATGTGTGTGCGCGTTATGGGTGTTGGAAACACCTCAGCAGTGGGGCATAGCAAATAGTAAGACAAATAGATTGCTGCCCAGTTTACATTTCAATGACAAACCAGACCACAAAAATAGTATATGATGTATGATTATGGTGTAAATACATTTAGAGCCTCACTAGTGCAAGGGAGTGTGTGCACTGTGCTAAGATTCTCTTGGTGTGATCTGTGGGAGAAGACTGGAGTACTTATGGAGATATTTATGTGCAGTGAGTGTGGTATTTTACCACAACATATGAAAACTGTGGCTTGTTCTGTAACAGGGAAGCACAGAAGTGTTACTGTGGGTCAGACAACTGCCGAGGCTACATCGGTTTGGTCAAATCCCCAACCAGAAATAACAGAAAGAAGGAGAAAAAGAAGAAGGAGATTTTCAAAGATGAACTGGTAAGTCTCATATTTCTGCATACAGATTATAATGAATAAGTGTGTGTGCTGTTCTAGTAGAGTTCCTGAATGCGTTTGAGCTCAGGTAAATTCATTCTGACAGGTGAGAGGACATGAAGTTGGTGTGGTTATATATTTGCTGCCCAGGGTTTCAGATGTCCACATCTTTCTGTCTTCCTCCGCCTCATCTGTTGATGTGCCCCACCCATTGTTTGGCCCTTTTCTGATGGTTTTACCGAGTCCGTCATCTTGTGACACTGGCAGCTCCCACATGTCTGTGTATGGTTTTACTGAGTCTGTCATCTTGTGACACTGGCAGCTCCCACATGTCTGTGTATGGTTTTACTGAGTCCGTCATCTTGTGACACTGTCAGCTCCCACATGTCTGTGTATGGTTTTACTGAGTCCATCATCTTGTGACACTGGCAGCTCCCACATGTCTGTTTCTTCTCTGTCCATGATATTCTCAGCTTTCTTCTAGAAAACTATATCTCCACTGCCTCCATTTTCCTCACCAGTTCATTTCTCATTGTCCAGTGTTTGCAACCATACAGATACACAGGCCACACGCTGGAATTATTCTTTGAATACAAGCTAGGAGAATTCATGTACATAAAAAAAAGAAGAGATAGACAATGTCAGCGGCAAGAAATATAAGTCAGGGCAGCACACACAATAGAAGGGCTGTAGATTGCAGATTTGGTTAGGCTCTATACCAGTGTTTCCCAACCTTTTTTGTGCTATGCCCCACCTAAAAAAAAAAAAATTTAGTTGCATGTCCTTCAGAGGACGTAGCATTCAACCCCAGCATTTTTGCTGTTCGTGATTCCTGGGCAAATTTTACGTTCAGTAGTTTGCCATTGCTTTCTGAACGACCGGCATCTATACCTTTTTCCCAAAAAAAAAACCAGCACCGCTGTGTTTCGAACCCGGGTATACAGGCTTACAAATCACGTTCGCAAGCCCTAGCCCCACCTAAGCCTTTCTAAAATTCTTATGTTTCTCTCTCCTCCCCCCCCCCCCCCCCCCCCCCCCCCCCCAAACATACACATTATTTTTAATATTCAAAAATTGAAATGTTCACTAAAGAAACTTGAATGATAGATTTTAGGAAGAAATCACTAGGAAATTATTGAGCAAACACAGTAAGTAAATTTTCAAAATATATAATGGAGAACTGAAATTCAAGTAAAAAATAATTTAAATGAAAGATTTATCTATATTATTTTAATTAATAGTAATTATTTATTATTTAAATTTAGTGAGATCCTTGTGCTTGATGCTTGCTGCAAAGTGATTTTATGTCAGATTCCAATTTAGTTAAGTTCAGTCTCAAGTCTGCCCGTTATGTTATATCCAGCCGATTTCTTCCATTTTCGAATTGCCCCCCTTAACAATCGAATTGCCCCCCTGTGGGGTGTGGGCCCCACGTTGGGAAACACAGCTCTATACTATTGTTGGCCACTGTCCTGGAACAATTGTACAAATGAGAAAGGCTGCCCTAAGTATCTGTTAAGGTAGTTCTGCCATTGCTTTACTTCAGGCAGTCAGTGACCATGGCCACTGTCTTTGAAGTCACCGGCTTGAGACTGTAATCAACCACCATCTGTTGGATGCTCTCAAGCTCAGGCTGTCACCTGCTAGAATGATGTCACATGACCCATGTTGGGGAGCTAAATGAGTACTCCACCTTGCCCAAGGCTGCCCCATAGGTGAGCAGAGGGAGGGAGGAACCTTATTTCTCTTTTGATAGGGATAACCCCCTTGCCATGTGTCAATATAAGGTTCGTGCACGCGCGCCCAGACGACCGACAAGGGGTGCCTCGTTAACCAACACAGAACTGGCACTATTAGCCACCGGGCACTGATGCATATGCTGGGGGGAGGATCTGAGCACCTATGGACCTGTCCGGAGTGCAATGAAGATACCCCAACTGATAACTGATAACAATATAAGGTATACAGCATTAAGCTAATATGCTAAGAGTAGGTTTACCGTAGAAGAGGAATGAAGGACCTTATATTATATCTTATATTGACACATGGCACCCCTACCCCGCCACCCCAAATCTCATATTATGAACAGCTCATTATGGTATATGTTTGTAACCGTAACAGGGGGCTGAGTGGTCTCGAGGTATGGTGTCCGCCTCGAGTGCTGGAGATCCCGGGTTCAGGCCCCGGTGAGGGCCGGGATTTATTTAAAAAATCCACCTGGACTTCCAGTAATAAAATTTCCCCTGGTCTCTGGGTAGTGAGATCGGAAGCCTGTGTGTATTGTTGCGCACGTAAAAAATCCCTTGGCAGTTGGAAATCGAAAAAGAGTAGCTTAACGGCGCTGCCCAGGGCAAAAGTTCGAGTTAAAAATCTACCCAAAATATTTCAGGATCCTCGCCGATGCAACGGAGTTCGTGCATTGAGCTGAGTTCTCCAGACTCAGGTTTGAGATAGGAGGAAAACGGAGCACTTATGGGTTAAACCTTGTGCCGTGATGTTGATCCAACGACTAAAACTAAAAAAACTAAACTTTGTAACCGTAACAATAAATGTGAATGTATGCTTGTATTCTAGCTAGAGGAGGAAATTGAAGAGCTGTCCATGCTGGATGGAATGAGAAACAAGAACCACGTGCTGGATCTATGCAGACTGATGGTTAGAGCCGAGAAAGTGCAGCACAGAATGGCCATTCTCAATATTTTGCAGGTAATGTGTTAGCCTGTTGGTAACCATTTGGGATTTCTGACACTGCTGTGTTATTGTGTTTTTATTGTGTTATAGTTGGATACTTGAATCTAAGGGTTTAAACTGGGAAATCTGGTGCTTGTGGCTCACTGCAAACTCAGAAGTGTATTTCATAAGTGTGGGATCAGGATTTCATTTCTGTAACAGTTTTGTGAAGTAAAGGCATAAATACCCTTCTAAGAACTCTACTCGAAGGAAAGGTCAAAGACAAACTAGGATGCTTTTGATGGGACATGAAGGGAGTTACAGAAGAAAGCAAAAGATAGGACGATTTGGCTTGAGTTGGTTGAGGGCCAACGCTCTAATGAGTTGATAAAAAGCAGCAACAGTAGCAGAAGAATATTTCTAACCATGTCTGAGAACATATTTACAGCCTTAATGTCCATCTGATAGAACGTGCAATTGCCACATTATTTCACATGTTAGCAACAATATATCTAAAGTGTTCATGAGCTATTTTAGAATAACCCACACATTGGCAACAGTTGTGTGAAATATCACGGGAAATATGTAAACTTAAAATAACCCACATATTGACAATTTTGAAATACCACAGGAAATATGTTTCTCAGATCATGCTTAGGTTGACAGACTTCACTAGAACATTCAACACCATCATGTAGCAGGTTCTGTGCTTTCATCATGGCTCACCTGAAAGACTCTTGATCCTTTGCCAGTACCCCCGCCTCATGCATCTCTGGGCCCAGAGTGTCTTGAATGTCCTCTGTCCACCATTGTATTGATCAGTCCCTGCCTCATGCATCTCTGGGCCCAGAGTGTCTTGAATGTCCTCTGTCCACCATTGTATTGATCAGTCCCTGCCTCATGCATCTCCATGCCCAGAGTGTCTTGAATGTCCTCTGTCCACCATTGTATTGATCAGTCCCTGCCTCATGCATCTCCATGCCCAGAGTGTCTTGAATGTCCTCTGTCCACCATTGTATTGATCAGTCCCTGCCTCATGCATCTCCATGCCCAGAGTGTCTTGAATGTCCTCTGTCCACCATTGTATTGATCAGTCCCTGCCTCATGCATCTCCATGCCCAGAGTGTCTTGAATGTCCTCTGTCCACCATTGTGTTGGTCAGTCCCTGCATCATGCATCTCCATGCCTAGAGTGTCTTGAATGTCCTCTGTCCACCATTGTATTGATCAGTCCCTGCCTCATGCATCTCCATGCCCAGAGTGTCTTGAATGTCCTCTGTCCACCATTGTATTGATCAGTCCCTGCCTCATGCATCTCCATGCCCAGAGTGTCTTGAATGTCCTCTGTCCACCATTGTGTTGACCAGTCCCTGCCTCATGCATCTCTGGGCCCAGAGTGTCTTGAATGTCCTCTGTCCACCATTGTCTTGATCAGTCCCTGCCTCATGCATCTCTGGGCCCAGAGTGTCTTGAATGTCCTCTGTCCATCATTGTGTTGACCAGTCCCTGCCTCATGCATCTCCATGCCTAGAGTGTCTTGAATGTCCTCTGTCCACCATTGTCTTGATCAGCCCCTGCCTCATGCATCTCTGGGCCCAGAGTGTCTTGAATGTCCTCTGTCCGCCATTGTGTTGATCAGTCCCTGCCTCATGCATCTCTGGGCCCAGAGTGTCTTGAATGTCCTCTGTCCACCATTTTGTTGACCAGTCCCTGCCTCATGCATCTCCATGCCCAGAGTGTCTTGAATGTCCTCTGTCCACCATTGTCTTGATCAGTCCTTGCCTCATGCATCTCTGGGCCCAGAGTGTCTTTTTTGTCCTCTGTCCACCATTGTGTTGACCAGTCCCTGTCTCATACATCTCCATGCCCAGAGTGTCTTGAATGTCCTCTGTCCACCATTGTGTTGATCAGTCCCCACCTCATGCATCTCTGGGCCCAGAGTGTCTTGAATGTCCTCTGTCCACCATTGTGTTGATCAGTCCTTGCCTCATGCATCTCTGGGCCCAGAGTGTCTTGAATGTCCTCTGTCCACCATTGTGTTGACCAGTCCCGACCTCTTATCCCAGAAGCCCGGCCTTCCATTGCTGTTCCTCCTGAACCACTGTGATGTTTAATATGGCCAGGTTATTTTAGTTTCACAGACATGATGCTCTTTAAGAACCGGTTTTCTTCTATGCTCAGAATGAAGTTCAAAAGTCTTAATTTTGTTCTTTAGTATTTGTGAAATAATCCTAGAATCTTAGTGATCTACAAATACATTCTGAGATATTGGCAGTTTTCTCAGTGTGTATTCTATAGCTGGAAGAATGAAATATTGTTTTTAAACGTACATTGTGTTATTATAATATTACACTTACATTCACGAGTTAATTTCCAGTCTTTGTAAATTTGCTGCAAGATTGTTATTGTCCTTGTCTTCTTCCTCTGTGCTCCCCTTCAACTCTCGTATGCCAGTCCTCCAAGACATTAATATTTTTGTTTTCAATTTTATAAAGATGTGATAATAAAGTTTACTTTAGCTATTTGTTGTCATCTTATGTTGCATGCATGGTAGATTACAGTGTTTGCTTTTCTGTGGGTCTTGATGACACATGAAGGAACTATCCAAAGTAGGTCAGCTGAATCCATGTTTTATATATCCCCCTTTCAGGACACCACAGAAAGTGCCTGTCTGAGGCTGTTCCTGGACTACCATGGTCTCCCCTTGTTATGGAGCTGGATGGCAGACATTGGTACAGCCGACTATTCAGCTCAGACTCAGGATCTGAAATTGTTGGTAAGTCACTCTTGCATTACTTGTTAGTTTGGAATGTGATAGAATGAATGAATAAACTTTATTTTCAAAGGGTCGTAAATTTGGCATGCAGGCCCGTTTAACATTTGGCCCTTCCAATCACTCATCTTTCGTTCATCAGTTGTGCATGTTGCATTCACATAGGGAAAAAAACATTGTCAAATGAATGTTGTAAACAAGAAAAATAAAAAATAGAGGTGATCTAGATGATAATCCTGAAATAATGGAAAGTGATCTGTGGAAATAGTAGAAGATGGTAATGAAAGATTATGATCGTCACTGGGAAGAAGGAAATACCACAATGTAATATACACAGTAAATGGGCATATTCTTAATTAAACAAGTGAACCGGTACAGTTATCTCGGAACAGTCATAACATCTGATGCGAGATGCCTTCAAGAAATTAGAACAAAGAATCGCCATGGCGTAGGTAGTCTTTTGCAAGAGAAAAACATACTGACCAATAAAAAGAAATCAATTTAAATGATAAAAAGAGTGTTGAAGTGCTCCATAGAACCTGTACTTTTGTATGAATATGAAGCGTGGACGATGAGCAGACAAGCTGAAAAACATCTGATGGCTGTGGAAATGTGGTTTCTAAGGAAAATGCAAAGAATATCACGGACAGACAGAAAAACCAATGAGCAAGTCCCTCATGAAGCAAATGAAGATCGTAAACTGATTAGAGACATTAGACATAGACAGTCAAATTTTTTTGGACATATTATGAGAAGAAATGAATTGGAGAACTTGGTGATAACTGGCAAGATCGAAGGGAAGAGACCAAGGGGGAGACCAAGAAGTAAATACCTGGGTGACTTGACCACATGGTATGGTCGAGACAGAAACACAGCTGATCCACGACTATGGTGATTGAGTGAGATGGCAAAACATGACCGCCCATGCTTATCGGCATGGCACATGATGGATGGATGGTAATGAAAGAGGGATATTTGTGATGACTGTTGTAAGGTGATACCAAAATAATGGAAATGTGATCTATGAGACTGATAAATGATGATACAAATTTATGAAAGATAATACCAACATATAGAAGATGATCTGTGAGACGGAGGATGATACAAAATATTAAAAGTTGATGCGTGAAACACCTGAATATACAAGACACAACAGATGGATAATGGTACAATATTATTGGAAAGTGATATCAAAATAATGGAAGGGGTTAACAAAATTATTGGAAGGTGAAATCAAAATAATGGAAGGGGATAACAAAATTATTGGAAGGTGATATCAAAATAATAGAAGGGGATAGCAAAATAAGAAAGGTGATATCAAACTATCAGATGTAGTATGTGTTCTGTGAGACTGCTAGGTGTAAATGTATTTCATTGGGATGTTGGTTATATAATGGGGAATGTGAGTGGTTATTTTTGTATGATGTTTCTAGACAGGCTGTTAAATCAGGCTCATGTTGGTGTTCTCTCTAGATGCTGTCTGTGCTAAAGAGTCTCCCAGTTACCAACAAGACAGCCCTGAAAGAAAGCAAGATACCAGATGTGGTAGAAAGATGGGCTGTTGCAGCAGTGGTGGCAGCCAGGAAACCACCACCACCTCCACCGCCAGCAACGACAGCGACAACTCTGGCACCAGTGTCTACAAAAGCAGCAGACAGCGTTGCAAACACAACCATGCTGACTGACAATGAAGCTGTGGCCATACCAGCACCAGTCACATCAATCTATGAAGCTGCTTCTGCAGTAGAAGATGCAGAAAAGGCCTCAGCAGTTGAACCTGAAGCCACAACATCTACAGAGTCCTCACCGCCAGAATCTCCACCTCCTCTTCTCCCTTCTCTGAACACTATTACTCCTGTTTCCATTCTGGCTTCGGCCAAAGACAGTAAAGATGCAAAGAGAAAGAGGAGAGTGACTTTTGCTGAGATGCATGAAGAGTCGACGTTTTCCCCTGAGCCACATGAGGACATGGATGAGGATGATGATATTTCTTCATCTACTCAAAGTGGATTAGATACGGAAGGTATTGCTTGTTTGTTGTTTGTAAGGCTCCTTTCTGTATTGTATTTAACTTGTTTCTTGTCCTCTGTTCTGTTCAGCATAACTTCTGTACACCATTTGTTTTGCACCATGGTCCATAACATAGCTACTGAGTTAAGTGCCTGGAGCAATACTGTGAGCTGTGGATTTCATGTGGAATGCTTTTACATCTGTCCATTGTTTGCATTGTGAACTGCATGTTCAGAAAAATTGCGGCTGGCACCGGTTGCTGAACTAGCTAGCTTTGCATTATGCAGTCATGTGTGTGAAGCTATTGCTGCTTCCATCCACGATGATCTGTAATTTTCATGGCAGACTGTTATGTTGGCATTCTGGCAGCGGCTTTATGCATGTATGCCTATGTGTACTGCTGGTTTGTTGAGATTGTTATCTGTTCCATTTTTCACATGGGTCAGTGAGGAGCATTTTGTGATATGCACTGCCACATGAAGTGGTGACTCTTTGCCGTGAAGTTGGAACCACAACTAACAATTTATTTTGCTATCGCAGGCCAGTTATGTAAATGTTGATGTATTACAATTGTTTGTCCGTTGGTGATCTTATCCATGTATTGTTGCTACTATTGCTTCTAGTAGTAATACCACAATTACTACTACAACACGTGTGAGTTGTATTCAAGTGTGAAACTGTCATTTACAGGGAAGGCAGCAGGCAGATTGCTTCGGCGGCGTAACCTCAAGTCTGACGAAAGTCTGTCCAGTGATGTAGCAGACTCCACCAGTAACTCTGGCACTGCCAGTGACACAGATAACTCGGACACGGAGGCACTGATTAAAGATCCCCTAGCCTCGCTTGCTGCAGAATGTATATCTCTGTGGAGCTCTCTGAAGGTCTGTAGTTGAAGCCTGCCCACTTTGCCATGTTTCTGTTGCCACAACAGTTAGTCAGTGACTTTATGACTCAATAATTTGATGTAATTTATCAGTTCACCAAGAAGATTGTGACAGCCTCAAAACATACTTGCTCACTGAAATAGATAGTGAAATTCTGTATTTAGTCAATTACCTCTCTCCATGTTAAAGGTTGGCAGCAGTGGATCTCAAGCACTCTTGTCTCTCATCCTGGTTGTATACTCTGACACCCCTTGATACCTTTCTATTTGTGTCACTGTCTATTTTTTGCTCACCTACCTTAAACTTAGTCTCTCATTATGGCAGAAATATTTTACTTATTTCTTTCATAAACTTTCTTCTCATTCCCAGTTTCTCTAGAACCTCTGTATTTGATTATTTGTTCCCATGAAATACAACATATATTTCTGTATATTCACATGTCCAGGGCCTCAGTTTGACTTTCTAATTGTGTGTGCTTTGTCCAGGTTTCTGCGCCATATAGTAGTGTTGAATATATATATAACATTTGACAAATCTAACTGTTGGTGCACTGTTTCTTGAGATGTTACATTTCTCTCATGATGTTGAATATATTTTTGGCCATTCCTATTCTTTTTATGATCTCTTTCGTTTCTGCCATCAGCTATTACTACATGTCCAAGGTGTTACTATTTCCCTATTTACTGTAATGTTCATTGTTGGTCTCTCCTTTCCATTGCTAATGATCATAGTTTTAGTTTTTTGAACGTTAATATCTAATTCACATTTTACACTGCATCGATATACTTGCTCCAACAGGTCTTGTAACTCCCGCCCACTTTCCACTGGTAACATTGTGTCGTCAGCATATCTAAGATTGTTTTTTTATTCTTCCATTGATGTTCAGCCCAGGCACTTCTCCAACTTGTGCTACATGCGTTCTGTGTATATGTTGCCATGAGTTGAGAACAACACACATCTCTGCCGTACTCCTCTTTTTTATATATGCGTGTGATAAGTAATTATTTGCATGTCTAATTGTTACCGCTTGTTCCCAGCGTTGGTTAGTTATAAGTTAGCAACAATTTCTCGTTCCACGGTTCCATGCTTACATTTTCAGGACTGACTCAGTTCTTTGTTTGTTGTTTGGTTGTTATTCATTGGTATTTCATTTTTCCTACCTAAATGTTCTTGTTATTTTGTTCATTGATAAGACTTTGACCGAAAGTTCACTTGTATCTTAGTGTGTTTTTCCTGTCATCAGCTTCCTTGTTATATTCTATGTTCATTCTGATTCTTTTATTTACAGTGTTGTTAATAATCATCACTGTTTGCTAATGATGAATATACTCATTTGTTGTTACTCAAACATTGGTATCTTGTTTTTCCAGGAGGTGTTTAAGATTCCAAAGAAAGAAAGAGTAGAAGAAAGAAAACGAACAGAGAGGGAGTTAGGTAAGGTCTACAGCTGTCTTGAGTCAAATGTCTATGCTTGAGAAGCCTTTATGTCATAGTGGTTAGCACTAGCAAAACACTGCTCTAGAGTTCAATTCCACTTAACTAGTTAACACATGTTCAACAGTTATTTGTATCAGAATTTAAATACACCATTTCTGATTGATTTTGACATGCTAATTTCAAATATAATGAAACTCACTAGTTGGCTCTGGCTTACAATAAATATGAATTTACATAACAGTAATAAGAATAATGTAAGCTTGTTTAATTCTATGGGGTGAACAGTTAGTCTGTCTACTTTAGCATTATAAAAATTGCGGGTACATATTAAATTAATAGATATTTCAGAATAAAATGATAGAAAAAAATAAAAACATTATTTAAAGTTCAGATATAATGTTTTTAAAAGCACGTTTGAACCCATTCCATAATTATTCAGTCTCTGTACGAGCTCTTTTTTGCTTGCTTCTTGTAGTCAATAGATGAGGTGTCTCTTATTACAGTCCAACAGTAATCAGCAAGCACTGAAGGGCTCCAATTGCCTTGATACCTTCTCCATAGCAGCAATGTCTTGGTGAAATCATTCACCATGCTGATCACTGACAGCTCCACAGTTTGACATAAAGATCTGCCTTGTTCTTTGGTAAATTAAGATCTCTTACAAGATAATTCACTTTACTTTCAGTTATTAAGTGTGGTTTATTGGATGTAGTTTGCTCAAAATCTGAGACGCTTGAGGTTGGTGGTTCAGGAACCCCAGTTTCATCTTCTTCATTAGTGGAAGCAGCTGAAAATGATTCTGACACTTTGGGATCTGGTAGGCCATCGCCATGTGGTACCGGACGTATTGCAGAGGGGATGTTTGGATATTACAATCCATCTTTTTCTTCTTTGATGTGCTTTTCCCATTTGGAGGGACCATGTAAACGTAACAGTTGTTGAGGTGATCAGTGGGCTCTCTCCAAATCAGTCAACCACAGTTTAAGATGGGCTGCACATGTATTGCAGCATATGTGTGGCGCCCAGCTCTTATCATGATCTCCTATTCTGCAGCCAAAATACAAACTGTACACCTTCTTAATCACTTTAGTTATGTTTCATTTTTGTGATAGAAATGTCACCTCACCACATATATAAGAAATTATTAGCGCTGTTCACACATGTCTAGATCTTTAAAATTCACTTATTACAGAACACTTATACAGATTTCGTAGCTGAAGCATAAAACAAATATCTTTGTTAAGAATGAATAAATGATAAATGTAACTGCAGGCTACCAGGAGGATGCATAAATGCAACTGTAGGCTACCAGGAGGATGAATAATTGCAACTGCAGGCTACCAGGAGGATGAATAATTGCAACTGCAGGCTACCAGGAGGATGAATAATTGCAACTGCAGGCTATCAGGAAGATGAATAAATGCAACTGCAGGCTACCAGGAGGATGAATAAATGCAACTGCAGGTTACCAGGAGGATGAATAATTGCAACTGCAGGCTACCAGGAGGACAGTTGAAGGCAAGTCAAAGGCAGTCCGAGATTTATAGTTGCATAGAATGCACAGGCACAGATGCATCCATTGTGGTCTCCATGGTGAAGTGGTCTAGATATCTGCCTCACACTCTGTAGATCATGGGTTTGTTTCCAACAGCATGATTCAGACCATGCATGCAATTTTTCCCGGAGACTCCGAAGGGTCATTGCTGGAGCATTGAAAGTTTGTGCTTTGTGCAATGCTTTCTGCTTATGGCTTGCAGATCTGCAAAGAGAGAGATTGAACCCTATGGGTTAATACTCTTATCTTTCAGCCTTTAACATCTGTTGTGATCCATAGATGGAAATATAAAAATAGAAGACAGAGGAATAGCACATTATCTTTTGTTCATTTGTTCTGATTGTTGTTGTTTTTAAAAACACATCTTCTAATAGTAGTTAGCCTGATGTATTTTCATGACTCAAATGTTTCTTGCATTTCAGATGTTTTATCCAAGAAAGATCCAGAGACTTCAGGTAAGTGTCTTGTCCATGTCTTAGTAAAGTGTCTTTTGTTGTATCTCCTTGTGTAATGTGTCTTTTGTTGTATCTCATTGTGTAAAGTGTTGCCTGTGATGTTTCAT
Organism: Cepaea nemoralis; assembly: GCA_014155875.1. Taxonomy (NCBI): domain Eukaryota; kingdom Metazoa; phylum Mollusca; class Gastropoda; order Stylommatophora; family Helicidae; genus Cepaea; species Cepaea nemoralis. Next base: position 443,515 of record JACEFZ010011543.1, read on the forward strand.
GATGTATATCCATGAGGAGTCATGGTGATAAAGTCAGGACTGTAGTGGCATAGTGGTTAGTGCACATACCATTGGTCTGTGGTTAGATTGTCATGACGGGAAGCATTGAATATTGCCAACCAGTGGGTTCTGGGGTTGACCCAGCAGGGACCAGAGTTCTGATGGAGTAACAATTAAACGGTAAAGGTAGTTTCATAGTAGTAATGCCATTAGCTTTGAAGTGTTAGGCTTTAGCTTATTCTAGGCCATAATATGAGATTTAGTGGTCAGTTCCCTTCCTCAGCACTGTTTGTAGCCATACAGTTGTCTGGTACTCATTTGTATGAGGCTGAGTCCAAACCATAATGGTCAGAAACAAATAATCCTGATTCTGCTGGGGATGGAACCTGGTCCACTGTCTAGGCAGGTCAGTGCACTAACCTCTGTGGCACTGCAGCTATGGGGAGATTGAGATAACACTGACTCCATGACCCTCTTGTACTGTTCGGGCCTGGACAATCTGGGCCTAACTGCCAGTCCTTGGTATGCATGTACATGAACTATTTTTTTGTTTAGTGTAGTAGTTCTCAACCGGTGGGGAATTTTAGGGTTTGGGGGGGGGGGGGGGGGGGGGAATAAGATTTTTTTTTTGGGGGGGGGGAGGGGGGGAATAAGATTATTTCAAGATCGCGTTAATGCAAGAACCGATTACTTGATATTGTTTTTCCTTCTATACTTTACGGTTCTGTACTTCTCGCCCTTCTGAAATTCATTTTATAACGTAAGTAGACCTGCAAATCACGTTTTATGTAGACGACTAGACTTGTTCTAGTATGTTATTAAATTTAGCTTCCATTTTTACGTATACTGCGTAAGGGTGGGGGAATTTATAGGGAGGAAATACGAAAGGAGGGGGGGGGGGGAGTGACATTCTGAACATATGATGAAGGGGTGCATGGACCAAAAAAGGTTGAGAACCACTGGTTTAGTGGTTTCATTGTCTAGGTTTAGTGTGTCTCCAACCAGTATGGTCCAAAGGTCAGTCAGCCCTGTGAAATGAGCCCAAGAAAAGTCTGTGTGGAAAGTCCAGCCAACCAGTATATGACTGTCGTATCACCTGGTTTATGCATTTCACTCATTGAATTTAGCAGAAGCTGTGGCCTCTAGGGCATCTTAATTAATGTGTGGTCCTTACAATGTAACCCCTGGGACACCTTAAATAGTGTGACATGTGTAGTCCTGCATTGAATGAATGTGAAATGTGTAATCCTGCATTGAATGAATATGAAATGTGTAGTCCTGCATTGAATGAATGTGAAATGTGTAATCTTGCATTGAATGAATGTGAAATGTGTAGTCCTGCATTGAATGAATGTGAAATGTATAGTCCTTACAGTATGGCCTCTTGGGCACATAATCAATGTTAAATTTTGCCCAGACACTAGACTCTAGGGCACCTTAATCAGTGTGAAATGTGTATTCCTTAGTTTGTGCTCTCCAGGACTATACTTTATTTGTGCTGTAACTAATTTAACTGACTTGATTCCTTAATCTACTAGCTTGATGATTGAGTTAATTTTCTTGCAGATCCTTATGCAAAATGGAAGAGGAGCAAAGTGATGAGGTTGTCGAGAAAGAAGGCTCTAGAAGATGATGACAAGTAAGAACATTCTTGCTCCTATTGATGGTTGCCTTGTGTCCATTAGGACAAGTGGTAAATAATTTATACCAAACACACATGCTGACCTGATTCTGATCATTTTAGGCTGGATCAACTTGGGAGCCCAGGTCAGTTACAAGTAAACATCCGCCTCAGTTGGGTTGTACATTCATAACCACCAGGTCGGCAGGCGATCGTGCTTGTCACTGCGCTACAGGGGCTTTCATAGGCGTATATACATTGGCAGGCTGTATAAAACAGTGCATAAAAAATTGCCAATCTGTATCATTAAAGCAGTGTAATAACATTGGCAATCTGTATCATTAAAGCAGTGTATAAAATTGCCAATCTGAATCATTAAAGCAGTGTCTAAAATTGACAATCTGTGTCATTAAAGCAGTGTGTAAAATTAGCAATTTGTGTCGTCGTCGCCGTCATCATCATCATCATCATCATCATCATCATCATCATCTTCATGTGCCATGCTGAGCAGCAATCATGTTCCTCTACAAACTTGTCCTATGGGTTCTTGATAAATTTGCCAGCTAAATATCTCCTGTCCAATGTGCCAGTCCATTCAGCAAGTTCTTCCTCAGTTGAAATCTGTCTTTAACACTCTCCACCTTCCTGGTTGTCACAACTACCACAGACTCTCATGTCTCACAATACGACCAAAATGAGATGACTGCCCCATCCTGGTGTGGATCATTACCTGTGTTTTGTGTATCTTGAAATACATGGATACGGCTCATCTCAATTTTCCATGTAACTACAAGTCTGTGGCCTCCAATTTCTTTCTGCTTTCTGTATTCAATATCCATGATTTACAGACATACACTCGTATATACGGGTAAATGGGAATATTATTAAGCTGCTGGATCGGTGCAACTATCTTGGAATAGTCATAACTTCTAACGAGAGCTGCTCTGTAGAGGTTTAGAACAAGAATCGCTATGACAAAGGCAGTCTTTTGCAATATGGACAACATACTGACCAATTAAAAGATATCAGTTGCAATGAGAAAAAGAGTGTTGAAGTGCTACCTGTCCTGTTACATAAACAATAAGCATAAAAACATCTAATGACAGTGGAAATGTGGTTTCTGGGGAAAATGTAGCGACTATCATGGGCAGACTCAAAAATCAATGAGACAGTCCAAGAAACAAATGAAAACCATAAAATGATTAGAGAAATTAGACGTAGGCAGTCCAAATTTTTTCGGCACGCTATGAGAAGAAATAACTGAAGAATTTGGTGACAGCTGGCAAGATTGAGGCGAAAAGAATAAGGGGAAGGCAGAGATATATAGAGATGGCTTGGCCACGTGGCATAATCGAGACATGAAAACAGCTGATCCACGACTCTGTGAAACGTGACTGGCATGGCACATGGTGATGTCCAAAAACTGGATTCTGCTAGTCTGTATATGTTGATCTAGTGATTCACTGAAATATACTATATGTCAGTTACCTTTCAAGGAACTTCATTTGCTCATAGTTAGGTTTTGACATGCACCATCTACTTCCAAGTTTTCAGGCTGGGAGACTAAATGTGAACTCCATACTTAACTTCTTCATAGGGATGTCAGATGATTTATTGTATGTATTATATACCATTTATGAGAATGTCTTATTTCCTTCCTGCATGTTTTTCTTCCCTATTCAAGAAAATCCAGCCTACCCAAGATGTCCAAAGAGGAGCGCAGACAGTTATTTGAGGCTCAAGTCAAGAAAGAAGATGAAATGGCAGCACAGGCATATGCAGAAGAGTACCAGCGCCAGCAGGAGGCATATGTACTTCATCAGCAGAGGCTGTTGGAGGACCCCCAGTACTTCTACTTCCATCAACAGCAGCAGGGTGATCCCAGTTTTGCTGGGCTTGATCCCAGCATGATTCCTCCTGAGGGACTTCAAGATCCTGTTACTGGGCAGCCCATTCCAAATGAAACTCTTGTTGATCCCAACACAGGTCAGCCAGCTATTGACCCTAACATGGGACAACCAGTCATTGACCATAACATTGGGCAACCACTTATGCATCATCCCCCACATATTGACCCAAACACAGGGCAGCATGTTCTACACCAGCTTCACATTGACCCTCAGACTGGGCAGCCTGTCCAGCATATAGATCCACTGGCCGGACAGTTTGTCCAGCACATTGACCCTCTAACTGGCCAGCCAGTTCATCAGATAGACCCATTAACAGGGCAGCCCATTTCGGCACAAATAGACCCAATGACTGGGCAGCTTCTCCAGCACCAGATGGAGCCACTGATGTCTCATCCCACTCTACAGCACCCACAGTTTGACCCCAGCATAGAGCCGCCGCGCCCGCACCAACATCCTGTCCTAGGACCAACACCAACTCCCAACTTTCAGCAGCAGGTCTGTTACACCTTTCTGTAATGGCTGTTTATCGTGTTCTTTTTTCCCCACCTGAATGTATGCTTCTGTCTGTCTGTCTGCCTGTCTGTCTGGTCTGTCTGTCTTTTTTTTTTTTTTTTTTGTTTCACCATTTCCATCATCACCATTAGTAGAATGGTTTTGTTGTTAAGGAATTTGAATATTATTGTGTTGAGACCACCAAAGACCAAGATTTGTGGAGAGCCATGAAAGCCTATGCCAGCTGGTAGGGCACTTGATGATGATGATGATGATGTGTTAAGACTAGTGGCCATTAATGATCATACCATTGTCAGACTGAAGATGTTTGGCCATCATCACACAATAGCCTGTGTTTTGTCTTCAGATACATGATTATATATTTTATAGAGCAAATATATTACAGAATATCTGCATGTGCACTCACTCACGAACAAATTCTAATCAGTGTGTAAACACGAACAAATTCTAATCAGTGTGTAAATGAACCAATTCTAATCAATGTGTACCAAAGGGCTTTGAAATCCAGGTCATTGTTTGCATAAATAGTAGAACTGAGAGTTTGCTGGGCTTCCAAAAAAAACAACGTGGCTAAACCCCAGATGTTATTAGGATGTGACAATTGATATGTTGGACAAGCGAATAGTCAGCCAGAGTCTCGGATTTAACGTGGGTTTGCTGTCAATATGGAAGTGTCCTACTGCACAGGTCTGAAAAGCTGTTCACACTACTAGTCAGAGATGCAGGATTCTAAGTCTTTGAGCATCTCATCAAAATGATTGTTAGTGAAAATGCTATCTTGCTTGTAATATTTGGTGACAGGACAAGGTAATCCCATAGCAGATACTGCCTTAGGGGTGTGAAATGTTAGGAACTCACATATTCTAGGCCACGACATTTGAGGTGGGGTGATCAGTTCCCTTCTCATTGCCTTGTCTTCCCAAACAATTGTCTGGCAGCCATGTTTGTGAGACTGGGTGGACCCCAGAGCTGGGGAAGGAACCCGCACCACTTCCTTGGCAGGTAGATACTGGCCAATGATTTCCTTCACACTTGCTGCATTTCCATTGCTACTGTGAGGATGGCCTACCAGATCTTTGCAGAAAGGCAATAATTGAGCAGTGGCACCAGTTTTTGACTGAAGCATACAAAAAAGCAGAAATTATGTAACACTGATTCCATCTCACTGTTTATTTCTGTAGGCATTTTTTCCTCTGTAATATCAGGAATGTTATCACAGCACTGGCCTCCTTCTTCTTCATTGTTTTGACAAATCGTTGGAGCATGTAGTTATGAATGATGGGGAGGACCCCTTGAAGAAACAAAAGCATACTTTGCATGTTCAGTGCACATATGAGGAGCTTTGAATGTGCTTAGGTTCAGTTATCTTCTGTCAAAGGCTTGGCATACGTGGCTGTGGGCCTATACTCCACTCGGAGTCTTACAGGCAAAAGAAGAGGGAAATCTGACAAATAAGCTAACCTTGTTAAGTTAGTTGCTTATCCTTTACAGGACTTAGCAGTCAACTCCAGCATTTTTTTGGCTGTTCGTGATTCCTGGGCAAGTTTACATTCAGCAGTTTGCCATTGCTTTCTGAACGACCGGCACCCATACCATTTCATAAAAAGGCATAAGAAGGTCTGCTGCCAAATTGCCCACAACTGTGTTTCGAACGCAGTATGTGAGATTATGAACTGTGTCCATAACCCCTTTGCCATGGAGCTCTACCTGGTAGAGATATAAAATCATGCATGTTATCATGTGCTTCTTGCAGCCACCAGCACAACATCTGCCAGCTCCACCACAGAATACAAATCTGTTAGAAATTGATTTTGAAGAGGAGGTGCCACCTCCGCCATCACCACCAACTGTTCCGGTCACCAAACTACCACCCAACTGGAAGACTGCAAAGGATGCTGAGGGACGGGTGTACTACTATCATGCTTTCACAAGGTGAGAAGTTCCAGAGATCCTATTGTTCCCCATTGTTTCAAACAAATATCTTCTGTGCTGTTTGTGGCACTGGTGATGCAACATCTGCTTGTATTTTATTACTGCTTGACATTTGTTCCCCATTAAATGTTGGCAGACTGGTTTATTAAATCTCCACTGATCCCATCAGCACCATGTAGCAACATTCTATAGCATAATGTATTTGGATTGTAGATACAGGAAATAGCACTATTCTTTGGTGTCATCTATTTGGATTGTAGATTTAGGAAATAGCACTATCCTTTAGTGTAATCTGTTTGGATTGTAGATACAGGAAATAGCACTATTCTTTGGTGTCATCTATTTGGATTGTAGATTTAGGAAATAGCACTATCCTTTAGTGTAATCTGTTTGGATTGTAGATATAGGAAATAGCACTATTCTTTGGTGTCATCTATTTGGGTTTTAGGTATGCTAATATAGCACTATCCTTTTAGTGTCATCTATTTGGATTATAGCAATAGCACTCAATAGCACTATTCTTTATTGTATTTTATTTGTATTCTAGTCTTATAAATTGACTTAGTTAGTGTGTTAGAGGTGCTTGTCAGATCATTGAAGTACAACAGCTAGGTAACCTTTTCATTATGTTTTGTACGTTTTTATTTCAGTGTATGTTGTTGTTGTATGCTGATGAAGGCTTTCTAGCTGCAATGTTTATCCTGACACTTGTTGTCAAACTGACAAGTTTCATTCTCAATCATTTACCCATTGTAAATCTGCTGAAGCTAAATGTAGCCTTGTTCTGTGATGTAGCAATGAGCTGTGCCCGATATCTCATGTTATACTGTTGTGTATGTTTCCAGACAAACACAATGGGAGATGCCCAGCTGGGAAGACAACGATGACGACTCGGATGATATGGAGATTGATCCAATACCAGTGGAGGACGTCATCAAGGTCAGGGAGAAGATAATTCCATATGTGTTTGTATCAAACTGGCGATGTAGGCGGCAGAGTTGGGACTTTAGTGTCTAGAAGTAGTGCATACAAACAGTATATAGAAGGTAGAATAGATACTTTCCTGTGTAGAAGCAGTGTGTACAGGTAATATATAGAAGGTAGAATAGATACTTTCCTGTATGGAAGCAGTGTGTACAAGTAATATATAGAAGGTAGTATAGATACTTTCCTGTGTGGAAGCAGTGTGTACAAGTAATATATAGAAGGTAGTATAGATACTTTCCTGTGTGGAAGCAGTGTGTACAAGTAATATATAGAAAGTAGAATAGATACGTTCTTGTGTGGAAGCAGTGTGTACAGGTAATATATAGAAGGTAGAATAGATACTTTCCTGTATGGAAGCAGTGTGTACAAGTAATATATAGAAGGTAGTATAGATACTTTCCTGTGTGGAAGCAGTGTGTACAAGTAATATATAGAAGGTAGTATAGATACTTTCCTGTGTGGAAGCAGTGTGTACAAGTAATATATAGAAAGTAGAATAGATACGTTCTTGTGTGGAAGCAGTGTGTACAAGTAATATATAGAAGGTAGAATAGATACTTTCTTGTGTGGAAGCAGTGTGTACAAGTAATATATAGAAGGTAGAATAGATACTTTCTTGTGTGGAAGCAGTGTGTAGAAAGCATAGTATTTGTGCTGTGTATACAAGCAATGAAAGGACTCCGTGAATATTATGAAAACAGTAACAATGGTGATATCAAAGAAAAAGGTGTCACCAAAATGTGAAATGGAAATAGAAGGGACAATCCTTAAACCAAGTGGATAATTTTAAATACCTAGAGGCAATTATAACTTCAGATGGAAGATGCACAACACAGATTAAGAACAGAATAGTGCAAGCAAAAGTGGCTTTTCAGAAAATGAAGAGTATCTTATGCAATAAGTCACTATCATTGAATATAAGGAGAGTGCAGAAATGCTATATAGAACCTGATTTGCTGTTCGGCAGTGAATCTTGGAATGTAAATGAACAAATTATGATGAACTTAGAAGCAACAGAGATGTAGTTTCTGAGACGAATGTCGTGAATCCCTTGGACCGCCAGAGTAACTAACGACTACCTGAAAGAAGCTAATGAAATTAGAACATTATATTCAATGAAAGAGACAAACAGCTGTCCTTGGTCACGTTATTGGAAAACATCAATGACATCTGGAAAGATCAAGGGGAAGAGAGGCAGGGGCAGACCAAGAGAAATGATGCTGGATGGATTGAGACGATGACATGGAGGAATATCATCTGCAGACTTGATCCAGAACACCAAAGACAGAGATCTGTGGAGAGTCATGAATGTCTATGCCAGCTGGCAAGGCACTTGATGATGATGATGATTCAAGCACTGTATGGGAGATACATAGCACATCCATGTCTCACATACAGCACATCTTACATATAGCACATATCACATATAGTACATATCACATAGCACATCCATACATCACAGATAGCACATCTCACATATAACACATCCACACTTCATAGCACATCTCACATATAGCATGTCCACACCTCATATAGCACATGCACATCTCATATAGCACATCTAACATATATCACATCCACACCTCACACAGCATGTCCATGTCTCGCATACAGCACGCCCATGTCTCACAAAACAAGTCCACATCTCACATATAGCACATACATGTCTCACATGGCATGTCCACATTTCACATATAGCACATCCATGTCTCACATAGCACATACATTTCTTACATATAGCATGCCCACATCTCACATAGCATGTCCACATCTCCCATAGCACGTCCACATCTCAAATAGCATGTCAACATGCTATTTGAAAGTCCACATCTCAAATAGCATGTCAACATCTCGCAAATCATGGATGGGTCGGGCGGAAGATGTCGTCAGACAGGTCTGCAGTCTTACCAGTATCAACCCCTGTAAGGAATGGGTGCTGGTGCCTCCAGCTTTTACGTACACTTTCTCCTGCATTATCACACTCGACAGACGGTGCAGAGAGCAGAACCCTGTCGCTGTCAATGCAGAGGTTAACGCGCTCATCTATGAACACTCAGATAGCCCCGAAGTGCTCATCTATACAGATGGATCTGTTGTAAAGCAGCAGAGAAGTGCGTGGCATTTACAGCCCGTTCAGCGGGCCGAACCGTTCAAGAATCCAGTGGTGCCCACTCTATGACCACGAGCAGCATGACGATGGAGGTGATGGCAGTTACACAGGCTTTCATACGGCTGGAATCACAGCATTATACCAACGTGTGTGTACTAAGTGATTCAATGAGCATGATTCAGAAGGTCGAAGCTGGATCTGTACGTAGACAGTGGACTGAATTGCTGCAGAAGTCTGTTGTCCGTAAAGTCACCTTCATCCCGGGACATGCGGGAGTCGAGGGAAATGAACGAGCTGACAAACTGGCTGGCTCTGCACCCCTTGTAGATGGCCAGCCCATGGATCGTGCCAATGTTATTAACGTCCTTAAAGATATGGCGAGAACAGAGGACTTTGACGTCAGTGATTCCACATCGCTGTCCAGGATGAAAGACCTGGGAGTAAGAATCGGCACAGCCAGACGCGAGAGGTACATCGGGAAAACAAAGCGCCTCGTCAACCAACACAGAACTGGCACTATTAGCCACCAGACGCTGATGCATATGCTGGGGGGAGGATCTGAGCACCTATGGACATGTCCGGAGTGCAATGAAGATACCCCAACTGATAACTGATGTCAACATCTCACTTCCAGAAATCTTGAAATATCTTTCACTATATGTTTAACCCTTTACAAGGCATAGCGTCCGTTACCGGCCGGTCTCTAAATACAAGCGTAACGTCCGATTCCGGCCGATACTATTATGCATTGTAAAAACGCGATCTCTCGGCTTTCCGACACTTCCGTCGGCTACTTTCACTTTCGCCCATAGCTTGACAACGTGGCCACCATTTGTAAACGCGCTACAATGACTTTGAACAGACTTTTACGGACTTGTTTTGATAGTTTTTGGGAGTTTTACGCTGTTTTTCAAAATGGATTTCGGCGATTCTTCACGTGATAGCCGAGATTTCGCTCTGTTCAATTTAAATGACATTAAAGGGCACGAAGTTGATTATTAATCGGAGCTAGATATCAGTGCAAAGCGTTACTTTGCATTAGCAGTCGTGAGTAGGACTTTAAAGAAAGTGATTATGATTCTGAAAATGTGTTTGTAAATTGCCGTATAGATGACGGAAAATCACAAACAACATGCCGTATTTTGTAAATATTTGTGTTCATATATGGATTACCGGCAACAATCACGTGAGTAACATATTCTGCATGCTTTTCCCTTCATTGTGTTGTTTATTTAACTAAAAAATGTGTTTGTAAATTGCCGTATAGATGACGGAAAATCACAAACAACATGCCGTATTTTGTAAATATTTGTGTTCATATATGGATTACCGGCAACAATCACGTGAGTAACATATTCTGCATGCTTTTCCCTTCATTGTGTTGTTTATTTAACTAAAATCGGTTGACTAACACCTTATTTGTGATGTTTTTACTAACGCGACCCGAAATTTTTACAGAACCTGAAAAAATCTTGCCCGTTCAGGGCTACAAAACGGACAAGCGTCTGCCCTGTAAAGGGTTAAGAAAGCTATGGCAAACTACCTTCTTTACAGATCATGTCTATAATGTAACTTATCTGAAACAAATTAATTTAAGTACTTGGGTACTTTAATAACAGCAGATGGAAGATGTATTAAAGAAGTTAAATTTAGATTAGCCCAAGCAAAGGCAGACTTTCACAAGATGAAGAATATTCTCTGCCAGTTCTTAAGAGCTATATTGAACCAATCCTGATGTATGGAAGTGAATCATGGACAATTAGCAGACAAGTGAGGAATTATGTGGAAGCTGCAGCAATGTAGTTTTATAGAAGAATGATGACGTGGGTGGACAGAAAGAGCAATTAAATATCTTGAAAAGAAAGTAAACTCACAAAGAGAACTGGTTGGGGGGGGGGGGGGGGGGGGGGAATGTGTGATCTTGAGGTATGGTGTCCGCCTCGAGTGCTGGAGGTTCCGGGTTCAAGCCCCGGTGATGACCGGGATTTTTTCTTGTGGACTTCTAGCAATTCCCCTGGTCTCTGGGTAGTGAGATCGGACGCCCGTGTGTATTGTTGCGCACGTAAAAAAAAATCCCTTGGCAGTTGGAAATCGAAAAAGAGTAGCCAAACGGCACTGCCCGGGCAAAATTTCGAGTTAAAAATCAACCCAAAGTATTTCAGGATCCTCGCCGTTGCTACGGAGTTCGTGCACTGAGCTGAGTTTTTCTCCAGACTCAGGTTTGAGGTAGGAGGAGAACGGAGCACTTATGGGTTGCACCCGTGTGCCGTGATGTTGATCCATTGACTAAACTAAACTAAACTAGAGAACTGGTTGTTTGCATTGAGCAAAGACAGTCCACAATCTTTAGGCATGTCATCACAACAGGAAAGCTGGAGGGGAGGAGAAGCAGGGGGAGACCAGAGAGAAGATGCAGGACATTCCGACATCATGACATGGAGGCACATTCTTATTAGAAATGATTGGTAGCACAAGCGTTCGAAGGCTGTGGACAGACATGCTCACCATCGTCACACAGCATGGACTATAAGAACAAGAATATGCTGTTTGTTTTAGTGAATATACTACAGAATATGAAAGATATATTAGTGAGTCTACTACAGAATATGAATGTTAAAGATGTGATGGCGCGGTCATGCCAGTCCTGTCGCTTGCAGAGAGTGCTTTAACTTTATTGCAAAAGTGTAATTCATGCAGATGTTTATAAATTGTACATGCTTTAACATTTTCAGGCCAAGAAGAAAACTACCACCGCTGCAGCAGACACCTCCAGTGAAGTGGCTAGAAAGATCAAGGATCAGTTCCGCAGCAAAATGTCCAACTTCATTGTTACTTATCTCAACCCTTATCGAAAACAGGACTGCAAGATTGGACGCATTGTATCCACTGACGACTTCAAACATTTAGCCAGAAAGGTGAGTCTTGCAGAGTAGGTTACTGCAGGCATGGTCACCTGTACTTCCATCTGCAGTCAACTTTGTGTATCTCAGTATCTACCTGCTTCAAATCTTTCCTTTGTCCTCCCATCTTCAGTACACTTTCAGTGACTTGTCTAACTTTAAATCTTTCCACTGTCCTCTCATCTTCAGTATACTTTCTGTAACTGGTCTGTTACACATTTCCTCACTGTCCTTGCATCTGCAGTATATTTTTCTGTGACTCATCTGTTTCAAATCTTTCCACTGTACTCCCATCTTCAGTATACTTTCTGTGACTCATCTAACTGTTTCAGATCTTCCCACTGTCCCACCCATCTTCAGTATACTTTCTGTGACTTGTCTAACTGTTTCAAATCTTCCCACTGTCCTTCCCATCTTCAGTATACTTTCTGTGACTCATCTAACTGTTTCAGATCTTCCCACTGTCCCGCCCATCTTCAGTATACTTTCTGTGACTTCTCTAACTGTTTCAAATCTTCCCACTGTCCTCCCATCTTCAGTATACTTTCTGTGACTCATCTAACTGTTTCAGATCTTCCCACTGTCCCGCCCATCTTCAGTATACTTTCTGTGACTTCTCTAACTGTTTCAAATCTTCCCACTGTCCTCCCATCTTCAGTACACTTTCTGTGACTCAGCTGTTTCAGATCTTCCCATCTTCTGTATACAGTGCAAATTGCTTAAGGTAATCTCAGGTGGACGAATTTCTGCTGTGAAGAACAATATTGTATTGTGCGTTCTAAAATCAGTACTATATGCTTGAACTCTTATAAGAGGATTTCTGATAAGAAGCACTATTTCTTGTGTCCCAGGTGAGTTTGCCTTATCAGGTCTGCACTGTGCTTTCTTTGACTCAGCTGTTTCAAATCTTGCCACTGTCCTTCCCATCTCCAGTAGACTTTATGTGACTCGTCTAACTGTTTCAAATCTTCCCACCATCCTCCCATCTTCAGTATACTTTCTGTGACTCATCTGTTTCAAATCTTCCCACTGTCCTCCCATCTCCAGTACTCTTTATGTGACTTGTCTAACTGTTTCAAATCTTCCCACTGTCCTCCCATCATCAGTATACTTTCTGTGACTCATCTGTTTCAAATCTTCCCACTGTCCTCCCATCATTAGTGTACTTTCTGTGACTCATCTGTTTCAGATCTTCCCACTGTCCTTCCCATCTCCAGTACACTTTATGTGACTCGTCTAACTGTTTCAAATCTTCCCACCATCCTCCCATCTCCCGTACACTTGACATGTGACTCATCTAACTGTTTCAAATCTTCCCACCGCCCTATCATCAGTATACTTTCTGTGACTCATCTGTTTCAAATCTTCCCACTGTCCTCCCATCTTCAATATTCTTTCTGTGACTCCTCTTTTTTAAATCTTCCCACTGTCCTCCCATCTTCAGTATACTTTCTGTGACTCCTCTTTTTTAAATCTTCCCACTGTCCTTTGCATCTTTTGTATATTTTCTGCAACTTATCTGTTTTAAATCTTCTCACTGTCCTCCCATCTTCAGTATACTTTCTGTGACTCATCTGTTTCAAATCTTCTCACTGTCCACCCATCTCCAGTAAACTTTCTTTGACTCAGTATCCACCTCCTTTAAATTTCCCTGCTGTCCTTTCATTATCACAGGACCTATCGTACCCACTGATTTGTGTTATTCAATATATATTTGTGTTATCTCTCTGATCTCATCATGATCATATGTTCAAGATTCCACAGTGTTCATATTTTTTTGTTGTATGTTTTTGAATAACAAAGACACAAACAATAGATTGCATGATTTATTGCCTGGCATATTTCGCTGCATCTCGTCAGGTACATACTGCAGAAAGTTCAAACTGAAATATACACATGTTCGCACAGTAATGTCGATTGTCTACCACGGTAATTTTAAACTGACTAACATGTCTTTCTGCTTACACAAAGACGGCTTACGAAGGTTGATTATTATAGCTTCAGCAAACTTTAACAATCGACTACTTTGCGTGTTGAACAACACATGGAAGGCACTGTCTCTTTCAACCACGTGACCGCTCTCGAGCACATGTCTCTGCGACCGATGAAGCAGGACTGTTCCGGTGTGTCGGCCTGCCTAGGCTACCATCTTCTGTGTGTAGTATCTTGTCCACCCAGTTCGGAATGTGTTCTGAAACCCTGCAGTGTAACTGTCGCTCATTTCTACCTATGTAGATGGCCTCACATCTGCATGTAAATTGGTAAATACAATTTGATTTGGCGTACATATGGCGCGTATTGTGGCACACAACTGGTGTGGAACTACTTGTATCTGTCAGTAAGGATTTTGTGATGTTACTCCACACTTTGGCAACAGAAGTCTGGTGTGAAACTACTTGTATCTGTCAGTCAGGATTTTGTGATGTTACTCCACACTTTGGCAACAGAATCTGGTGTGAAACTACTTGTATCTGTCAGTAAGGATTTTGTGATGTTACTCCACACTTTGACAACAGAATCTGGTGTGAAACTACTTGTATCTGTCAGTCAGGATTGTGTGATTAATGCTGTAACACCTGTGTTTGTTTACTCTGTTACCCCTCAGCTGACCCACCATGTCATGTCGAAGGAGCTGAAGCATTGCCGCCACGTGGAGGACCTGGAGGTCAATGAGAATGTCAAGGCCAAGGCCAAAGACTATGTGCGCAAGTACATGAGCAAATTTGGGACAACATTCAAAAAGACCTCCTCTCCTAACCCAGACGACCCCACAACTTAACACAGGAGAGAAAGATAACTACACAGTTCTGGCAACCTAACCATGTGATATATTACCATGGGAACCGCCTGGGCCTGAGAGCCAGGTGTTCTTGATGTACACTGTCCTACACAGTTGGGGCTTGGGCTACCAAGGCTTCCCGACAGATAGATACTAATCATAATGAATTGAATATACAGATTTTTAAATGACAACTGACTTTTACATGAGTCTGTTGAAATATGGATGTTTTAAAATAATGGGATCAAATTGTCAATTGCAAATAAGTGTTTATTTAGGCAACTATTTTTGGACTTTGTTTAAAAATATGCAGGCATAAATTTAATTAAAATTGTACATTTTGTTTAATTTGTATAACAAAACCAGCATGAACAACAAACTAGCACTGAAGCTATTTCATTGTGCAGAACTTGGCATGCTTTGTGCATTCGTTTGCTCAAACAGGAACGGGATCTACCTGAATGATTGCATGTTTTGAAGAGAGTTGTAAGTGCAAGGATAATCTGTGCTCCTGAGTGTGACATCTGCTTCACACAGGATCAAACACCTGAATATCTACATTTGTTAGATATTTTAGAAATCTATGGCAGGCATTTTTTAGACTGATTTTAAATGGCAGGAGTTTGCTTTCATCTATATGGGACGGGTCAATATGCCTGGAAAGAATTTGAAATGTTGCTGGCAAATTCCAGGAGTAGCTTGGGGCATTTCTGCCCAGTCTCATCTCATGTGCCTGACTGGAGGATGGCCCGTCAGCTCCTGGGGGAGTGTACTAGTCTGTGTAACAGAAGTGACAAGCAGTACTAATGTTATTTTTGTAATGACCGATGGATCTCGGTTGTCATTGTACATTTATACCATGATCATTCACTTGTATGTATGTGTGTTTGTGTGGGTGCAGTGCAGCTGTTGTTGGCTTTGTCCAACTCATGCATGTGTGGGTGTGTTTGTGTGGGTGCAGTGCAGCTGTTGTTGGTTTTGTCCAACTCATGCATGTGTGTGTGGATGTGTTTGTGTGGGTGCAGTGCAGCTGTTGTTGGCTGTGTCCATGCATGTGTGTGTAGAATTGTTTGGTCAAGATGAATGCTGTTGAGCTGTGACATTTATCAATACAGTTATTTTCTTTATTTGTTTTATTCAATTGAAGTTCACAGTATGCTGTTATTTTCCTCCCAGATAATGTTCTTTTAGATCATTATAATTGGTGCATAAAATCAGTGTACTCAAACTGTCTGCTACACAACATCCTCATCTGTTTTTGTCATTGTTATATCTGGTTTTATCTTCGTTACTGCCTAGTTCGGTTTCTTATGGTTGTGTTCTGTGTGATTTGAAAACCAGAAGGTTCAGTCAGATGATGTCTACTCATTTGGCCCAGCCACTCTTTGTTTTTGCAAGCAGTTTGATTGAGTTTGGTTTATTAACTTGTGGCTGTCCCTGGCTTACCTACCAGACAAGGACTAGTTTGAAGTCTCCCTGGTTTCAAGTGAGTAGCTAGCTTAGCATTGCAAGTTTCTGCACAACAGAGTTCAGGCTGCCTCCACTTGTTCACCTCAGTGAACAACTCAGTTACAGCATTGAGGGCCTGGTGTTGGCTGTTAGAAGCTGTGTGGTATACATGGTGTATGTGTATTTAACACTGCAGTTGGTTTGCTAGCCCTGGCAACCATGTTTATTGTGGTCTCTTTTAACTGTATATATACTGTTGAAGGCTGTCTGTCTCTGTTTCTGTATGTTTCTTATCTTTGCTGTTGGTGGCTGTTTATTATAGCTATCTTTGCTGTTGGTGGCTTTCTTATGGCTATCTTTGCTGTTTCTTATAGCTATCTTTGCTGTTGGTGGCTGTTTCTCATAGCTGTCTTTGCTGGTGTGGCTGTTTCATTTAGCTATCTTTGCTGTTGGTGGCTGTTTCTTATAGCTATCTTTGCTGTTGGTGGCTGTTTCTTATAGCTATCTTTGCTGTTGGTGGCTGTTTCTCATAGCTATCTTTGATGTTGGTGGCTGTTTCTCATAGCTATCTTTGCTGTTGGTGGCTTTTCTTATAGCTATCTTTGCTGTTGGTGGCTGTTTCCCATAGCTATCTTTGCTGTTGGTGGCTGTTTCTTATAGCTATCTTTGCTGTTAGTGGCTGTTTCTTATAGCTATCTTTGCTGTTAGTGACTGCTTCTTTGCTTTTGGTTGCTGTCTGGCTATTTTTGTTATAATCTTAAATTGTTTCACTGTTGCTGAAGGCTATTGTGTTTCTTATAGATCAGTGCTCTTGGTGAGGCTTGTTTTCTATGGATGTCTTGACGTTTATTCGGTCAACTCTCATTCAATGTTTCTTTATTGAGTTTTCCATTTTCTGCTGTGTCATTAATGTTTCTTTAGCCGTCTTCATCAAGATTTGTTCCAGTTAACATGGTTCAGGTTTTTGCAGTGGTTACCATTCCATTGTGACACAACCAGAGATGAAAAATATAAGCAGATAACTTCCAAAACAAAGGAGGAAAGAAGATAACAAGGTCTCATATTTTAAGAAAAGGAGATCTTTCAGGAGTATCAGAACCATGTGAATAATTTGACTGGCAGGGATAGATCACCTTTCTTCACTTCAGGGTGGGGCATAATACACACGTCTGAGCTTGTACAGTGAGCTAGGACAGATATATTGGGCCAGCGAGTCAATACTAAACTCTCAAGTTGTATAGAACAGAAGGGGAACTCTATATATAAAGGTGGTTGAATTTAACATGAGAACTCTCCTGTTGTCTAATCATCAATGAAAGACAGCGATGGGAAGAAGATGATTCAGTGTTTGTCTGTGTCCACACTTTGATCACTCACCTTTCATACATTACACTTTGTGTTCCACACAAATGTCACATTATGTTGTCATATGGTGCCTGCCAAACCTGGACAATGACAGAAAAAGAGAAAAGAAAAATCACAACAACAGAAATGAGGTTCCTGAGAAGAATACTCAACGTATCAAGAAGAGATAAGATCAGAAATGAAGAAATCAGGACTAAAGTGGGGGTTAAAGCTGCTCTAGATTTTATTAGAAAGCAGCAAGTCAAATGGTTTGGCCATGCAAGTAGGCTACCAGTCAACAGCATGCCACAACAAGCAATGCTGTACAGACCAGATGGAAACAGAGGAAGAGGCCGACCACGTAAACGTTGGACGGAGGGAATAACATAATCCATGGGAATGTCGATATACGAAGCCCATAACCGGGCACTCTCACGAAGTTTATACTTCACCTCGACACCGCAAGGTACAAGAGGAACATGATGAGATGAGATGAGATGGTGCCTGCGGGGTAGAATGACTTGACACATTTTGAAGACATGAATATACAGCAGAGCCACCAAGATCATGTAGACAAGAATATAAATTTTTTACAGCAGAAGCTTCTACATCGGGCATACAGAAGTGAAGACAATGTCTCTCAGTGTGTTGATACCCCCTATAGACTATGTCCTGTAAATCAGTCAGGGTAGATCAAACATATTTGTCTTATGAGACACTTGCAACTGTTTAATAGTCACATAACAACTACATTTCATATTCCTGGAGTTTCTGTCAGTGCTACAGTAAATAAGCCAGGTTGCTGGGTGGTTTTCTGTCGGTGCTACAGTAAATAAGCCAGATTGCTGGGTGGTTTTCATTCCTTTGACTGTTTTTCTTTCTTTCTTCAATACATGTTTTTTTTTTTTTTTACTGTTTCTTTCTTTCTTTGTTCAGTATATTTTTTACTGTTTCCTTTCTTTCTTTAATATCATAATGTTTACTGCCAGAAAACTGAAACATATCAATTTGGAAAGGAAATTGAACAGGCAGTTGAACAAAATGAATAACATGTTTGACACTATCCAGGTTAGGAGTGTCTCTAAAATGCACTATGGTGGATATTTCATACATAAAATCAACGTTGAGATGCCACCCACAGACAGTTAAAACAATCTTACCTCTGCCCCAATCAATTGAGAGAAAAACCACCTTGATAAAAATATATAGTTTGTTAGGTCATTTGTAGGTGGCTGGGGTTTCCTAGTTCATGTTTGTTTTCTTCACTCAAGGACACAGAGACTGTCACGTGAAATACTGGACACATGGCAAGTGCAGAAAATACTGGATACATGGCAAGTGCATATTGTTCCCTTCTCAGTACGTATCTATTCAACACTGTATAGGTTGGCTGGACTGTACAGCTGTCAGGTTTCAGTTGGCTGGACTCCACAGCTGTCAGGTTTCAGTGGCTGGACTCCACAGCTGTCAGGTTTCAGTTGGCTGGACTCCACAGCTGTCAGGCTTAATTTGGCTGGACTCCACAGCTGTCAGGTTTCAGTTGGCTGGACTCCACAGTTGTCAGATTTCTGGAGGTCAGTTCTCTAACAACGAGGGCCACTGTTTTGGCAGGCCAGTGTGCTACTGACTGTGCTGGCAAGACAATGTGCTATCCACTATGGAGAGCCACCATGTTGCCAAACCAGTGCTAATCACCCTGGAAGGTGACTGTTGGCAAGCCAGTGTGCTTTCCTCTCTGGTGCCGCAGCCCATAGCCACAGGATGGACATCAGTGGTCCACCAACAATGACTGTAACCCCAATCTCATGTTGTTTATGTTGTTTGTTTACTGTAAAGCTGATGTAATATGTGTTCTTTTTTTACTTGAACTATTGCAAATAAACTGGACTTGTCAGTCTGTCTTCAGAGTTGGCATCTGTGCCAGGTCCTGGCTTTACATTTCTTTCATAGCGAAGTTGAAGTTGACAGTTTCTAATTATATCATCTCTTGTTCTTCATTGTTTTAGTTGCAAATTCTGTTTTATTGGTTATGGCAAAGTGGGTTCATGAATGTTCTCAAGTCTGTTTTACTATCTGCTATTATTACTTTATTACTTTGTTATTGTATGTTATTTATTTGGTATTTTTTCTTGGTCAGTGTACATGTTGAGAAGTATTTTAATAAAGTGTGGAGATTTTTCAGCATGTGGATTTCTGTGTGTTCTAAACATTCTAGTTACATGAGCCAGACAGGACGGAGAGGCATGGGGTGGCTTACAGCCAGTGGGTTAAGGGTCATGCCCCAATGGATGATAAAGAGTGAAAGACAGAAGAAGTTTGTCAGAGTTTCCGTGGGTAGTCAAGTTAGTTGTGTGTCCTGCTAGACTCTGCATGGTTACCCCAGTTAGCTGTGTCTAGGTTAAACAGCATGTCTCTACTGGATTGTCTCTGTTTACTCCCAGAAACCTTGGTAACTTTTGTTATGCCTACTTTGGTGGTTTCCCTCACATTCCATCATCTATAGGTCAATGCTACTGTTTCTGTTATGCAATCAACCCCAATACTTATTGGCTGTGTGATTTTCTAGGCAATTTTACGTTAAGTAGTTTGCCATTGCTTTCTGAACATCTGACACTCGTACCATTGTGAAAGTCAACGGAAAGCGCATGCTTACCTGATGTAGGCAGATGAAACAGATCATCTGGTGAAACATGGGCGATTTGACTTAAGTGCAGATGTAAGGTAATGAAGGTCTGGTTTTAAGCACAGGTGAGACATGGAAAATTTGACTTGGTGGCGACAGATGATTTGGTGTATAGTCATGTTTTTTGTTTTTTTTAAACATATCCTATTTACAGGACATTACAATCAACTCCACCATTTTAAAACTGCTGTTGAAGTCTTGGCAAGTTTTACGTTCAGTAGTTTGCCATTGCCTAGGCACGTTAGACCTGGGAAATTTGTTCATGTGAAAAGGTGAAGTGTGGAAGATTTGGTTCATATGCAAAGCTAAGACATGACAGACTTGGTTTATGTGCAAAGGTAAAATGTGGAATAGTTCATGTATGTGGCCAGGTGAGATTTAAAGGTTGTTGATTTATATGCATAGGTACACATGTTTGTTGTTGTGAAAGTACAGGGTCCCATTACAGGCCTATGGTGCAATGGTTATGGGGAGCTAGACCCATATTTGTATAGACCAAATTGCACTCAGTGGCTGATGTGGCTGGTATCAGGCCGGCCGACTTCACCTCCCCAGACATTTTCTGGTACCTGTCTTGGGCTGGGTCAACTTGGGAGCCCAGGTATATTAGACAAATGTGAAACTCCCCCAAGTCCACCGGTGCAGGAGGTGAGCATCTAGATGCTGTACTACCCCGCCTCCCCAAGCTTTGTTGAAGGCTGCTAAAATTTCTTACTGATGTTCAGTAGGAGGTTGCTGAATGTTCATCACATTGATGTTCTACTAGGTCTGCTGACAGTTTCTGATGGAATTGATGCAAGTTCATCTCACTACAGTTCTGTCGGAGGTTGCTGAAAGTTCATCATTGTGAGGCTCTGTTGGAGTTGCTGAAAGTTCATCATTGTGAGGCTCTGTTGGAGGTTGCTGAAAGTTCATTATTCTGAATTTCTGTTGGAGGCTGCTGAAAGTTCATCATTGTGAGGTTCTGATGGAGGTTGCTGAAAGTTCATCATTGTGGATTATTTCTGTTGGAGGCTGCTGAAAGTTCATCATTGTGAGGTTCTGTTGGAGGTTGCTGAAAGTTCATCATTGTGAGGTTCTGTTGGAGGTTGCTGAAAGTTCATCATTGTGAAGTTGGGTTGGAGGTTGCTGAAAGTTCATCATTGTGAGGTTCTGTTGGAGGTTGTTGAAAGTTCATCATTGTGAATTCATTCTGTTGGAGGTTGCTGAAAGTTCACCATTGTGAATTCATTCTGTTGGAGGTTGTTGAAAGTTCACTATTGTGAATTCATTCAGTTGGAGGTTGCTGAAGGTTCATCATTGTGAGCTCTGTTGGAGGTTGCTGAAAGTTCATTATTCTGAAGTTCTGTTGGAGGTTGCTGAAAGTTCATTATTCTGAATTCTGTTGAGGTTGCTGAAAGTTCATCATTGTGAATTCATTCTGTTTGAAGGTTGCTGAAAGTTCATAATTGTGAATTCATTCTGTTGGAGGTTGTTGAAAGTTCATCATTGTGAATTCATATCTGTTTGGAGGTTGCTGAAAGTTCACCATTGTGAATTCCTTCTGTTGGAGGTTTGCTGAAAGTTCATCATTGTGGAGGCTCTGTTGGAGGTTGCTGAAAGTTCATTATTCAGAAGTCCTGTTGGAGGTTGTTGAAAGTTCATCATTGTGAATTCATTCTGTTGAAGGTTGCTGAAAGTTCATCATAGTGAATTCATTCTGTTGGAGGTTGTTGAAAGTTCATCATTGTGAATTCATTCTGTTGGAGGTTGCTGAAAGTTCATCATTGTGGATTATTTCTGTTGGAGGTTGCTGAAAGTTCATCATTGTGAGGCTCTGTTGGAGGTTGCTGAAAGTTCATTATTCTGAATTTCTGTTGGAGGCTGCTGAAAGTTCATCATTGTGAGGTTCTGTTGGAGGTTGCTGAAAGTTCATCATTGTGGATTATTTCTGTTGGAGGCTGCTGAAAGTTCATCATTGTGAGGTTCTGTTGGAGGTTGCTGAAAGTTCATCATTGTGAGGTTCTGTTGGAGGTTGCTGAAAGTTCATCATTGTGAAGTTGGGTTGGAGGTTGCTGAAAGTTCATCATTGTGAGGTTCTGTTGGAGGTTGCTGAAAGTTCATCATTGTGAATTCATTCTGTTGAAGGTTGTTGAAAGTTCATCATTGTGAATTCATTCTGTTGGAGGTTGCTGAAAGTTCACCATTGTGAATTCATTCTGTTGGAGGTTGTTGAAAGTTCACTATTGTGAATTCATTCAGTTGGAGGTTGCTGAAGGTTCATCATTGTGAGGCTCTGTTGGAGGTTGCTGAAAGTTCATTATTCTGAAGTTCTGTTGGAGGTTGCTGAAAGTTCATTATTCTGAAGTTCTGTTGGAGGTTGCTGAAAGTTCATCATTGTGAATTCATTCTGTTGAAGGTTGCTGAAAGTTCATAATTGTGAATTCATTCTGTTGGAGGTTGTTGAAAGTTCATCATTGTGAATTCATTCTGTTGGAGGTTGCTGAAAGTTCACCATTGTGAATTCCTTCTGTTGGAGGTTGCTGAAAGTTCATCATTGTGAGGCTCTGTTGGAGGTTGCTGAAAGTTCATTATTCAGAAGTCCTGTTGGAGGTTGTTGAAAGTTCATCATTGTGAATTCATTCTGTTGAAGGTTGCTGAAAGTTCATCATAGTGAATTCATTCTGTTGGAGGTTGTTGAAAGTTCATCATTGTGAATTCATTCTGTTGGAGGTTGCTGAAAGTTCACCATTGTGAATTCATTCTGTTAGAGGTTGCCGAAAGTTCATCATTGTGAGGTCCTGTTGAAGGTTGCTGAAAATTCATCATTGTGAATTCATTCTGTTGAAGGTTGCTGAAAGTTCATCATTGTGAATTCATTCTGTTGGAGGTTGCTGAAAGTTCACCATTGTGAATTCATTCTGTTGGAGGTTGTTGAAAGTTCACTATTGTGAATTCATTCAGTTGGAGGTTGCTGAAAGTTCATCATTGTGAGGCTCTGTTGGAGGTTGCTGAAAGTTCATTATTCTGAAGTTCTGTTGGAGGTTGCTGAAAGTTCATCATTGTGAATTCATTCTGTTGAAGGTTGCTGAAAGTTAATCATTGTGAATTCATTCTGTTGGAGGTTGCTGAAAGTTCACCATTGTGAATTCATTCTGTTGGAGGTTGCTGAAAGTTCATCATTGTGAGGCTCAGTTGGAGGTTGCTGAAAGTTCATTATTCAGAAGTTCTGTTGGAGGTTGCTGAAAGTTTATCATTGCGAGGTTCTGTTGGAGGTTGCTGAAAGTTCCTCATTATGATGTTTATTCTGTTGGAGGTTGCTGAAAGTTCATCATTGTGAATTCATTCTGCTGGAGGATGCTGAAAGTTCATAGTGAGGTCCTGTTGGTTACTGAAAATTCATCACACTCATGTTCTCTTGGATGTTGCTGAAAGTTCACATGTTGGGAGTATGTGGGTTTCACTGACAACTCTACCATAGATCATATTGTTGGTTTCCTGTGTGTTTAGTGAAGAGAGATGGCAGGTTGTTACAAGAACTGTTCTGTATTGTGACTGTTGGTGGATGATATTGTTAGTTTCCTGTGTGTTTAGTGAAGAGAGTTGGCAGGTTGTTACAAGAACTGTTCTTTATTGTGAATCATATTGGTGGTTTTGAGTGTGTTTAGTGAAGAGATTTGGCAGGTTGTTACAAGAACTGTTCTGTATTGTGACTGTTGGTGGATGATATTGTTGGTTTCCTGTGTGTTTAGTGAAGAGAGTTGGCAGGTTGTTACAAGAACTGTTCTGTATTGTGAATCATATTGGTGGTTTTGAGTGTGTTTAGTGAAGAGTTGGCAGGTTGTTACAAGAACTGTTCTGTATTGTGAATCATATTGGTGGTTTTGAGTGTGTTTAGTGAAGAGATTTGGCAGGTTGTTACAAGAACTGTTCTGTATTGTGAATCATATTGGTGGTTTTGAGTGTGTTTAGTGAAGAGAGTTGGCAGGTTGTTACAAGAACTGTTCTGTATTGTGAATCATATTGGTGGTTTTGAGTGTGTTTAGTGAAGAGATTTGGCAGGTTGTTACAAGAACTGTTCTGAATTGTGAATCATATTGGTGGTTTTGAGTGTGTTTAGTGAAGAGATTTGGCAGGTTGTTACAAGAACTGTTCTGTATTGTGAATCATATTGGTGGTTTTGAGTGTGTTTAGTGAAGAGATTTGGCAGGTTGTTACAAGAACTGTTCTGTATTGTGACTGTTGGTGGATGATTTTGTTGGTTTCCTGTGTGTTTAGTGAAGAGAGTTGGCAGGTTGTTACAAGAACTGTTCTGTATTGTGAATCATATTGGTGGTTTTGAGTGTGTTTAGTGAAGAGTTGGCAGGTTGTTACAAGAACTGTTCTGTATTGTGAATCATATTGGTGGTTTTGAGTGTGTTTAGTGAAGAGATTCGGCAGGTTGTTACAAGAACTGTTCTGTATTGTGAATCATATTGGTGGTTTTGAGTGTGTTTAGTGAAGAGAGTTGGCAGGTTGTTACAAGAACTGTTCTGTATTGTGAATCATATTGGTGGTTTTGAGTGTGTTTAGTGAAGAGATTTGGCAGGTTGTTACAAGAACTGTTCTGTATTGTGAATCATATTGTTGGTTTCCTGTGTGTTTAGTGAAAAGAGTTGGCAGGTTATTACAAGAATGATACTTCTGGCAGGATAATGTTTTGTTTTTTCATATCTTGTCAACATCAGCCGATTGTTGATTTTTTGGCAAGATTATGCTCAGCAGTTTGCCATTGCTTTCTGAGCGACCGGCTCACATACCCCGTAAGTTACAGACTCGGAGAGAACCGCCACCGATTCTCACGCACGTCACTCACGAGAGTATACAGGATTACGGAGAAAGTCGCTAACCCCTAGGCCAGGGAGACCGGCAGATAATGTTACAAAGTTTATTTTATGATTTTTACTGCGAACAGAAAAACTCTGTATTATTGTGTCTCCAGTAAGATGTAAAACAACTGGAGCAACAGTGTTGATTGTGTAATGATACCCTGCTTAACTGACTTGTCTAAATAGCATGAAAATGTGAGCTCAACAAAAACAGCTGGGACAAATTCAGTTCCCCCATTTCACTGTAAACATCCAAGATTTAAGAAACCTACAGAATGGATTTTATTGGTTCAAAGTTTGATTCATTGACTTCATAAAGGCAGTAGAATGCAAATTTGATGGTCATCGTCGTCTGTCAGACCTGACATGGCTTATGAAAGTCCCGAATTGTCCAGGTCACCTACCAGTAAAATAGATGACACAAGACTAAGGACTACAGTAGATGACAAGAACAGTTTGCCTCTTCCATCGATGATGAAGTGTATTTTCCGTGGACGACTTTTGTATTGGCATTCTGACGACGGCATTATGTACAGTGTACCTGTGTGGGCTATTGGCTTGTTGAGACTCCTGTTGAGATTTTGAGGAGCATTTCATGATATTCACTGGCACAGGAACGGACCCGTTGCCGTGAAGTTGGAACTGCAACTAAGTAGAAGACACAAGACTAATGAATACAAAAAATATATGTATGAGCGGAGCACTTGTTTAATTAAAACAAAAACAGAACAGTATTGAATTGCAAACGCAACTGATAAAAAACAATATTGCAGCTGCAGCAGACATTTGAAATTTCAGTGATAAAAATCCTGCACATGAGAAACATTATTCTTGCGTGTCTATGAAACTCAGCTGACTAAGATCTGTGATGTTACTTGCATCATCAGTCATACTGCTTCCACTTCACATATTAATAATGATTTCCGTGACCCTCTGTCTGTTTCTTCAGCCTGTATAGAATGTCCCTGGATCCACTGTCCAGCCTGGGTAACTCGCTGATGAAACCAGAGAACCACCTGGCCGGATCCTGAAATGGATACAGTATGCAGATGATCATGCAAAAACTTACATTTGTAAGCAGAGAATTACAAGAACAAATAAAAATCACAAAATTGATTAGACAATGGGGATTCCAAGTCAATGTTAACAGAAACAGTATGGGTAACCTTTAGACGATGGAATGTGTGGACATTTCTGACAGTAGACATAACAGAGTCAATAAGTTACTCCACAAGGTTTCTGGGAGTAGTTCTAGACATGGGTAACCACAGAGACAATCTAGTAGAGGAATTCCCCACCGGTTGAGAACCACTGGTCTAGCAGAAACATACAAAGCATAGACATAACTACACTGGGGTAACCATACAGAAGTTTAAACCAGGCACAGTTAAACTGATATAAAAGTTTAACCTAGGCACAGTTAAACTAGGGTAACCCTTCAGTCTAGCAGAAACAGAGATTTAGACAGTTAAACTGGGGTAACCATACAGTCTAGCAGAAAGATGGAGGCTTAACCTAGGCACAGCTAAACTGGGGTAACGATACAGAAGTTTAACCTAGGCATAGTTAAACTGGGGTAACCATTCAGTCTAGCAGAAACAGATCTAGACATAGTTAAACTGTGGTAACCATAGAGAAGTTTAACCTAGGCATAGTTAAACTGGGGTAACCATTCAGTCTAGCAGAAACAGATCTAGACATAGTTAAACTGGGGTAACCATAGAGAAGTTTAACCTAGGCATAGTTAAACTGGGGTAACCATTCAGTCTAGCAGAAACAGAGATCTAGACATAGTTAAAAACTGGGGTAACCATACAGTCTAGCAGAAACAGATCTAGACAGTTAAACTGCGGTAACCATACAGTCTAGCAGTTAGTCTAGTTAGTTGCATATCCTTTACGGAAGTAGCAGTCAACCCCAGTATTGTTTTGGCTGTTCATGATTCCTGGGCAAGTTTACGTTCAGCAGTTTGCGATTGTTTTCTGGATGACCTGCACAGCATTTGTTTTTAAATTTTATTTTTTTAAAGTAGCATTTCCCTTACAGGACGTTGCAGTCAACACCAGCATTTTTCAGCTGCTGTTGATGTTTTTGGCAAGATTACGCTCAATAGTTTGCCATTGCTTTCTGAGCTACCGGCTCACATACCCTGTAAGTAACCAGCGCAAAACAATCCGCTGCCGAATCTCGCTCAGCTGCGTTCCTCACATAGATATATGGGATTATGGAGGCACCCATACCGTTTCATTCAAAAAAACCGACGCAGCTGTGTTTCGAACGCGGTATGCGGGATTATGAACTGCATCTGTAACCCCTTCGGCACAGAGAAGTTTTAATCTAGACTCAACTAAACTGGGGTAACCATACAGACAATCTAGTAATGATATACAGAAGTTTTAATGTAGACTCAAATAAACTGGGGTAACCAAACGGTCAGTTTAGTAATTAATGATATAAAGAGGTTTTAATCTAAACACTAAACTGGGGTAACCATACAGATAATCTAGTAAAGATATACAGAAGTTTATCTAGACTCAGCTAAACTGGGGTAACCATACAGACAGTCTAATAATGATATACAGTGGTTTTACCTAGATTCAGCTAAACTGGGATAACCATACAGACAGTTTAGAAATGATATACAAAAGTTTTACCTAGATTCCGCTAAACTGGGGTAATCATACAGACACTCTAGTAATCTTCTTCTGCATTCATCCTGAGTTTGTTTTTTTTGGACATGATTGTTTTGTGCCTGTTTACAGCAGAGCTGCGTTCTTGAGCCGTTAGGCCGACACATCCGACTTCTGCGGCATTTGTTGACTGGGTAAACCTTCCTGGACAGTCTAGTAATGATATACAGAAGTTTTAATCTAGACTCAGCTAAACTGGGGTAACCATACAGACAGAGGTTTTACCTAGAATTCCGACCAGGAGCATTCGAAAACATGACATGAATACTGGGCTGGCAGGCAAGTGAGAAACAAAGCAGACTAAATTTAAAAGAAATGTGCATCTGTCAACTGTCATTTACTGCCTAGACAGCCATCACAGCTCCCTCACACATATTATATTAGTCACATCTACATTGTAAACAACATCCAAAAGACACAGTTAAATAACACGCAATAGACACAGCTAAATAACATCCAAAAGACACCGATAAACACCACAGAAAAGACAGTACCGTGTTGATCAAATGTGCCTGCACATTGTCCTCCATGTTGTCCCTGAGGAGACCCGCCTTCATGTGGCTGAGGAACCGCTGCTTCTGGAAGTCATCCTCCACATGCTGATTGCGCCTCCTGCATGAAAACAAACATCTCAGTGGGGATATTGGCAAGAACATTTCGGTGGGGATGTCAGCAAGAACATCTTGGTGAGGTGGGGATGTCAGCAAGAACATTTCAATGGGGTTGGGATGTCAGCAAGAACATCTCAGTGGGGTTGGGATGTCAGCAAGAACATCTAGTGGGTTTGGGATGTCAACAAGAACATCTCAGTGGGGTTGGGATGTCAGTAAGAACATCTCAGTGGGGTTGGGATGTCAGTAAGAACATCTCAGTGGGGTTGGGATGTCAGTAAGAACATCTCAGTGGGGTGGGGATGTCAGCAAGAACATCTCAGTGGGGTTGGGATGTCAGTAAAAACATCTCAATGTGGTTGGGATGTCAGCAAGAACATCTCAGTCAGGTAGGGATGTCAGCAAGAACATCTCAGTGGGGTTGGGATGTCAGTAAAAACATCTCAATGTGGTTGGGATGTCAACAAGAACATCTCAGTCAGATTGGGATGTCAGCAAGAACATCTGTCAGGTAGGGATGTCAGCAAGAACATCTCAATGGGGTGGGGATGTCAGCAAGCACATCTCAATGGGGTGGGGATGTCAGCAAGCACATC
The DNA here is from genome assembly GCA_014155875.1 of Cepaea nemoralis. Taxonomy (NCBI): domain Eukaryota; kingdom Metazoa; phylum Mollusca; class Gastropoda; order Stylommatophora; family Helicidae; genus Cepaea; species Cepaea nemoralis. The sequence continues at coordinate 472,487 of JACEFZ010011543.1, forward strand.
TCAATGGGGTGGGGATGTCAGCAAGAACATCTCAATGGGGTGGGGATGTCAGCAAGAACATCTCAGTCAGGTTGGGATGTCAGCAAGAACATCTCAGTTGGGTTGGGATGTCAGCAAGAACATGGAGTGGGAATGTCAACAAGAACATCTCAGTGGGATTGGGATGTCAGCAAGAACATCTCAGTGGGATTGGGATGTCAGCAAGAACATCTCAGTGGGGTTGGGATGTCAGCAAGAACATCTCAGTGGGATTGGGATGTCAGCAAGAACATCTCAGTGGGATTGGGATGTCAGCAAAAACATCTCAGTGGGGTTGGGATGTCAGCAAGAACATCTCAGTGGGATTGGGATGTCAGCAAGAACATCTCAGTGGGATTGGGATGTCAGCAAGAACATCTCAGTGGGATTGGGATGTCAGCAAGCACATCTCAATGGGGTGGGGATGTCAGCAAGAACATCTCAGTGGGATTGGGATGTCAGCAAGAACATCTCAGTGGGGTTGGGATGTCAGCAAGAACATCTCAGTGGGATTGGGATGTCAGCAAGAACATCTCAGTGGGATTGGGATGTCAGCAAGCACATCTCAATGGGGTGGGGATGTCAACAAAAACATCTCAATGGGGTGGGGATGTCAGCAAGAACATCTCAGTGGGATTGGGATGTCAGCAAGAACATCTCAGTGGGGTTGGGATGTCAGCAAGAACATCTCAGTGGGATTGGGATGTCAGCAAGCACATCTCAATGGGGTGGGGATGTCAGCAAGCACATCTCAATGGGGTGGGGATGTCAGCAAGCACATCTCAATGGGGTGGGGATGTCAGCAAGCACATCTCAATGGGGTGGGGATGTCAGCAAGAACATTTCAATGGGGTGGGGATGTCAGCAAGAACATCTCAGTGGGATTGGGATGTCAGCAAGAACATCTCAGTGGGGTTGGGATGTCAGCAAGAATATCTCAGTGGGATTGGGATGTCAGTAAGGCACATCTCAATGGGGTGGGGATGTCAACAAAAACATCTCAATGGGGTGGGGATGTCAGCAAGAACATCTCAGTGGGATTGGGATGTCAGCAAGAACATCTCAGTGGGGTTGGGATGTCAGCAAGAACATCTCATTGGGATGTCAGCAAGCACATCTCAATGGGGTGGGGATGTCAACAAAAACATCTCAGTGGGGTGGGGATGTCAACAAAAACATCTCAGTGGGGTGGGGATGTCAACAAAAACATCTCAGTGGGGTGGGGATGTCAACAAGAGCATCTCAGTGGGGTGGGGATGTCAACAAAAACATCTCAGTGGGGTGGGTATGTCAGCAAGAACATCTCAGTGGGGTGGGTATGTCAGCAAGAACATCTCAGTGGGGTGGGGATGTCAACAAAAACATCTCAGTGGGGTGGGTATGTCAGCAAGAACATCTCAGTGGGGTGGGTATGTCAGCAAGAACATCTCAGTGGGGTGGGTATGTCAACAAAAACATCTCAGTGGGGTGGGTATGTCAGCAAGAACATCTCAGTGAGGTGGGGATGTCAACAAAAACATCTCAGTGGGGTGGGGATGTCAGCAAGAACATCTCAGTGGGGTGGGGATGGGATGACAGGAAGAACATCTCAGTGGGGTTGGGATGTCACGAAGAACATCTCAGTGGGGGTAAGCAATATAATCAGAATGTAAGCAATATAAAAACACGAAGCATAGGGCAGCTTTATAAAACAATTACAGAAAACAAATGATGCTATGACAAGCCTTCAACTGCACAGGAACACAAGAACACACAACATAAACCACAGAATAAAAGGATATGACTAACAGGACGAATAGCACATTCATATCAGCAGGAACAATGATTTTACAAGCTACCTGAACCTGGACGACAGATGCTAAAGTAACTGCCTGGGTTTTGTAAGTATGTCAAGGACAGGGTGCGGTAGGTAGGTCAAGGACCCCTTCACACATGTTGAAGTGTACTGGGTATATGTTGTTAGTCCGGCATTTGTATAGACCAATGGGTGATCTGGGGTATTAATAATTTGTATAGACCAATGGGTGATCTGGGGTATTAATAATTTGTATAGACCAACGGGTGATCTGGGGTATTAATAATAGTTGCTAAGGTTTTGGGACCTATAGTTGTGTAAATGGGGACATGGGACTTCTAGTTGTGTAAATAGCGACATTGAACCTATAGTGTAAATGGAGACATGGGACTTACAGTTGTGTAAATGGAGACTTAGATGGATAGGGCATGTTAGGAGGATGGATGATGGTAGAATACCAAAGGACATCTTTTTTGGTGAATTACAGATGGGTAAGAGATCTCGGGGTCTGCCGCTACTACGATACAAAGATGTATGTAAGCGGGACATGACTGATACAGGCATTTATATCCCAGTAATACAGACTAGGGTGGGTCATTTATATGCCAGTAGTACACACTAGGGTGGATCATTTATATCCCAGTAGTTCAATTCCAATTCCAATTTTTCACCCAAAAAAAATTCCAAATTCGGTCTCGTTAAACCTGCCTCCTCAGCTGTAGTTATTGTTGAGATCTGTGGTTGTGTGGACTGTTAGTCCTATTCATACTGGTTTTATTGGTTCCGCTCTGTTTGTTGGATAGAGTTATTTTATTCTGTCTGGTAATTTTTTGTCTGTCTTATGTTGGTCCTGATAAAGACCGGTCCTTGGTTGGGCCTACCAGGTTCCGCATACTTTCGTTTGTTGGTTTCTTTCTCTATTAGCACTTCTACATGCTGGTTGTTTCTTGTGTTGTCCTCACCGGGGTTGGTCCCGATCATGAGGTGGGGAGGTGGGGGGGGGGGGGGTGTCATTTATATTGCAGTAGTACAGACTACTGGTGGGTCATTTATATCCCAGTAGTACACACTAGGGTAGGTCATTTATATCCCAGTAGTAAACTAAGGTGGGTCATTTATATGCCAGTAGTACAAACTAGGGTGGGTCATTTATATCACAGTAGTACAGACGAGGGTGGGTCAATTATATCCCAGTAGTACATACTAGGGTAGGTTATTTATATACAAGTAGTACAGACTGGGGGGGGGGGGCATTTATACACCAGTAGTACAGACTAGGGTGGGTCAATTATATCCCAGCAGTACATACTAGGGTAGGTTATTTATATACCATTAGTACATACTAGGGGGAGACATTTATACATTTATATACCAATAGTACAGACTAGAGGGGGGCGGGGGGTCATATATATCCCAACATTACAGACTAGGGTGGGTCATTTATATCCCAGTAGTACAGGCTTGGATTAGCTGCATATCCTTTATAGGATGTGGCAGTTCGCCCCCCTCCCCCCAGTATATGTGACATCCCTGTCACTTGTCACACCTACAGTATATGTGACATCCCTGTCACACCTACAGTATATATGACATGCCTGTCACTTGTCACACCTATAGTATATGTGACATCCCTGTCACTTGTCACACCTACAGTATATGTGACATCCTTGTCACACCTACAGTATATATGACATGCCTGTCACTTGTCACACCTACAGTATATATGACATCCCTGTCACACCTACAGTATATGTGACATCCCTGTCACTTGTCACACCTACAGTATATGTGACATCCCTGTCACTTGTCACACCTACAGTATATGTGACATCCATGTCACACCTACAGTATATATGACATCCCTGTCACTTGTCACACCTACAGTATATGTGACATCCCTGTCACTTGTCAACCTACAGCATATGTGACATCCCTGTCACACCTACAGTATATATGACATGCCTGTCACTTGTCACACCTACAGTATATGTGACATCCCTGTCACTTGTCACATCTACAGTATATGTGACATCCCTGTCACTTGTCACACCTACAGTATATGTGACACCCCTGTCACTTGTCACACCTACAGTATATATGACATGCCTGTCACTTGTCACACCTACAGTATATGTGACATCCCTGTCACTTGTCACACCTACAGTATATGTGACATCCCTGTCACTTGTCACATCTACAGTATATGTGGCATGCCTGTCACTTGTCACACCTACAGTATATGTGACACCCCTGTCACTTGTCACACCTACAGTATATATGACATGCCTGTCACTTGTCACACCTACAGTATATGTGACATCCCTGTCACACTTACAGTATATATGACATGCCTGTCACTTGTCACACCTACAGTATATGTGACATCCCTGTCGCTTGTCACACCTACAGTATATATGACATCCCTGTCACTTGTCACACCTACAGTATATATGACATCCCTGTCACTTGTCACACCTACAGTATATGTGACACCCCTGTCACACCTACAGTATATGTGACATCCGTGTCACACCTACAGTATATATGACATCCCTGTCACACCTACAGTATATGTGACATCCCTGTCACTTGTCACACCTACAGTATATATGACATCCCTGTCACTTGTCACACCTACAGTATATGTGACATAACTGTCACTTGTCACACCTACAGTATATGTGACATCTCTGTCACTTGTCACACCTAAAGTATATGTGACATCCCTGTCACTTGTAACACCTACAGTATATGTGACATCCCTGTCACTTGTCACACCTACAGTATATGTGACATCCCTGTCACTTGTCACACCTACAGTATATGTGACATCTCTGCCACTTGTCACACCTACAGTATATGTGACATCCCTGTCACTTGTCACACCTACAGTATATGTGACATCCCTGTCACACCTACAGTATATGTGACATCCCTGTCACACCTACAGTATATGTGACATTCCTGTCACTTGTCACACCTACAGTATATATGACATGCCTGTCACTTGTCACACCTACAGTATATATGACATCCCTGTCACACCTACAGTATATGTGACATCCCTGTCACTTGTCACACCTACAGTATATGTGACATCCCTGTCACTTGTCACACCTACAGTATATGTGACATCCATGTCACACCTACAGTATATATGACATCCCTGTCACTTGTCACACCTACAGTATATGTGACATCCCTGTCACTTGTCACACCTACAGTATATGTGACATCCCTGTCACTTGTCAACCTACAGCATATGTGACATCCCTGTCACACCTACAGTATATATGACATGCCTGTCACTTGTCACACCTACAGTATATGTGACATCCCTGTCACTTGTCACATCTACAGTATATGTGACATCCCTGTCACTTGTCACACCTACAGTATATGTGACACCCCTGTCACTTGTCACACCTACAGTATATATGACATGCCTGTCACTTGTCACACCTACAGTATATGTGACATCCCTGTCACTTGTCACACCTACAGTATATGTGACATCCCTGTCACTTGTCACATCTACAGTATATGTGGCATGCCTGTCACTTGTCACACCTACAGTATATGTGACACCCCTGTCACTTGTCACACCTACAGTATATATGACATGCCTGTCACTTGTCACACCTACAGTATATGTGACATCCCTGTCACACTTACAGTATATATGACATGCCTGTCACTTGTCACACCTACAGTATATGTGACATCCCTGTCGCTTGTCACACCTACAGTATATATGACATCCCTGTCACTTGTCACACCTACAGTATATATGACATCCCTGTCACTTGTCACACCTACAGTATATGTGACACCCCCTGTCACACCTACAGTATATGTGACATCCGTGTCACACCTACAGTATATATGACATCCCTGTCACACCTACAGTATATGTTGACATCCCTGTCACTTGTCACACCTACAGTATATATGACATCCCTGTCACTTGTCACACCTACAGTATATGTGACATAACTGTCACTTGTCACACCTACAGTATATGTGACATCTCTGTCACTTGTCACACCTAAAGTATATGTGACATCCCTGTCACTTGTAACACCTACAGTATATGTGACATCCCTGTCACTTGTCACACCTACAGTATATGTGACATCCCTGTCACTTGTCACACCTACAGTATATGTGACATCTCTGCCACTTGTCACACCTACAGTATATGTGACATCCCTGTCACTTGTCACACCTACAGTATATGTGACATCCCTGTCACACCTACAGTATATGTGACATCCCTGTCACCTGTCACACCTACAGTATATGTGACATTCCTGTCACTTGTCACACCTACAGTATATATGACATCCCTGTCACTTGTCACACCTACAGTATATGTGACATCCCTGTCACATCTACAGTATATGTGACATCCCTGTCACTTGTCACACCTACAGTATATGTGACATCCCTGTCACTTGTCACACCTACAGTATATGTGACATCCCTGTCACTTGTCACACCTACAGTATATATGACATCCCTGTCACTTGTCACACCTACAGTATATGTGACATCCCTGTCACTTGTCACACCTACAGTATATATGACATGCCTGTCACTTGTCACACCTACAGTATATGTGACATCCCTGTCACTTGTCACACCTACTGTATATATGACATCCCTGTCACTTGTCACACCTACAGTATATATGACATCCCTGTCACTTGTCACACCTACAGTATATGTGACATCCCTGTCACTTGTCACACCTACAGTATATATGACATGCCTGTCACTTGTCACACCTACAGTATATGTGACATCCCTGTCACTTGTCACGTATACAGTATATATGACATCCCTGTCACTTGTCACACCTACAGTATATATGACATCCCTGTCACTTGTCACACCTACAGTACATATGACATCCCTGTCACTTGTCACGCCTACTGTATATATGACATCCCTGTCACTTGTCACACCCCTAGCAGAATGTGCTACCGGACTGTCATGACATTTATGTCTACATGTAAACACACACACTCAGAAAGAATATAATTTATATATATACGTACACATATTCCCGTGATTGCTCTGTGTCCCGATCAATGTCTGCCATTTTCTGGTGCAAAGAAGAAGGATACATTTAACATGCGGCACACAGTGTTGTATTGAGTGTGAAGGATACACTGTCAGGCTATTTGCCATAGAGGCAGGCACCGATGCTGACAATGTCAAGTACTCCTCATCAGTTTGACAGTTAATGCTGATTGAGCTGACTGTCTCGTACAACTGGCGAATCGAGGAGCAGCACACATACAAGATGGAGATGTACAGTTACATGGTCACAAGTCTGAGACAGGCAGGTTATACTTTCAGGCTATTAGTCGTACAGGTAGGTGCAAGAGGCCTAATCTCTCACTCCATGTGCAATGTGCTTAAGCAGGTAAGTATAAAAGGACAAGCTAGAACTAGGACCCAAAAACTGTGCGAGGCAGCAGAAAAGGCTTCATACTGGCCCTGGAACAATCGAAATGATGAGTGAGATAAATCACTCCAGAAATATGGCTCACGTTCCTGTCAAAGTATGTCATGTGCAAAGTCTTTAACATCATATCTAGCGAACAATCTCCTATCTAAGATCTGGAACTGTTACTGTCTCATGTTGACTCTGTAGCCAACCCTCCAAATGAGTGCAGTGAATCTGAGACTGGGATACTACAATGTAGTTGAAACACCAGGTTGTAACAGTCACTGAGATTGAAAAGTCGTGACCGAAGTCCAACCTCCAGCAAAGTTCTTATGGAGATTAAGTCATCTTGTAAGGACCATGAACTGCAGCAGAGACAGGGTGAGGGTTGGGGAGCCCGAGCCAACAACCAAGTAGCCCAGAGGAAGAGCTGGCTTCCTAGGAGGAGAGCGTGAGTGTGGCTCCATGAGGGAAGGATGTGGTATTAAGAAGGCAACAACGTGTACTGTTGCACAGCGAACCGTCAATGCAGAGATGAGTAACCGGAGAAAAGCTTATTTTTATCGTTGCACCATATCATATATATGGCATAATACAACACAGTTGCAACATATCACATATGGCATCATACAACATATAATTCAACGAAAGCGTTATATCACACATTACATTTTACAACAAGAAAGCATCATACAACAATTTCTATCACATACTAGGAACACAGAAGGACAGACTTAATTATTTCTGATCAGTTGAGTTGAACTAAGAATTGACATTACTGCACTCAGGACATTCCCATACACACTCTGTCCCCTCAGTCAACAGCCAGTGAAGAGTCACATTACTAATCATTCCTACTGCTATCTGATTGAAAGTACTCCTGGTCTTCCCTCTCAGTTTTGAGATTCTGCCAGAACCCCTACCAATCCCCCACAATTTCATCCTTTCCACATATTGGTTCTCAATCTGTTCTATTCTCAATCCATACTAAGCATACTCCTTGAGTCTGTGATGAAGTCAGTGTGTATTGCAGCGTTTTCTTCTAACCAACGGAATACTGCTGTGACTGCTTCCACCTCCATTCTCCTTTTTTAAGAACCGTCCATCAGCCTTCACAATGAAACCCCAACCACTCCGTCTGTTTCTCACCACTGACCCATCAGTAAAGATCACTATGTCACCTTGATGTGTGTTACTCTGGATCAGTTCGTTGCACCTAAAACTAAGTGCGGCCCGCTGCCCTTTCTCTGCACTCATGACCTAGTGCCACTATTACATTGTGCCAGTCCGTCATGTCTTTCGGTACTTCAACCCACTCTTTTTCATGATTGATGGTCTCCAGATCACACACCCGCAGCGTCTTAGTCTATGACCCTTGGCCATATCCATGGCTTCATGCAGCAGGTGATTCCTATCTGCAGCAACTCTCAAGTACCTTTTGGCTTGAAGGACCCTGTGCCTATCCGCCATTGTTGGTAGCACCAGGATATGCCTCATGCATGTAATAGGTGTGACCTTTGTGCACCCCAGAATCACCCACATGGCAGCATTTTGTTTGCGTTCCAAGCTTTCAAGCTGGCCCTTTGATATAACTGTCAGGAGCCCCAAACCATACTCAATGACAGAAATTATTAACTGCTGAAAGAGCCTGTAAAGCATCATCTGCTCTACCCCAGTTGCTGCCATCACCCTGAATGCATTAAGTCCACTCCCAGTTTTCACCACCAAAGATCCACATGATCTTTAAAAGACATACACCTGTCAAAGGTGATACATAAGTTATTTCTAATCAACAACAATATAATCCAGGGAGGAGCAAGTGTGGCCAAAGAGTGGCCTACAGAAATTGTGTGGAAATAAACACATACCCTAAAGTAAAACTAAGTGTTTAATTGTAGAAAGTACAGAGAAATACGTGAATGTCTCCAGGATTGGCACTTATAAAGCTACATTAACTGGGAAGGTACCCGGCCAACAAATGCCAGAAGAAGTCAGATGTGTCGGCCAAAAGGTGCAAATATCGCAGCTCTGCTATAAGCAGGCACAACACAATTACGTATAAAACAACGGACGAACGCAGCAGAAGAAGAATAAGAAGCTACATTAATGGTGGAGATACCGATCACCTAACAGCATACAAGCCTTCAGATTGAATAACCTGAGAGGAACATCTCAGAGGTTACAACATTCGTGTCTGGCTCCTGAGACCTGCTTCATTTCCCTGCCTGAACTGCAAATTCCAATAAAATAAGGAAAAGGATAGTAACTGTCCCTCATCCTGGAGTAGTGGACTGGACAGCTAGCCTGCTCACATAAGGGTGGAACATGCAGAGGACCAGTGTGCATGTTGTTAAACATGTCTCACCAGTTGGACATCCACAAGAGCTGGATGAATAGGTACATGTGCAGGCTTCGAACCAAAGTGAAAGCACCCACCCACAAAGAGAATATTTCCAGCCTGTGTGATTCTGATATACATACATTAGTGCTACTGTTCTGAGATTCTCTGTGTGGGAACTACAGCAGGGAACTGGTGCACTTACAGAGATATCCATGTGGGAACTACAGCAAGAAACTGGTGCACTTACAGAGATATCCATGTGGGAACTACAGCAAGAAACTGGTGCACTTACAGAGATATCCATGTAAGAACTACAGTAAGAAACTGGCGCACTTACAGAGATATACATGTGAGAACTATAGTAGGAAACTGGTGCACTTACAGAGATATCCATGTGGAAACTAAAGCAAGAAACTGATGCACTTACAGAGATATACATGTAAGAACTACAGTAAGAAACTGGTACACTTACAGAGATATCCATGTGGGAACTACAGTAGGAAACTGGTGCACTTAGAGATATCCATGTGGGAACTACAGTAGGAAACTGGTGCACTTAAAGATATCCATGTGGGAACTACAGCAGGAAACTGGTGCACTCACAGAGATATCCATATGCATTGTAAGTGATCCTTGAGTTGAGCTGAATCCAAAACCAACATCACAGCACTCATACAGGCTCAGTCCTCATCTTCAACAACCAGCAAAGATTCCCAATACTAATAATACCAGTTGCAATTGCATGTCTGGCCTTTCTTTGGAGAAGTGAGTGATGGCCAGATCATCTGGTCACTCTCTGAGACGCCATTCTCTCCAGGCCATGATGATTTATCTGTTCTTCTACACTATAAACATGATCCCAAAGAACCCTGACCACATCTGCTTTATGTTGGGCCAATACCCCACCCAGTGGTGAAGACCTGGCCAATCTGTCTGCCTGCTCATTTCCTAACACACCAGCATGCCCTGGGGAAAATATCCAACTGATGCTCCCTATCTTGGCTGTTTAAATTGAAGCATTCCACTCTGCATGAAGCACACCTGTCTTCACCCTGCTCAGCACACTCTGTGAGTCTGTTATAATAGTGATTGTGGGGGGGGGGGGGGGGGAATCAGCACATCTGTGAGGTGTATACAAGATAACTGAACTATACCTTCTTGGTACAACTGAACTATACCTTCTTGGTCCACAAATGGAAGTTGTCATTCCTCAGTCTGTCCACTATGTTGGGGCTGAGACCGTAGTGCTCTGGAGGCTGTTGCAGCACCTTCTTTAAGATGGGTACTGGTTCAGGGCTGCCTGCCATTGCCAGACAATAAAGCAATTAGTCCAACAACAAAACACTACAGCTGCATTCTGTTTCAACAAACACTACATGGAAAGGACATGTTTGTCTAGCCACTCTGCCACCCTTTAACAACAATCGGAAGCACTTATCTAACCTTCCCACCACTCACCCACCCCTTAATGAATGGAGACATTAATTTAGCCACTCCTTCACTTGACCACTCTGCCCCTTAACAAGGAATAGGCATATTTATTTAGCCACCCCACCACTCACCCACCCCTTAACAGTGATCGGAAGCACTTATCTAGACTTTCCTCCACTCACCCACCCCTTAACAATGAACGGAAGCCTTTATCTAGCAACACCTACATCTCTTAAGATGGAATGGACATATTTATCTAGCCACTCCACCACTCGACCATCCCTGAGGAAATGCACTGTAACCCTAACCCATACACACCACCAATGGAATGATGTTAGTGTTTACACCTGGCCCAATACAGATAAGCCCCCAATACAGATAAGCAAAGAAGAAGAGAAAAAAGGAGGAAGAAACCAAGGAGGAAGAAACTGAGGAGGAACGAATGAACAAACTTTATTTTCAAAGGGTCACAAATTGGGCATGCAGGCCCTTCTTACATTCGGCGCTTCCAATCACTAATGTGTCGTTCATCAATAGTGCATTATATATGGGAAAAAAACATTGTCAGATGAATGTTGCAAACTTAAACAATGCATATTATCATGTTATAAGACAGGCAGACACATGTGCACACACATTTCATAAAAACACACATACCTGCATACATACTTATATCATTTGCACAAACTCACAGTTATGCACTCACTCAATAACACACAAATACACACTCCCTCGCATATACATATACTTAATTACAAAATCACTAACAAATGTTTACTTATGCACACACACACACCCCCATCCCTATACACACCCACCCACCCAACAACACATCCCCCACCCACATCCAACAGGAAGAGCACTGTAACACTAACACGCCACCAATTGTATGATGATATTGTTTAAGCCCTGCCCACTACAACTAATAATAACCATAAACTTTAAATTTTAATTCCAAATTTTTTTTTCCTGATACAAAGGGGGGTAACTGCAAAAACAGTTGATTGTTTATTCACGAGTTATATCCCCTGAATTGAGGCTCCAGTTGTTAGGCGGATCTGATGATAAAATGATCATAAAAGCGGGATCGCCGAGGCTCAGAGCCTCCAAAATGATACTGCAAATGAACATGACATACTACTCTTTGTCAATAAAATTTGCCTACACACCATGGTATGTAGTAACCACACTGGGATATGTATCCCCCATACCATGGTTTGTAGCAACCTATCATTGGCACCTTGCCGTCTTGACAGTCGATAGTTTGTAAGGGATGGAGTTATTGCCTCTCCATAGCACAAATCCTGGGCGAAAATACAGAGATCATGCGTTGCCCATGCAGCATGATCCCTCTCTCGGCCTGCCTAGTTCACTCCAGAGGAAAGGTAACACTTCTACATCTGGAACAAGACAAGCTGCAGAAGCTGCCGGATCAGCAAAGCAATGCTCTAATTGTCCGTCTGTCGGAGCTTCGATCCTATACCAGCCGCCAACCAAGGCTTAGGGCCTGGTCTGCCCTGACATGATACTGTGTCTTTAGGTTGCATTTCCTCGCACCAGGGTAAGGCTTGTACCCTCCCAATTGCGCTCTTCCGCCCGAAGCCGTTGGCACAATGTGGGGTGTCGGGTTTGGTAAGCGCCGCCCAACGTTCGGCGCTAACAGAAAGCAGGTAGTACCGTCTACTATTATACGGTAGCTCAGTCATATCTAAGACCTGACACAAAAGCAACCACACTGTAGCAACCACACTGGGGTATTATCCCCCATAGTAACCACTGCCGTCTCTACACTATGGTTTGTAGCTGGTTTTATTGAGTCATCAGCATACGCCACACCTCTAAGTCTTTCTACCTTTCTCTGGTTTATTTTTACCTGACTCCATTAAATCTGCAAATTAATATATTCTTGTACAACATCAAAACTCACAATTAATATATTCTTGTCACACTACATCAAAACTCAAAATTTGTATATTCTTGTCTGACTCCATCAAAGCTCACAATTAATATATTTTTGTCTGACTCATCAAAACTCACAATTATTATATGTTTGTCTGACTCCATCAAAACTCTCAATTATAAATTCTTGTCGGACTCCATAAAATCTCACAATCAGTATATTCTTGTTCATTATATCTCATCAATAAACAAGTGCCAGACCTCAAGACAGACAGACTAGCAACACACACACTTACACTAACATGCACACTTACACAACACGCACACTTACACCGTGTTTTCTGGCAGGACTCCATCATTCTCTGATAAAAGGCTGTTTTCTCTTTACCACCAGGCCCTGAATGTAAAAGCAAGTTCACTCATCACCAAGTGACCTTGACATGGAAACATTTCAAATCTTCTTCTTATTTGTCTTGTTCAGTGATCAACATTTACTTTGCGTCTATTACCGACATGGGTCACAGACAAGATGGTCCAATTTAACACGGGTCACAGACAAAATGGGGCATGGACAGGATGGTCCAATTTAACATGGGTCACAGACAGGATGGTCCACTTTTACATAGGTCACGGACAGGATGGTCCACTTTAACATGGGTTACTGACAGGATGGTCCACTTTAACATGGGTCACAGACAGGATGGTCCAATTTAACATGGGTCATAGACAGGATGGTCCAATTTAACATAGGTCACAGACAACATGGGTCACAGACAGGACGGTCCAATTTAACTAGGGTCACAGACAGGACGGTCCAATTTAACTAGGGTCACAGACAGGACGGTCCAATTTAACTGGGGTCACAGACAGGACGGTCCAATTTAACTAGGGCCACTGACAGGATGGTCCAATTTAACATGGGTCATAGACAGGATGGTCCAATTTAACAAGGGTCATAGACAGGATGGTCCAATTTAACATGGGTCACTGACAGGATGGTCCAATTTAACATGGGTCACTGACAGGATGGTCCAATTTAACTTAGGTCACAGACATGGGTCACTGACAGGATGGTCGAATTTAACATGGGTCACTGACAGGATGGTCCAATTTAACATGGGTCACTGACAGGATGGTACAATTTAACATGGGTCACTGACAGGATGGTCCAATTTAACATGGGTCACTGACAGGATGGTCCAATTTAACAAGGGTCACTGACAGGATGGTCCAATTTAACAAGGGTCATAGACAGGATGGTCCAATTTAACATGGGTCACTGACAGGATGGTCCAATTTAACATGGGTCACTGACAGGATGGTCCAATTTAACATGGGTCACTGAAAAGATGGTCCAATTTAACATAGGTCACAGACAACATGGGTCACTGACAGGATGGTCCAATTTAACACGGGTCACTGACAGGATGGTCCAATTTAACATGGGTCACAGACAACATGGGTCACTGACAGGATGGTCCAATTTAACATGGGTCACTGACAGGATGGTCCAATTTAACAAGGGTCATAGACAGGATGATCCAATTTAACATGGGTCACAGACAGGACGGTCCAATTTACCATGGGTCACTGACAGGATGGTCCAATTTAACATAGGTCACAGGCAGGATGGTCCAATTTAACATGGGTCACTGACAGGATGGTCCAATTTAACATAGGTCACAGACAGGATGGTCCAATTTAACATAGGTCACAGACAACATGGGTCACTGACAGGATGGTCCAATTTAACATGGGTCACAGACAACATGGGTCACTGACAGGATGGTCCAATTTAATTTGGGTCACTGACAGGATGGTCCAATTTAACAAGGGTAATAGACAGGATGGTCCAATTTAACATGGGTCACAGACAGGATGGTCCAATTTACCATGGGTCACTGACAGGATGGTCCAATTTAACATAGGTCACAGACAACATGGGTCACAGACAGGATGGTCCAATTTAACATGGGTCACTGACAGGATGGTCCAATTTAACATGGGTCACTGACAGGATGGTCCAATTTAACATGGGTCATAGACAGGATGGTCCAATTTAACATAGGTCACAAATTTAACATAGGTCACAGACAACATGGGTCACAGGCAGGATGGTCCAATTTAACATGGGTCATAGACAGGATGGTCCAGTTTAACACGAGTCACTGGCAGGATGGTCCAATTTAACATGGGTCACAGACAGGATGGTCCAATTTACCATGTGTCATAGACAACATGGGTCACAGACAGGATGGTCCAATTTAACAGGTATCACTACAAGTTGATGTAACTGCCTCTTAAATATAAAACATCGCCAAGGCATCACTACAAGCTGATGTAACTGCCTGTTGAATATAAGATATCCCCAAGGCATCACTACAAGCTGATGTAACTGTGTTAAATATAAGACATCGCCAAGGCATCACTACAAGCTGATGTAACTGCCTGTTGAATATAAGATATCCCCAAGGCATCACTACAAGCTGATGTAACTGTGTTAAATATAAGACATCGCCAAGGCATCACTACAAGCTGATGTAACTGCCTGTTGAATATAAGACATCCCCAAGGCATCACTACAAGCTGATGTAACTGTCTGTTAAATATAAGACATCCCCAAGGCATCACTACAAGCTGATGTAACTGTCCATTAAGATAAGACATCCCAAAGCCATCAATATGTGCTGATATATCTACCTGTTAAAGATCAGATATCCCCAAGGCATCACTACAAGCTGATGTAACTGCCCATTAAAGATAAGACATCTCCAAGTCATCACTACAAGCTGATGTAACTGCCTGTTAAAAATCAGACATCCCCAATATACTACAAGTTGATGTAACTGCCCATTAAAGATAAGACAAGACATCCCCAATACATTACTACAAGCTGACGTTACTGCCTGATAAAAATCAGACATCCCCACTACATAACTACAAGTTGATGTAACTGCCCTTTAAAGATAAGACAAGACATCTCCAATACATCACTACAAGCTGACATGACAGCCGATCCACAACAAGACTTACCTAAAGCAACCTGGGATACATCATGTTTCATTGGAAACATTGGCTCTTGGTCTAAGCTTCTTGGGCTCTGTAAATCCTTGAGCTTCAACTTGGCCACTACACTGAGCAGGAACTTCTTCTCAGACTTGTCCTCTGCCTCTTCATTATCAGACTCCGTGTATTCCCCCTCATCTTCCTGCAGATAACAATGTAATACTCATGGAGACTGTGATCTCAGCCTCATCTTCCTGCAGATAACAATGTAAAACTCATGGAGATTGTGATCTCAGCCTCATCTTCCTGCAGATAACAATGTAAAACTCATGGAGACTGTGATCTCAGCCTCATCTTCCTGCAGATAACAATGTAAAACTCATGGAGACTGTGATCTCAGCCTCATCTTCCTGCAGATAACAATGTAAAACTCATGGAGACTGTGATCTCAGCCTCATCTTCCTGCAGATAACAATGTAAAACTCATGGAGACTGTGATCTCAGCCTCATCTTCCTGCAGATAACAATGTAATACTCATGGAGGCTGTGATCTCAGCCTCATCTTCCTGCAGATAACAATGTAAAACTCATGGAGACTGTGATCTCAGCCTCATCTTCCTGCAGATAACAATGTAATACTCATGGAGGCTGTGATCTCAGCCACACCTTCCTGCAGATAACAATGTAAAACTCATGGAGGCTGTGATCTCAGCCTCATCTTCCTGCAGATAACAATGTAAAACTCATGGAGACTATGATCTCAGCCTCATCTTCCTGCAGATAACAATGTAAAACTCATGGAGACTGTGATCTCAGCCTCATCTTCCTGCAGATAACAATGTAAAACTCATGGAGACTATGATCTCAGCCTCATCTTCCTGCAGATAACAATGTAAAACTCATGGAGACTGTGATCTCAGCCACACCTTCCTGCAGATAACAATGTAAAACTCATGGAGGCTGTGATCTCAGCTCATCTTCCTGCAGATAACAATGTAAAACTCATGGAGACTATGATCTCAGCCTCATCTTCCTGCAGATAACAATGTAAAACTCATGGAGACTGTGATCTCAGCCTCATCTTCCTGCAGATAACAATGTAAAACTCATGGAGACTATGATCTCAGCCTCATCTTCCTGCAGATAACAATGTAAAACTCATGGAGACTGTGATCTCAGCCTCATCTTCCTGCAGATAACAATGAAAAACTCATGGAGACTGTGATCTCAGCCTCATCTTCCTGCAGATAACAATGTAAAACTCATGGAGACTGTGATCTCAGCCTCATCTTCCTGCAGATAACAATGTAAAACTCATGGAGACTGTGATCTCAGCCTCATCTTCCTGCAGATAACAATGTAAAACTCATGGAGACTGTGATCTCAGCCTCATCTTCCTGCAGATAACAATGTAAAACTCATGGACAAAAACAATCTTTGGAACCTATCTGTGAATGACTCTGGCCAGGGAATATCCACACTACCTCAGCTGCAGTGTGAAAGATTCACACACATCCCAAACTAAGGCACAACAAATGTCCTGGGTTATACTTAGGATCCTTCTATTATGACAGTGATGTACATACTTGAATTTCTCTCAGTAAAGTACAGATAGGTTAGTTAACAGTTTCTCCTATTATGACAATGATGTACACACTTGAACTTCTCTCAGTAAGGTACAGATAGGGTAGTCAGTCAACAGATCATCCCCATTGCACATCGAACTATTAGTCCATAAGTGTTCACAGATCCCCTCCCAGTATCTCCCTCAGCATGTAGCGACTAATTACATACTATTCATCTTTGGCTCCTGGCATGCCACTCATGCCTGGCTTCACCCTGTTTAACTTGATCTTCTTGCAGTCTGGCCAACGTTGCAGAATCACCTCATTTACTGAGTCATTTACTCACTCATTACCTCCATGGGAAACGATCAATAATGATTAACATTCCTTACATGGGAAGCAATATATGAAGACACACATTCTCTACATGGGAAATGATAAATGAAGACACACATTCCCTACATGGGAAATGATAAAAGAAGACACACATTCCCTACATGGGAAATGATAAATGAAGACACACATTCCCTACATGGGAAATGATAAATGAAGACACACATTCCCTACATGGGAAATGATAAATGAAGACACACATTCCCTACATGGGAAATGATAAATGAAGACACACATTCCCTACATGCGAACACAAAACCGGTAAAAGGGAAAGCAAACCCACATGCAAAATTCAGTCCCTTACTACTTTAAACAGTGTATAAGGACTACGCTTGAGTTTAAGCAAGCGAACAAAAAAAAAAGAAAAGAAAAACAACTGAAACAAAAGGTGCCAAAATGAAGCCAGAAATGTCCTGAGTGGTGTAAGCTGAGAAACAATCACATAGGTTACCAGCAGTGAGAATCATCACATGGGGCATGAGCAGATTAATGTGAGCCAGAAAAGCCCATCTATTGTAATGTTCTCATTGTTCTCACCAGGAGAAATAGAAGTGTGACAATTGACAGATGACAACTCTGGAGAGATTGATGCCATTATATGGTTCAGACATGGTTCAGTCCTTATGGTAATTGATGCCATTTTATATATATATATATATATATATATATATATATATATATATATATATATATATATATATATATATATATATATATACCGGCTCCGTGGCCGAGGGGTTAGCAGCTTTCTCCGCTAACCCCGAATACTCTCGTCACGTGACGCGACGAGAATTAGCAGTGGTTCGAATCGCAAAAGTGACTTATGAGAGTATGGAGCCGGTCGCTCAGAAAGTCGTGGCGTGCTGATGAGCGTAATCTAGCCTAGGAATCAACATACAGCTGAAAGATGCTGGTGTTGACCGCAATATCCTGAAACAGGATGGAAACGCGGGGAAAAAAAAAAAAAAAAAAAAAAAAAAAAAAAAAAAATATATATATATATATATATATATATACACACACACAAGGTAGATAAAAGACAATATATAGACAACCTAGCAAGAGAGGTGCAAGAAGCAGTATCAAAAGGACAAATCTCAGAAACCTATACAACACAAGGAAGATAGTAGGAAAATATAACCAACCAAGTGGACAGATCAAACATAGTAATGGCAAAGTTGTCACCAATAACAACAATCAAATGGGCTTCATACTTTGAGGAACTCCTGAACAGACCAGTGCAACAGATCCTCCAGATATCCAGCATGCAGAACTGGAGCTGTACATCAACCATAAGAAACAATCTAAAGAAGACATTAGAAATGCTTTCAACCTTCTGAAGGATGGAAAAGCCGCTGGCCAAACTGACATTCCAGCAAAGGTTGTTAAGACAATATAAATATGTCAACTGAATAAATACACAAATTATTTAGCAGAGTTTAGGAGAAAATAAATACCAGTATACTGGAGAGAAGGATGAATCACCTACCACCTACATGTCATTTATACTCACTTATGTCACCAATGCTTACATATGTCACCTGTAATTACATACATGACCTATACTTACATTTGACAGTCTACAGCATACTATACTATGGCTTTAACTGGAGCCGTTCTGACAATGAGACTTACATTAGACAGCTCTTGTGCATCAGTTCTGCTCAGTACCACGCTGACTTCTAGCTCTCCAATACTAAAATACAAACAATGAGGGACATGAGCTGGTCAAAGGGCTTTGTAACAAAACCAGACAATAACAATACAGGTGTCAGTAACAAAACTTGACAGTAACAATACAGGTGCCAGTAACAAAACTAGACAGTGACAATATAGGGGTTAGCAACAAAACCATACAGCAACAATACAGGTGTCAGTAACAAAATTAAACAGTGACAATACAGTTGATAGTAACAAAACTTCACAGTAACAATACAGGTTTCAGTAACAAAATTAGACAGTAACAATACAGGTGTCAGTAACAAAACTAAGCAGTGACAATACAGGTTTCAGTAACAAAATTAGACAGTAACAATACAGGTGTCTGTAACAAAACCAGACAGTGACAATACAGGTGTCAGTAACAAAACCAGACAGTAATGATACAGGTGTCAGTAACAAAACCAGACAGTGACAATACAGGTGTCAGTAACAAAACCAGACAGTGACAATACAGGCTTTAGTTACAAAACCAGACAGTAACAATACAGGTGTCAGTAACAAAACCAGACAGTAATGATACAGGTGTCAGTAACAAAACCAGACAGTGAACAATACAGGTGTCAGTAACAAAACCAGACAGTGACAATACAGGTGTCAGTAACAAAACCAGACAGTAATGATACAGGTGTCAGTAACAAAACCAGACAGTGACAATACAGGCTTTAGTTACAAAACCAGACAGTGACAATACAGGTGTCAGTAACAAATCTAGACAATGACAATACAGGTTTCAGTAACAAAACAGTGACAATACAGGTTTCAGTAATGAAAATAGACAGTACCAATACAAGTTTCAGTAACAAAACTAGACAGTAACAAAACTAGGCAGTAACAATACAGGTTTCAGTAATAAAACTGGACAGTAACAATACAGGTTTCAGTAGCAAATTAGACTGGCGGAAAAAAAACTGGACTGGCAGTAACATAGCTAGACTGGCGGTAAACATAAATGAAAGAGTTTACATTGAAGTAAAGCTGTGAAAATGTACACAATTTTACATACCAATGTAAGACATGCGAAAGGTGAGATACAACATTTGTCAAGAACAAGCATAAGTATTTGGCCACCCAGTTGGTCATGCCACCAGAAAATGTTAAACCTTGAATAAGGCACTTAGATAAATGTTTTATCCTAGATTTACCAGACAGGAAACAGGAATTTGACAGACAGGGGCAACCATATAAGAAACAGATGAAAACTTCAAGTGAACAAATTTGTTTATATCCATTTTGTTTAGAAATTCATGGACAAGGCAGACATACTGAAGACTGCCTATGAACGACTACTAGTTAAAGACACATTAACCCTTTAGCGGGCAAATCGTCCGATTGCGTCCTTACCCCTGAACAGGCAAACCGTCCCAAAGCTCCCATGACTATTATGCATTGTAAAAACGCAATCTCTCTGCTTTCCGAGACTTCTGATCGTCTGCTTTCGGTTTCGCGTTAGCTTGACAATGTGGCCACCATTTGCAAGCCTGTACGATGAATTTGAACGAATTTTTAAAATAGTTGTCGGTTTTTTTACGCTTAGTTTTTCCAAATGGATTTTGACGATTCTTCAAGTGATAGTGGAGATTTCGCTGGGTTCAATTTCAGTAACATTTAAGTGCACGAATTTGACTGAATCAGAGCTAGATATCAGTGATCAGCGTTACTTTGTGTTAGCAGTCGTGAGTTGGACTTTAAAGAAAGTGATTCTGATTCTGAAAATGTGTTTGTAAATTGCCGTATAAATGACTGACAATCACAAACAATATGTTGTATTTTGTAAATATTTGTGTTCATGTGTGGTTTACCAGGATTATTCATGTGAGTAAAATACTCTGCATGCTTTTTACTTCATTTTGTTTTTTATTTAAGTAAAATCGGCTGACTAACACCTTTTATGTGATGATTTTACTAACTTAACCCAAAGTTTTACCGAACCTCAAAGTTCTTCTTGCCCGTTCAGGGCTACAAAACGGACAAACGTCTGCCCGGTAAAGGGTTAATTCACAAAAATGCAAAATACCATGGACAGAGAGAAAAACCAATGACCAAGTCCTAACAAACGAAAATCATCAACTTATTAGTGAAATTAGACATAAACAGTCAAAATTTTTGGAACTCTTTGAGAAAAAATAAATTGGAGAACTTGGTGACAACTGGCAAGATTGAGGGGAAGAAAGAGAGTAAATACCTGGATGACTTGGCCATGTGGTATGGTCGAGACAAGAACACTGAGCTGATCTCCGACTCTAGTGATCGAGTGAGATGGCGAAAAATGACTGCCCACGCTTACCGGCATGGCACAGGATGAATGAACATATTCAAGGATGTTCGAATTAGGTGTTATACATGAAAGGCAGAGGAGGCTCGTCAGCCTTGGTTGGTATCTCTTCTAAGAGAGGGAACTCTAAATCTCAAACCTCCGCTGCCTTGCAGGTATACCCATATGGGAAAGGCTTCGGGAGTAAACCCTGAGGACAAATCCGGAGATGGAGTCCCTAAGGCAGTTCCATGTTGTAAACAACATAGTTCTGGCAACTCCTGCGACGGCACTGATGCCAAGTTGCATTGGCTACTGCCTTTCCCTTGGTCAACATCGGCGACGTGGAAAGGGGGAACCTGCTACTGGGCAACAGCTGGTTCTCCGATTTCCATTGCCCAGGCTTGTGCCCTGAAGAGGTCACTTCAGTACCGCGTAAAGCGGTGACACAACACGGGAAGCAGCATTTGCCGGTTATAAGTCTTAATGCTCGATTGGCGTAGAGCAAGGCGCCAGGGGCTACTTCCGACGGTGGGAGAGATTATCGTATCTCACTAGACAGCTACCGCCCGCCTAAGCTGGGCAGCCCCCAGTCAATAAGGTGTTGTCTCGCCACGGTTCATCTGCTCCTGAGGGTGTGTGGAGCTTAGGGGAAAATCCTGACACATGGACCGCAATCTATACACCTAGCAACAAGAAAAAAACAAAACAACCAGCCCTAAGGCTGGGAACATGGAACGTAAGAACCATGACCCCTGGCATCTCAGACGATCTAAACGAGATTGTGGATGCCCGCAAAACTGCAGTGATAAATAACGAACTACTAAGACTGGGGATAGACATTGTCGCCCTGCAAGAGACCAGACTCCAAGAATCTGGAAGCATCAAGGAGAGGGACTTCGCTTTCTACTAGCATGGCAAGCCGTGCGGAGAGACCAGGGAGCATGGAGTTGGCTTCGCTATCAGAAACAAGCTGCTCAATTCCATCATACCACCAAGTGATGGCACTGAAAGAATATTGAAGCTCCAACTCCAGACAGAGGCAGGCCCAGTTAGTATTATAAGCGTTTACGCCCCAACACTAACTGCAGCATGAGAATCTAAAGACAAGTTCTATGACGACCTTAGCAAAGAAGTCAGTGAAACACCAGAGAAACAACATCTTTTTATCCTGGGGGATTTCAATGCCAGGGTTGGCTCCGACCACGAATCTTGGCCTTCATGTCAAGGATAGTTTGGCGTTGGGAAGATCAATGACAATGGACAACGTCTCTTGGAATTCTGCAGCCACCATAATCTGTGAGTGACCAACACCTTCTTTGACACGAAACCTCAACACAAGGTGTCATGGAGGCACCCCAGATCAAAGAACTGGCACCAACTCGACCTGGTGCTCACTAAACGCAGCAACCTCCGCAATGTACGGCTGACTCGCAGCTATCATAGTGCTGACTGCGACACCGACCATTCACTCGTCTCCAGCAATGTGAAGATAAAGCCCCAGAGAATCTACAGAAGCCGAACAGAAGGAAGACCACGCATTGACACCAGTGGCACCCAAAATAAAGAGAAGGTCAACAAATTCATGCAGGCTCTAGCGGATACTCTGCCCGGCCCCACAGACGGAGATTCCACCGAGAGATGGAGTCATTTTCGCGACACCATCTACAGTACAGCACTATCAACATTTGGCAAGAAGCAAACTAAGTCAACCGACTGGTTTGAAGCACACTCTGAAGAGATGCTCCCAGCCCTGGAGATAAAGAGACATGCATTCTCAATGTATAAAACATCACCTTCAGAGAAAACACTGCAGGCATTGCGAACGGCCAGAAATAGAGTGCAACAGATGGCAAGAAGATGTGCGAACAGGTACTGGCTACAGCTCTCTGCTCAAATTCAAACTTGTGCAGACTGTCAAAGACTCAGGGAAGACCACCCTGAATGAGTGGTCTACCTCAAGTAGATTAGAGGTAACCCAGTGCCCCTACATGAGGGCAGGGTAGGTGTAGGGAGTAGATAGGAAGGGGAACTATCAAACAGTTCTCTCATGAGACACGGAGGTGTCAACCAGAGAGTAAGCACTCTGGTCACGGCATAATCACGCCAGCGTGATAGACACGGAGAACTAGAATGAAACTCAAGAGAGGCCACTACTCTAAGCGTGCTGAATGATGCAGCACGCAAAAGCCGAAGTACGCACAAGGTCCCTCCGCGTGCTGTGTAGTGAGCACGCGGAGAATCGTCAGACAGGGGACAGACTTCATAGGGAACACATCGCTTAGCGTCGATGCGTATTCTTTAGCCGAGTAGATAGAATTAGCAGTAGGGTTAGGAACGACTAGTGATAGGCAATTCTGTGTATTCATGTGTGATTTATTAGCGACCGTTTTGTGCATTGATGTAATGTAAAGAGCCAGTGGCAATAAAATGTGTAATCAATTCCTCTCGTACGACTGACAAATCTTTTTGTGTGGTGCGAGAGAAGTTTATCCCGTAATGACTGAAGCATCGCTTGATGACAGGCTAGGATAAAAGTGGTGTCAGAAGTGTAGCTTGGACAATTGTTCAAGCTAAAACACTCACCCACGGCTCTTAAATGGTATTACTGTCAGTTAATCACAGGGTTTAATTTATGTTAGTGAATAATGGCGTGTGCAGACTAGAACAAATTGCGAGCTGTGCCCATCGTGACCGATTAACGTTTATTTATGCTTATTGAAATGTTTTGTGCTTATGAACATGTTTTCTTCTGATTTGTAAGTATTATTATTATAGTTTTGTATCATTTATTTCTACAATTACTGATTTATTTATGAGTATTTGTCAAAAATGATTTACGGCGGAGCAATACACAAGAATGAGCCGGCGACAATATCGATTTTTCCAATCTAAAAATAGCGCTGCGCCTATGACGTATCGCGACTGACAAACAGCTGCCCTACGCCATTTGCAATCAGCGACGGATTGTTTACAAATCGCCAAGCGGCTGCTCGCCTGAATCTGTGACTTATATTAAATATTATTTGTTTATACGAGCTATTTATTAAATATATTTATTTATTTGAACATTATTATTACATTTATATTTATTTCAAAGCATTTATTTAATTATTTGTAGATTGTTTCTATTTGTTACCGTCACGATGGCACTACTTTCGCTATGCAAATAAGACTCGGTCTGCACAGCACTTCCATAAATTAAACAGCAATAGTGAGGGAAGGCAGAAGACGTTAGAACGAAGACAGGACATTGACTTTTATTATTAATTATACCACATTGTGTTGTCCGGGGGCATGTGATTGTACAAAATTGTCTAAAGTCATATGTCGTTTACAAATGGTTAATTGTTGATGCTCTTGTAAACCAGATGTAACAAGAGCTGTTTATGAGAATAACTCAAGCTGTATGTCGAAGTGCCGAACGATTGGACCTGAGGTGCCAAACGATTGTACCTGATTGTCTGGAATGTTAAGATGAGTATACCCAAATTATTTTGAATGCAATATGATTAATAATGCATCTCTTTTTCAGGGTGTAATCTAAGAGTATATTTTTTGTACACAGGGATTTAAAAACTTAAGATAGCTAATATACCTGAGTAAATATTTAAGTGCCTATCAACTCTAGCTAATTACCCAACAACATGGCAACTTTAGCTGATTTCATAAAAGCAGGCAAGGAATTAGAATACACAGGAAAGGAATTAGAGCAATATGCTGATCAAAAATTTAGGGAAGCAAAAGATGTAGAGAGAGATGAACGTGCACGAGAAAGACAACATCAGAAGGAGATTGGAGAACAAGAAAGACAACATCAAAAGGAGATTGTAGAACTAGCGGAGATAACAAAACAAAAGCAATTAGAACAAGATAAGGAGATTAAGCAAAAACAATTAGAACAAGATAATGAGATTAAGCAAAAACAATTAGAACAAGATATGGAGATTAAGCAAAAACAATTAGATCAGGAGAAAGAATTAAAACAAAAAGACTTAGAAGTAAAGCAAAGAGAGATAGATGAAATGGCAAGAGTGAAAGAAAAACAAATACAGATTGAATCAGAGACACAGTTAAAGATGAAAGGTATGGAAGTAGAGTCACACTTAGAGATCTCCACTACAAAACTAAAGAGTCAACAAGATGAGAATAAACTTAATAAATACAAAAATATTATTAAGCCATTCTGTAAAGAAGATTCCATATCAGCTTGGACAGAAAATGTCGAATATCAGCTGAAATACCACCAAGTACCAATCGATATGTGGGCCATGATTTACATGAAGAACCTCAGTGGGGAGCCCCTTAAAGTAATTGAATCAATACCAACTGATCTAAGATCTAACTATCAGTACATTCACGATAGGATAATGCAACATTTTTTACTTGATGCCCCTGGGTATCAAGTGCAATTTTCTAATTTAAAACCAAAACCAAGTGAGACTTTCATCGATTATGTCTCGAATGTCCAAAGCGTACTAAATAGATGGCTTAGTGCAGCAAAAATAGGAAAGGACTTTGAAAAACTTAAAAATTTAATAGCCATGGATAAAGTCATATCCACAATACCATCTCCTTTTGCTAAATTCCTTCAGCAGTCAGACATCGAAACCATAGAACAATTTGAGAAGAAAGGCTCTGCATATTTTTCCTCAAATAGAGATATTTTTAAAACATCAAGTATCGACTCTGAAATAGTCTCTTTTGTTAAGGACCAACCTAAAAGCTATCGTAGCAATAAAAAACCATTTCAGAGAGTCGACAAGAAAGATCAAAAATTGCCAAAATGTGTGTATTGCCAACTTTTTCATGATACTTACTCTATGTGTGATAAATCACCAAACTATCCGACACATCTTGAGATGGTCATTAAGAAACAGCAAAACAAGAGAACTGCATACAGACGTGCAGTCAAATGCTTCTTCTGTTCTAGCTACGGGCATTATTCCAATAAGTGCCTAGGCCGCCAAAGAATGAAGGCCAACAGTGCAATGTTAATTGATACATCTTCTGATAGTGGTAGTGAGACTGAGTGTGAGGTCGAGAATGAATTACCTTTTAACCAATCTGAAGATGTTTGTTGTGTAAACGATATATTAAGCTTTGACAGTTGTGAACGATGTCACCAATATCATGCAGACGGAAAATTAGAATGTGGACATACAGTACCATTCTCCACTGAGAGTGTAAATGCAGCATTAGCCTCCAGAGGCAATTTGGTGTTCCACAATGCAATGGTCAACGAAAGACCATGCCAATGTTTGCTGGACAGTGGGAGCACTCTTATTGGTCTTAGAAAGGAACTGGTGAATCCAAATGATTATACAGGTGACTCAGTCAAATGCCGAACCTTTTCGGGTAATGTTGAAATTTACCCTTTGGCAAGAGCCCGTATTAACACTCCTTTCCTTTCTGGTACCTTTACATGTGCGATTTTAGATAACCCTTGTACTGATTTAATTCTGGGATGCTTACCCCAATTGAAACATTGCACTAACGAAGAAATAGCTGCATGGGAAAAATTAAATGCAGCTAATGCAACAACCAGAGCAGATACTATTAAACACCAAGACACACTACAGGATGAAAGACTACTGTTGCTATCACCAACTAGCACGGATGATACCACCAGACAAAGGTTCATAGACCAGCAAAAAACTGATCCGAGTGTGTCTCCATATCTAAAGCTATTAAAAGAAAAAGCCAAAGTAACAAAAAACGCATCATGGTTTTTTAGACTTAATAATGGTATTCTTACTCATTATACAACTGGTAACCATGAGATTCAGCAAACGGTGTTACCTGTACAACACCGCCAAACTGTGCTAAAGATTGCACATGAGTCACCGTTTGCTGGTCACCTTGCATATGACAAAACCAGGGCCAGAATTCAGGCTCATTTTTATTGGCCAGGTTTTTGTAATGACATAAAAGTATTTTGTCGTTCATGTAATGTCTGTCAACAACTAGTACGTAAGGGTAAACATCCTACAGCTGAAGTGCAACCTTCAACACTGGCCTCTAGGCCATTTGAGAGTGTGGTGGTAGATATTGTTGGACCCCTGAACCAGGTGTCCAGCAAAGGAAATCGCTTCATCTTAACGATGGTAGACCTATGTTCAAGGTGGGTTGAGGCAGTAGCTTTGAAATACATCACCTCCAAAGACGTTGCCAATGTATTTCTACACTTGTTCTCACGATTCGGATTTCCACGTACCATCTTATCCGACCGTGGAACCCAATTCATATCGGCTGCAACGCAAGCCCTTACGAAAATGTTAGGAATTAAACAGCATTTTACAACGGCTTATCATCCAGCCAGCAATGGAATAGTAGAGAAAATTAACGGAGATCTAAAACATATGCTGGCTAAGGTGACAGCAGAAAACCCAGCTGATTGGGATACACTGTTACCAACAGTGCTGTTCGCCTATCGGGAGATTCCCCATTCAAGCACGGGTTTCTCACCGTTTGAATTAGTATACGGGGCTAACCCACGTGGACCCCTAACAATTTATCATCAGTTAGTAACTAATTCGATTGAAATTCCAACCCCTAAAACACCTTATGAAATGGTAACAGAAACACGAGATAAGATTATGAAATTGTGTATTATAGCCAAGGCAGCTTTGGAGAGGAAGGGTCAAATCTACCGCCAATACGCAAATAAAGGTGCGAGAACTATTAATCTTGAACCAGATCAAGACATACTGCTTTTACTCCCAGACAAACGGAATTTATTATTGACCTCATGGCAAGGGCCATTCAAAGTGGTAAGAAAAATTTCAGATGTCGATTATGAAATATCGATAAACGGACACTTAAAGATATTTCATATCAACATGTTGAAACCCTACTTTTCACGACAAGAGACAGAATTAGAGACAGACGAACACAATGCACCCACACCTATGGATCAGACGACAGACATACACAACGCAACTACACGAGTTAGCGAGACTGGCAAAGCCGACGATATGCATACACTTAGTGAGCTTACAGAAAACGCACTTAGCACCACAACCGTACTGAATCAGGCAGACGACGATGGGATGGAACTACCTGTTCCAATTGTAGACAAGACTGCTACATTAGATTGTATACGGTTAGAACAGGGACTAACAGACGAGCAACGACGACAGACAATAGAATTAATAACAGAATATAAGGACATATTTTCCGACATTCCAGGTAGGACAGACAGGATCGAGCACTCCATCCTTCTTTCGGACTCTAAGCCTATCAAATGCAGGCCATACTCTATCCCACTTAGCTATAGAGAAAGTCTAAATAAGGAAATTCTTAATTTAGAAGCTAGTGGAATCATTCAGAAATCTACATCTGAGTACTCCTTTCCAATCGTCTTGGTCAAGAAAAAAGACTCCACAATTCGTCTCTGTGTGGACTATAGGAAACTCAACAATGTCACTAAGATCGACGCAGAACCAATTCCTTCCTGCGAAGATCTTATTCTTGATATGTCACCTCCAAAATCTTCTCTAAATTAGACCTTACTAAGGGATATTGGCAGGTCCCTATGCAGACTCAATCCATCCATCTTACTGCATTCTCAACACCTTTAGGTCTTTACGAGTGGCGGTTTCTTCCTTTCGGACTTCGTAACGCTCCTGCCACTTTCGTACGCTTAACTAGAGATTTACTACATGGAGTGACGAATACGGTGACATATATAGATGATATTTGTGTCCATACAGATGACTGGACGACACACTTACTGAAACTCAGACATGTCTTCGATAGGTTGCGACTCTTCGGTCTCACTGTCAAACCGAGCAAAGTTGAATTGGGCCTACAAGAAATTGATTTTTTGGGTCATGTCATTTCACAAGGACAACTAAAAACTGACAATAGAATAATTACTAAAATTATGAACCTGACCATGCCTACAACAAAGAAGCAGGTCAGGAGCCTTTTGGGTTTAGTAAATTATTATAGTAAGTTCATACCGAACTTAGCTGAAATTACAAGTGTATTTTCAAATGTTTTAAAAGCATCAGTAAAATTAGATGTCAAAGATGCATTATTAATTTCTGCATTGTCAAAATTGAAAATCCTATTTAGTAATGTACCAATCCTCCGTTTGCCTAATCCTAGGCTCGTTTATTATCTTAGGACAGATGCCAGCAGGATTTTCATCGCTGCAGTACTAGGCCAGTTTTATGATGGCATCTTCCATCCAATTTGCTACGTGAGCCGCAAGATCACACCTGCTGAGTCCAGATATTCCATATCAGAGTTGGAAGCCCTAAGCGTCATCTATTCGGTGAGGAAGTTGCATCGATTTCTAGCGGGTAATCACTTCGTAGTCCAGACCGATAACTCCCCAATCACGGTCATACAAAGTGGGGTGCATCGCAATGACCGCATCTACAGGTGGTCATTAATATTACAGAATTATACTTTTAGTAAACGTTGGACTGAGGGAATAACAGAATCCATGGGAATGTCGATATACGAAGCCCATAACCGGGCACTCTCACGAAGTTTATACTTCACCTCGACACCGCAAGGTACAAGAGGAACATGATGAGATGAGATGAGATGAGACTTTTAGTATAGAGCATATTAAGGGGAGGGACAACATTCTTGCTGATACCCTTAGTCGACCATTTGAGGTAGAAATACCTGATATTCCACATGAAAATGTAGTGTAAGGAATGTTAATTTAGTACACTTAAAATATCCTGTGTAAAATATCCTATATAATACATAGACATCATGTTCAGGACTGTGTGCTAAGAACAGTGAACCACCATGTGTCCATAGACAGCAGAATAAGAACTGTGCTCCAAGAACAAGTGAATCACCGTGTGTACATAGACAGCTCGCTACTTACTATGCTCCATTTGTGTTCCGGTGAATCACCTGTGTTAATCATGGAAGAACAGTGTCAGAACATTGCATAAATAACAGACACGAATATACTTCTCTACGACACCAGCGGACTCTACGAGTGGAAGAATACCCATAAGACACAAGTATGACTGTGTAGTGTATTTAGTATACCCAGGACAATTGTGTATATATAAACTATGCCATCGAAAGCAATTTCTGAACGTTATGGCAACCACTAACCTGGGGTATTTAAATACCATGTATATATATTTATTTATTGTGATATGTATTATAACGTTTTTAATATAGTGATAAATTATAGTTAGGTTAGTTACTTTAATACAGATTTAGATTAGAATTAGGGAATATAATAGATTTTTTTTGTAGTTTAGATAAATCATTAATTTACCCACTTACTTAGCATAAAAGCAGATTAGGATAGTACTTTAAACTTAATAACAGCTAATTAAAGACTAGGGAAAAAAGTTTAGATAGGAACAGCACCATTTAGTTTAGATAGGAACAGCACCATTTAGTTCATTTCATTTCACTTTATTTCATTCCATCTTGATGAACACTTTAACAACCTCATCATTTAGGATTAAAATTAGTTCATACCTTATAGGATAAAAGGATTATACAAATGAACATACATCATTTACACCATGTAGAGTAAAAAAATATCAATCATATTTTTTCATTTAAACATTAAAACATTATTTATAATTTTGTTACATTTCACATTACCCATTTCAGAAAGGTACATAACTCATCTCACATCATTTTCATTAGATAATTAGATTACTTCCCTTAAATTAGATTGATTTTGTACAACAAATTAGAATATATATATTTATAGAAGTAGTATTAGTATTTCAGTAGAATATAGTGTTTAATAATATCAGGGTACAAACTATCAACCCTATTTCATCCATGTAAATATTTTGTAAATACATGACTCGTGCAGTAAGTTACGCACAGTCATTAAGCTCAACTCTTTTCAAACTGAGCCAGACTTGTACAGTGTCACTTCAAGGTTTTTAAATAATTGGGAGAATAAAAGCTGTGTGACAGAAGTGTGAAAGTGAGAGAAAATGGAAAATATACAATGGAGAGTGAGGACAACCAGCGGATTTTTTCTGCCGCTCGACGCGACTTTTTATTATTTGTCTGCGTCAAGCGTTTGCTTTCAATGTTGAAATATGCTGTCTCGAATGTGTTGTGTGTAGTTTAGTGTAGACCTTAGATAAAGTATTTTAAGTCTCATAAGACGGAAACGTAGTCACGAATTAGTGTTATACACTTGTTTGTGGCCACATTTAACCGAATTATGGCACTTGAAAACTAACTTACATACATATTATAGATAGACACACATGTTACAAGGTAAATTATATTATTAGGTAGATCCAAACACGCAAACAACCAGGAAAACAAACATGTAAATTACATACATTTTTTAGGACTAAGGGAGATAACTCCGGGTCAGGGGACACAATAGACAACGAAACACTAACTTAACAGTGAAAGATAACTTTACACGCGGAAGCGAGATAGGTAAAGCCTGTCGCACACAGCTTGTGCAAAGGTTGTTTAATATTATATGGGGGACATGAAGCAATTCATGTGTTGACCCTAAGAAAGTCAACTTTGTATGGGTAGTGAGTTAATTTACTATTTGAGGGCAGGTCTTATAAGACAATGGTCCAATTCAGACAAACCTCTAATTAATATAATATTGCGATTGAGAAGAGGGCTCACGCCAACCAGACAAGTTTGTGGCGATCACCAGTAGCCAAGTAAAGTGATACTACATTGTGACAATAGTCAGTAGAAGTCTATTCGGTTACCCAGAACCAAGTTATCAGTAGTCTTTGACAAAAAAATTAGATACACTAATTTTTTAGAAACCTCTTGCGTCACAACCATGAGTCAAAGTTTGTAACGCAACACAGGAGGGGAGGGTGTGTGTCAAAGACTCAGGGAAGACCACCCTGAATGAGTGGTCTATCTTAAGTAGATTATAGGTAACCCAGTGCCCCTACATAAGGGCAGGGTAGGTGTAGGGAGTAGATAGGAAGGGGAACTATCAAACAGTTCTCTCATGAGACACGGAGGTGTCAACCAGAGAGTAAGCACTCTGGTCACGGCATAATCACGCCAGCGTGATAGACACGGAGAACTAGAATGAAACTCAAGAGAGGCCACTACTCTAAGCGTGCTGAATGATGCAGCACGCAAAAGCCGAAGTACGCACAAGGTCCCTCCGCGTGCTGTGTAGTGAGCACGCGGAGAATCGTCAGACAGGGGACAGACTTCGTAGGGAACACATCGCTTAGCGTCGATGCGTATTCTTTAGCCGAGTAGATAGAATTAGCAGTAGGGTTAGGAACGACTAGTGATAGGCAATTCTGTGTATTCATGTGTGATTTATTAGCGACCGTTTTGTGCATTGATGTAATGTAAAGAGCCAGTGGCAATAAAATGTGTAATCAATTCCTCTCGTACGACTGACAAATCTTTTTCTGTGGTGCGAGAGAAGTTTATCCCATAATGCCTGAAGCATCGCTTGATGACACAGACACTGGAAATATAAGAGGAATGTATGAGGGCATCAAGCAAGCTGTCGGTCCATCAAAAAATAAGATGGCCCCTTTACGATCAACTGAGGGGGTAATCATAAAAGATCGAGCGAAACAAATGGATCGCTGGGTAGAACACTACTCAGAGCTATACTCAGTGGATAACACTGTCAGCGAAGAAGCTCTGGAAGCCATCGATCAACAGTCCGCCATGCATGCCTTGGATAACGAACCTTGCCTCAAAGAAATCAGCGAAACACTAGACTCTCTCAAATCCGGCAAGGCACCTGGAAAAGATAGTATCCCACCTGAAATTTTAAAATGTAGCAAAGAAACAATCATCCCAGAACTGTATGCAATATTACAGCTCTGCTGGAGAGTAAAATCAATACCACAAGATATGAAAGACGCAAACATCGTTACCCTTTATAAAAACAAAGGCGACAGAAGCGACTGCAACAACTATCGCAGCATTTCCCTTCTCAGCATTACAGGCAAGATTTTTGCCAGAGTAATCCTTAAAAGATTACACATTCTTGCTGAAAGAATCTACCCCGAATCGCAGTGCGGATTTAGACCCAACAGGTCCACCATCGATACGATTTTCTCACTCCAGCAGCTTCAAGAGAAGTGCAGAGAACAGAGGAAGCCATTATATATTGCCTTCATCGACCTCACAAAGGCATTTGACCTCGTGAGCAGAAGCGGCCTTTTTAAGGTCCTTGAAAAGGTTGGATGTCCACCCACCCTTCTTAGTCTTGTGAAATCATTCCACGAAAACATGCAGGGGACCATTTTATTTGACGGCTCAACATCCCAGTCATTCAGCATCAGCAGCGGAGTAAAGCAGGGCTGCGTGCTTGCTCCTACACTCTTTGGTATCTCCTTCGCTGTTCTCTTAAGGCAAGCATTTGGGACTGCCACTGAAGGCATATACCTCCACACAAGATCTGATGGCAAACTTTTTAACCCATCAAGACTCAAGGCAAAGACCAAAATAAGATCAAGATGCGTAAGAGAACTACTTTTTGCAGATGATGCAGCACTGACTACTCATACAGCAGAAGATCTCCAAAGGCTCATAGATCATTTTGCAGCCGCCTGCAAAGACTTTGGGCCCATTAGCCTAAATAAAACACAGGTGATGGAACAAGATGCTGATGCGCCTCCGTCAATCAAAATCTATAATTACGAATTGAAGGTCGTCCACGATTTTGTGTATTTGGGATCAACAATATCAGATAATCTTTCATTAGAGACAGAAATCGACAGACGCATTGGAAAGGCAGCCACAACATTTTCCAGGTTAGCTAAAAGAGTTTGGGAGAATAATAGACTAACAGAGCGTACAAAAGCTCAAGTATATAAAGCTTGTGTTGTTAGCACACTACTCTACGGTTCTGAATCCTGGACCCTGTACTCAAGACAGGAAAGGAAGTTGAATTCCTTCCACATGAGATGTCTGAGACGTATCCTGGGCATAACATGGAAAGACCACGTAACAAACAAACAGGTGCTTGAAAGAGCAGATATTACCACAGTGCACACCCTCCTCAAGCAGAGACGCCTCCGGTGGTTGGGCCACGTATCTCGAATGGAGGACGAACATATTCCCAAAGATCTCCTTTACAGAGAACTAGCCACAGGAAAGAGGCCAACTGGAAGACCCCAAATGCGATATAGGGATGTGTGTAAACAAGATATGAAAACCATTGGAATAGATCCAGACACGTAGGAGAGAGTTGCAACAGACAGATGCTCCTGGAGAAGAGATGTACGAAACGGACTGGTGCTCTTTGAGCGCAATCAGATCCAAAAAACTGAGGAGAGACGGCACAGGCTCAAAGAGCAGTCACTTACTGCGGGACTTGCCTCGTCTTACAGATGCGGAAACTGTGACAGGGATTGTCATTCTCGAATTGGACTATACAGTCACCAGCAGTGCTGCCAGGCACCTCCCAAGCAGCACAACTCTATAGTCCTTCAGGACTGAAAGAGGCCTACTACTACTACTACTACTACTACTACATGAATTTGGTAGGATGGGAGGATTGAAGGAACGAAGTCAACATGCTTACAACCAGTGTGTCTATGGATTGATTAGCATCTACACCTGGCAAAGCTGGCTCTGCGGCAAAGAGGTTACGGACGCAATTCATAATCCTGCAAACCTCATTCAAAACATAACTGCGGGCAATTTGGCAGCAGATCATCTTACGTTGGTTTCCATACAATGGTGGTAAGAGTGTGGGGCGTTCAGAAACAAGACAGTAACAATACTATTGAATGTAAACTTGCCAAGAAATCATAAACAGCCAAAAAATGCTGGGGCTAAATGCGATGTGATGTGAAGGATATGCAACCAACTTTAACTTTAATTAACACCTTGCAATATTGACTGCGGGAGACAAAACATCTATCATTTGCCCGGAATGTTATGATGTACAAGAATCAATAAATCAACCCGCTTATAAACCCTGTTTATGATCCAAGCTGGAATTAGACAAGCAGCTAAAATTAAGTTCCAAAGAAAAAGGAATAAGCCACTGAAATCAGAAGAATTCACTTACTCTTTCACAATCTCCCTGGAAGCGATTCTGTCACCGTGACTACGTGCGGAGAAGACTCCGGATGAAGCCAGACTATCCGTGTATCCAGATGAAGCCACACTATCCATATAGGAGTAATCGCTGAGTGTGCCAGTCTCATCCTCTGAGTTCAGGTCAGCAAAAGAGTTTGAGTCATAACTGGGGTCTGAGTGAATGGATGGGACATAGTCATCGCTGGTGTAGTCTGAAACGGTACAAGTGATATATTCTGAAGTGTGAAAGTGATATATTCTGAAGTGTGAAAGTGATAAATTCTGAAGTGTGAAAGTGATATATTCTGAAGTATGAAAGTGATATATTCTGAAGTGTTAAAGTGATATAGTCTGAAGGTGAAAGTGATATATTCTGAAGTGTTAACCCTTTACAGGGTGGAACGGCCATTTACGCCCGATACCGTAAACGAGCAAAACGTCCCAAAACAGCCGATACTATTATGCATTGTAAAAACGCGATCTCTCGGCTTTCCGACACTTCCGATGGCTACTTTCGCTTTCGCCGTTAGCTTGACAACATGGCCGCCACTTGTAAGCGCGCTACTATGAATTTGAACGGACTTTTACGGACATTTTTTGATAGTTTTCAGGGTTTTTACGCTGTTTTTCAAAACGGATTTCGGCGATTCTTCAAGTGATAGCCGAGATTTCGCTAGGTTCAATTTAAGTGACATTAAAGGGCACGAAGTTGACTATTAATCGGAGCTAGATATCAGTGCAAAGCGTTACTTTGCATTAGCAGTCGTGAATCGGACTTTAAAGAAAGTGATTATGATTCTGAAAATGTGTTTGTAAATTGCCGTATAGATGACAGAAAATCATAAACAACATGCTGTATTTCATAAATATTTGTGTTCATATATGGATTACCGACAAAAATCATGTGAGTAACATATTCTGCATGCTTTTCCCTTCATTGTGTTGTTTATTTAACTCAAATTGGTTGACTAACACCTTATTTGTGATGTTTTTACTAACACGACCCGAAATTTTACCGATCCTGAAAAAATCTTGCCCGTTCAGGGCTAAAAAACGGACAAGCGTCTGCCCTGTAAAGGGTTAAAGTGATATGCTTTGGTCGACACCTTCAGCAGGCTAACCTTTGGAAAAAATCCGAACCATATGAGATAAAATCCGAGCCATATGGGATAAAATCCAAGCCATATGAGATAAAAATCCGAGCCATATGGGATAAAATCCGAGCCATATGGGATAATACCTGAAGCAATGAAATCAATCCTCTTGTCTTTTAAACCTTTATTTTTTTTTAAAAAGAGAATAAGTTGTGCATGAGATCTCAGGCAAGTTCATATGAGTATAGCTGGAAATGAGACAGATAAACAGTACTAGCTGGGAGCCAATTCTGCATACTGGCTAATGTTCATCTTCTGGCCCAGTGGGCATGGGTTTAAATCCTCACCAGGGAGGATTTTTTTTAAATGGACCTGCACTCCCAGGTCAACCCAGCCCAGAATGGGTACCAGGAGAAGTCTTGGGAAGTAAAAGGATCCAGCTTGATACAAGCCACTCCTCCCACAGAGAGCTGACTGGTCAATACACACATGGGTTTAGCACCATATGCTCAATGCACTTAAGGCGTGCAAAAGGATGCTTGACTTGAAGCACTAGTTGCAGACAGGCTGCCACTGATAATGTGGAGATGATTGTTCATCATTTAGCACACTCAACAGTCATTCTTCCATTTTATGTTGAAATAATAAGATAGCTGATCACCAGATCATTTTTAGTGCAGACTGAACTATTCATTCCATATGTGCTTGGGTCACCTCCTCTGTATCTTCCTTGGTATGTAGCAGTCGACATACCACTTCCGAGTTGGCTGACTATTCTCCTTTGTCCCCCTACACAGCTCTCTTGTCTGGCTTCACACCTTCGGACTTGGTATTCTTGCAGTTTGATCAAGATTCCAGATTTACAGTGACCACTTGAATCATTTAATCGTCCTGTCTCTCTGATGGCATTCATTGTATGAGCCTGGTCAATCTTTTGTCTGCCTTCCATATAAACCTGGCTCACAAGCCAATCAGCTCATTCACTGCCTCTTACACTCGCATGGCCTTGCACAAAAGTAAAGCTGATTTTTGTCAGCCTTGACTCCTCAGGGACTCCTCCACTGTCTTCAAGCCCAGGCCATCTCCAACTTCCTGAAAACATTGTTTGTATGAGATAAAACATCAGAATACAGAGTTGGACCTGTTTTACATGAGCCTAAAGCATATGTGGAGAAATGGTTGGTTAGTTTGTTGATTGGTTGGTTGGTTAGTTAGTTGATAGCTTAGTCGGTTGATTGGTTGGTAAGTAGGTTGGTTTATTGGTTAGTTGGTTGATTAATTGGTTGCTTAATTAGGTGATTGGTTAGTTTGGTGATTGGTTGATTGGTTGGTTAGTTGATTGGTTTGTTAGTTGGATGCTGACAACAGTTGCTTGGTTAGCCGGTGGGCTGTGAATGGCTGTCACGAAACCTCCAAATAGGCATGTCTTCGCAGAAGGGAACTCCCCGTAGACGGGGCTTAGCGGAGTTATCTGGGTCCCGAGTTAATTTTAACCTCAGGAAAGCCGTCTAAAATCGCAGGCTCTAGAAGGTTCTTTTTCTTTCTGGTTGTTGTTATTTCGGGCTGGTGTTATGCATCCAAGAACCTCTGAACTGAACCTACATGGGTGCCTCGTTGGTTGAACCCACGACTCTCGAGAAAAGACCTCTTCTAAAAAAACTGCAACTTCTGCAAGGTTTCAAGAGTATTCTCAGCCATGCATAAGACAGCCATTGTGCAGTCACTTCGTTCTCCTGAACAGACATATGTTTTCCGACCAAATTTGTCTATATGGCCCCTTTCAGCACCTGACAACATTATGGTTGATTACAGTACATGTTCAAACTCTAAGGCTCACTATTACTTCCTTTCTTGTTTTAATTAATAGTATTACACGATTATCAGTGCCGCTAGCTGTGTTGTTCATGCGATGACTCATGAATATTAATGTAATGTGACTGATCGATACTAGGCATGAAACTAGGACGAAGGCTTGTTTATTTCTCGTTCTAACAGTAATTCTTTAAAAACTGATTTGAAAGAGCGATTTATTTAAGTCCTTTAGTACAGGCCTGGGGTACTTGATCGACACGATATCTGTTTGATTTAGATACTAGCATTTATTTGTGAGAGGGCAGTATAATTGCTGTGATGTCAGTACTAAAGTCGATAGGCTGTGGATAATGGAGGAATCTAGTCCTCAGTGCTATTCTAGTGGACAGGGCAAGATTAAGTAAGGCGTGTAATGTGTTCCAATGATTATTGATTCATCAGCTAGCTTTCTGTGATTTATTCCATGGGAATGTGGTGCTGATTTATTCCTTGGGAATGTGGTGCTGATTTATTCCATGGGAATGTGGTGCTGATTTATTCCAGGGGAATGTTTTGCTGATTTCCTCAGTGTCATTGTGATGTTGATTTAGTTCAGGTGTGGTAGTGGTGTGTATATTCCTGGCGATTCCAGAAGGAACGGCATGTGGTGGTACAGCATGATTCCTGGAGAGATAGCATGTGTATTTGCTTCGTGGTTCCAAGGGGAACGTTATGGCATATATACTACACTTTACTATATCCTCATTGTCTAGGGACACCTATACTAGGGTTAGGGTGATGAGGAGGAGGGCTCTTATATATCTCGAGAGACAACAGGAATTATGGGATGGGATGCTTGCTGCATTCTGAATATGAGATGACTGGTCCTACCAGACCAGTTGAACCGTTCACACTTTGACCGCCGCTATTTAACGGGGTAAGGGGATGGTGTTGGACTTACACCATCTACAAGGGGTGTGATTTCATGTATAATAATCATAATACGCTTTGTCTTTCAGGGAGAAGGGGTTAACAAGGAGAGTTTCTCTTAGGTCTGGGACGAAGATCCCAGAAGAGAAACTGATGATGATGATGATGATGAAGAGGAATTGTCCGGATGGACAGTTCCCTATGAGACAACCCCTATACATATATAAGATTTTGGTTTTTCTAACAAGTGATTGAAGAGGGGAGAAGAAAGAGCGAGTGGGAGATGCCAGGGGTACGGCGACGACCAGACCGGTACTCACTGGAACCATGCCTCCCAGATGAGCAATTCAGGTGCTGCCTGACAATGGTTGTGCTCTCAGGCATGAACTCTTTCTATGTTGAAGATGATCCTGTAAGCCGGAATGTACGGTTTACAAATTTTGTTAGCTGATGGCATGTAATTCTGATATGTATATGTATGTCAGAGTTGTTGCCGAGTACTTTCACCCGATCCTATTCATTGCAGGGTCTGCCCTCTTGTATTGTACTCAAGATGCCTTCAATTGGTGTAGTCAAGACGAATCTACTGAGGTGGAACCAGGCTATCTGCTCACTCCAGTGGCCTCCATGATTTAGGTGAGGTCAATGGACTGGGAGCAAGCCATATGAGACCCTCTCAGGGAGAACACCACCGAAGGGTATGATGTATATGACCTGACTGGTTAATATCGAAGGTACATGTCAACACGCAGGTGAGAGCGGTACAACAATGATGAGTACCCTTAGAACAATCCTATTGTCAGACCCAGATGGGGTCGAACCGACCAATCATTTTTGTGACTTTATTACTGAGATCCACAAGATGACATTCACATTATGTGACCAGACCCAGATGGGGTCCAAACGGTCTGAGTATTAATCGCCCATATCTTTGACATTTACACAAACATTGGCAAGGGAATATATCATTATGTATCTGATCTAGGAGGGGTCAGCCAGAACATTGTGATTCCTGTGTGAGTCGCCGAGCTTCAAAGTATTTGCTCATCATATAGACTTTCATAGGGGGACACCTAAAGTTACAGGGTCTCCCCAGTCAGACATTGCAGTGAAAGTCAACGTCGAGTCCTCTACGTCACAGGATCACATTTCTTCAATGGATAGTGTTGTACGGACATCCTATCACAGACATTCAGGATGGCTAGTCCCAGACAGTAATCCACGTGGCACGTTGATGAGACCAAGTGCCTTCACCACTCGCAAGTCAACTCTCGCATGGAGGGATCCCGGTGAGAGAACCGACAAGACCAGACCTACACACACTAACGAATCTCACATGCCCTATGATGATACCTGGATCATCTCTTATCTTCTACATTCTTTTGTCTAGCTGTACATAGAAATACTCTCTATCCTAATTTTCATTTCTTCTTATCTGGACTATATTGTAAAATACATTTCACTTTTTGTTACCATGCCTTTGCTTCAGTTTATGTGTCTTCTGGGCTGAACCCCCTCAGGGTAATAGTCCGTAGGTTGGGAAGTGAAAGACAGGGGGAGTCCCGAGTCTGTGGGGGTTCGGTAGATGAACTATACTTGTGTTGTGGTCAGTGCAGGGTGGGAAAGGGGGATCAACCTAAGGGCCACACTCATTAAAACACATCACCCGCGTCTCCACTGAAGATCAAACCCAGGACCAACATACCAGCAAAGCCATTAGTCATTAGTTGCGGTTTCAACTTCATGGCAAAGGGCGCCCCATCATGCTCCTTTCCTGTGCCAGTGAATATCACACAGAATGCCTCTCACTGCCCAATGTGAAAAGGGGAACAGACATGAGTCTCAACAAACCAACAACCCACACAAGTATACCATGCACAATGCCGCCGCCAGAATGCCAACACAGAAGTCCTCCATGAAAAATACAGTTCATCATCGATCAAAGCGGCAATCACTAGAAAACCAGCAGTCTCATTAATGCATAAGGCAATCCAGTCAGTTCACCGACGGGCAGGCCGCCATCATTCTGAACATGCAGTTCACACTACAAACAACCGCAGAGATGTAAAAGCATTCCACGCAAAATTCACAGCTCACAGTGTCATGCCACGAACTCAACTCAATAGTAGGGTGATGGAACCATGCACTACCAGTCCAACATGAGGAAAATGTGTATGCAAACTGTAGCCACAAGCATAAACACTCCAGAGGCCTTACCTGTTCAAATACCTATACTCCATGTTGGGGACCGGAAGCCGCCAGACTAACTACTTCACAATCATAGCCACTGGGCCACGACTCTGGTGATCAAGTGAGATGGCAAAACATGACCGCTAATGCTAATCAGCATGGCACATGATGATGATGATGATGATGATCAAAGCCTTTTCTTATAATGTGCACATAGACCAGGTGATAACAAAGGCCAAGCGGGTTTGGCAGCGATGCGGGTGATGGCGGCAGCAAACTGTGAGCAGCGCCATCTATGTCTTCTGTACGAGGGGCTGGTCATGTCTGTTTTGGAGTATGCAATGGCAATCCTGACTGTCAGCCATAAGCAGATAGAAAGGATGGAAAGGATACAGAATGAAGCTATGCGCATTATTCTTGGATGTACAAGAGATACAGCATGCAGGGCGATGCGCTACCTTCTTGATTTTCCAACCATTGAAGAGAGAATGCAAGTTTGCAGGGCACGTGCCTACCTCAGAATTAAACGCAAACACACAACATCCACTGCATAGTGAATTAGGAAGGTGAAGGGCAGCAGGTTAAAAGAGGACGGTCGTGGATGGGTCAAGCCGAGACATTCTTCAACAGGTGTTTCACTTGAGGACTTAGAACCGGCGAGGAGTGGGTGCAAGTGCCAACAGACTTCTGCACATCCTTTTCAGTTTGCATCCACTAGATAGAAAATGCAGACAAGAAAATCCGGCTGCTGTTGAGGCTGAAGTACAAGCGTTGATTTTCGAGAATTCGCTAGACGGTGACGCGGTCATCTACACAGATGGGACGGTCGTCCGAAATGTGAGAAGCTCATGGGCCTTTACAGCTCGGGCCGGAGGGAGAATTGTGAAGGAGGACTCTGGTGCTTTCACTGAAACCACAAGTAGCCTGACTATGAAAGTCATGGCAGTAAGTAAAGCAAATAACATGGCTCGAGACACAGACATTCACTAGGGCTTGTTTCCTTAGCGACTCAATGAACATGATCAAGAGGATAGAGGAGGGGTCGATCCGAAGAGAAT
The DNA here is from genome assembly GCA_014155875.1 of Cepaea nemoralis. NCBI lineage: Eukaryota > Metazoa > Mollusca > Gastropoda > Stylommatophora > Helicidae > Cepaea > Cepaea nemoralis. Next base: position 515,448 of record JACEFZ010011543.1, read on the forward strand.
GGTTTGCTGCCTCTGAAGCGGTCTCGGCTGGCAAAGATTAGTTTCATCTTCGTGCCAGGGCATGCGGGAGTACAAGGAAATGAGCGGGCTGACAAGCTCGCAGGTGAGGCTACTGTTGAGGGCGGACACGCTGATACAGAGACGATAATGGAATCTCACCTATACTCGGGGGCTTGTCTTTCGGAGAATCTGAGATGAAAGTGTCATCACTGTACAACTGTTCTGAGGGTAGCCATGTGATGATGTCATCATTTCCTGTGCTTGAGTGCACAGAATCTGTGTCAGACTTGTCACCAGATTGTGTCTCACTATCGCTGGCAAAACGCACAACCTGCGATACATTTGTAGACGAATACCTCAAAATAGGAAGAAGCAACAACAAAACGTAGAAACATGCAGAGTAATTTTTATATTATGTTTTTTTCCTTTGCTCAATTTGTCACCTCTGTGCAATTCGTAATCCCGCATACTACATTTGAAACCCAGCTGCAGGCAATTTGGCAGCAGACTGCCTTGCGTTGGTTTTCATGCAACGATATGAGTGCCAATAGTTCAGAAAGGAATGGAAACTACTGAATGTAAACTTGCCTTGGAATCACAAACAGCCAACAAAAGCTGGAGTTGACTGCTACGTCCTTTAAAGGATATGCAACTAACTAACTTGCTCAGTTTGAACTCAAGCGTAGTCCATACACATACTCCTACTTATAGTGCACTGGACTGATTTTTGTGTGTGGATTAGCTTTTTCTATTACCAGTGTCCCTCACCATCAGGTGAACACATTCAATTCAGTTCAATTCAATTCAACTTTATTTTAAAAGGGTCACAAATTGGGCACGCAGTCTTACATTCGGCCCTTCCAATCACTCATCTTTCGTTCATCAATAGTTCATTATACATTCACATAGGAAGAGAAAAAAAACAATGAATGTTATAAACATATACAATGCAAACTACCATATTATGAGGCACATTTCCCACCCACCCCCCTCCCCCCACACACATCCAGGGACACATACATACCCCAGCAACCGACCCATCCCCCACCCACACACACTTCTCCCACCCATTCCCCCAACCCACACACACTCACCCACCCACACAATCCTCTACCCACCAACCAACCCACACATCCCACATACACATCCTAACCCATACACAAACACACACCCTCCCACCCACACATCCTCTACCCACCAACTAACACCCCCCCCCCCCCCAACCACACCTCCCTCGACCACACATTCCCCACCCACCTACACATCCCCCAAACCCATACATCCATTCACACATCCCCAACCCATACACACATCTCCCTACCCACCAACACACATCTCCCTACCCACCTATACATCCCCCACCCACCCACACATGTCCTAACCCACTTCCCCCACCACACACATATCCCCCACCCACACAACACCACATATCCCCCACCTACACACCACACACATATCCCCCACCCACACATACCACACAATATCCCCACCCACACAGATATCCTCACCAACCCACCACGCACATACCCCCACCCACACATATCCCCAACCAACAAACCACACACATCACCCCACCCATCCACCAACTCACACCCCCACACATCCTCCACTACCCACCATTCCAACTTTTGAGGTACTTGTAATTTACATTCCCAAATCCAGGACAAGAAGTCAACATTTTAGTCCAACTGACCGATGTAGGGATTGAACCCGCTACCTAGGCATCAGCACACCAGATGTTTAAGAATGAGCGCCCTTATCCATTTGGCCATGCTAACCTCTATGCAGAGGATAATTAAGGATTCATGTAAACGAGATCCAAGAAAGAAATAAAAAGAAGTCCCATAGCACAAAGCTAATATGGGTATGTGATGTGTTTGGACCACCATATTTGTTAGGCGGTGAGTGCATATCAGAACAGGTGGCCAGTCTTTCAGTTCTACAGTGAATGATGAGAGTGGACATCAAACCCTTGTCTGACTGAGTTCTACATTGAATGATGAGAGTGGACATCAAACCCTTGTCTGACTGAGTTCTACAGTGAATGATGATAGTGGACATCAAACCCTTGTCTGACTGAGTTCTACAGTGAATGATGAGAGTGGACATCAAACCCTTGTCTGACTGAGTTCTACAGTGAATGATGAGAGTGGACATCAAACCCTTGTCTGACTGAGTTCTACATTGAATGATGAGAGTGGACATCAAACCCTTGTCTGACTGAGTTCTACAGTGAATGATGAGAGTGGACATCAAACCCTTGTCTGACTGAGTTCTACATTGAATGATGAGAGTGGACATCAAACCCTTGTCTGACTGAGTTCTACATTGAATGATGAGAGTGGACATCAAACCCTTGTCTGACTGAGTTCTACAGTGAATGACGAGAGTGGACATCAAACCCTTGTCTGACTGAGTTCTACAGTGAATGATGAGAGTGGACATCAAACCCTTGTCTGACTGAGTTCTACATTGAATGATGAGAGTGGACATCAAACCCTTGTCTGACTGAGTTCTACATTGAATGATGAGAGTGGACATCAAACCCTTGTCTGACTGAGTTCTACAGTGAATGATGAGAGTGGACATCAAACCCTTGTCTGACTGAATTCCACAGTGAATGATGAGAGTGGACATCAAAACCTTGTCTGACTGAGTTCTTGTCATTGTCAACATAACGACTTGACCATTCTAGGTGAGATTTATCGGACATGCTGAGAAAAGAATTAGAGATAGAAATACACAGATGAGAATTAGAAATAGAAAATAATTATGTGAAATACACAGAAGATAATTAGAGACATATGATACATATATGAAATAAACAGAAGAGTACATGAGATAGGAGATATATGGGACATACAACAGAATTACAGATCACCACCACACAGACAGTCCCTTGCAGATGTTCACACTCCTCATGGCCAGCCAGAAAGTCTCTTGATCCTTCACTAGTTCCCTTGTCTCATGCATATTTATGCCCAGGGTGTCTTCAATGTCTTAAGTCCACCATTGTTTTGGTAGACCCTAACATCTCTTACAGGAACCATGCCTTCTATTCCTGCTCTTTCTAAGCCATTGCTACATTTACTCATCAACATCATCATCAAGTGCCTTGCCAGCTGGTGTAGGCATTCATGTCTCTCCACCGATCTCGGTCGTTGGTGTTCTGGATCAACTCTGCTGATGGTATTCCTCCATGTCACCATCTCAGTCCTTCCAGCATCATTTCTCTTGGTCTGCCTCTCTTCCGCTTGATTTTTCCAGTAATCACAATGTTCTCCATTTACTATGGCCAAATAATTTCAATTCTTGAGACTTGTTGTTTAATATGTTCAGATCTTGTAGAATGTTAGTATTTTTCTTCTTGTCCATCTACAATATTCTAAGAAACTCTGCAACATTTAAGTCTGATGCATTCACAACTGTCACAAATTTGATCATTTTTGACTTTTCTCATTACATTTTCTGTAAAAATGTTGAACAGCATTGGGAGAGTCGTACCCCTCTTTGCACCTCAAACCAGTCTGATGTGTCACCAGCTCCTCTGAGAGCTCTTTGCACCTCAAACCAGTCTGATGTGTCACCAGCTCCTCTGACAGCTGCTTGTTGTTCACAATACAATGTTTCAATGAAGTTGACCAAATGAGGTTTAAACACCATGTCTCTCATGATATTCCACAATTTCTGATATTTAACAGTCGAGGTCTATGAAACAAGTATGACGATCTACATTGTGCTCTCTGCATTTCTCAGAGATGATTCTCATATTGAAGATAGTGTTCATGTTACATCCTTTGTCTGAAACTTTCCTATACTTCTCATAGTTCACCTTCTTCCTTACTTCAATATATGTTCAATAGTTGTCTATTTTCTTCAATTGTTTAAAGGATTTGTTCATCTGATCTCTTTTTGATTCTTTCTAGGTTTTTCTTTTAATCCTGTGATGACACATTTCAATGGCATCCAAGTTCCTTAATTCTCTTTTGTTTTTAGTCCATGTTTCAGAGCCCTATAGTGCTACAGACCAGATATGCATATTGATTATTCATTTCTGTAGTTCTTCTTCTTCTTCTTCTGCGTTCATCTGGAGTTTTTTGGATGTAATTGCGTTGTGCCTGTTTACAGCAGAGCTGCATTCTTGCGCCGTTAGGCCGACACATTTGACTTCTGCAGGCATTTGTTGACCAGGTTAGCCTAACCGGGATTTCTGTAGTTCTATATCAATGTTGCCAGTCTCTCTGGCCTAGGGGTGTACGCCTTTCTCCGTAATCCTGTATACTCTAGTAAGTGATGTGATGTGCGCCAGAAACGGTAGCGGTTCTCGCCGTGTTGGTAACTTACGGGGTATGTGAGCCGGTCGCTCAGAAAGCAATGGCAAACTACTGAGTGTAATCTTGCCTAATACATCAACAGCAGCTGAAAAATGCTGGTGTTGACTGCAACGTCCTGTAAGGCAAAAAAAAAAAATATCAATGTACCTTAATTTTAGGAATGTCTCTTTCTCTCAAAGAATCCTTGATCTGATATCAGTTTCACATCAAGTCATATAGTTCATATACTGTATTTAACAGGTGTCTGAACTATTTAAGACCATTCTATACAGCGTGTTTGGAGGCATTTTATTCCTTGCCTTTAGCTACTTCAAGTGGCAGACTGTAGTAAGAAAATTATGGGATGAATATGGGGTAAACCAATAAAACATGTTTGATCATCATAAGTGTAGGGCTGCTACAACTGTTAACGTGCAGCTAGTAACAGGTGAGTGACAATAAGAAAACGACTAAAGACTAGAAGTAAAATACCCACCTTTTTGAGCTTTCGTTTCTTTCTCTGGTAATTATTATTACCTTCCATTAGTGGGCTCCGGTGTGCAGACTTGACTACGGGCATACGTATTTGATTGATATTAAAAAATTAATAGTTATGAGTTATGTTATAATTTCACTAAAAAAAGTTTAGCATCGATTCACTGAAGTAAGTCACTGCCTCATTTTGCCATCGCTGTCTTGTGGGTTGTAACTTGTCCAGTGACAACAGTTAAAGTCCAAATTAATGAAATCGAAATCATTTTCATTTCAGAAACTGAAATTATGAGTCAAACTTCATTGACTCAATCAATGACAATGACAGTTGAGTTGACTTGTACTTGTAGTGTACAATAGTAAATACAGTATTCAGTACTGACAGTTGTTGAATGCTCAATAACATCAAGCTGAGACGTCTGCTGATGTTTCCTGGAAGGCAGAGAGGGTGCCAGCCCACAACTACAGGCTTCCACTGAAATCAGACAGAAAGAGAACACCAAACATTCACATTGTGGACAAACATTTCACATTTCACGGCAGGAACATGTTTACCGCTGCCTTGGCTGTGTTTACTTCCGGTACATGCCCTCAGTGCGATTACCGCCCCTGCCTTTATTATATAGTTAGCTAGTCGACACTCGACAGATCATCCTCATTGCACATCGAACCATTCAGACCATAATTGCTCGGATCCCCTCCTCAGCAAATCCCGCAACGTGTAGCGGCTAACGACACCAGTTATGTGTTAGTTTATCAATCTTCTTTGGCTTCCTGCGTAGTGTTCTTGTTTGGCTACATCCTCTTTTAATATTAAATTAAAATTAAATTTAATTTGCTGTTCTCGCAGTCTGGCCATGGTTGTAGAATCACAGTCATCACTTGGTTCTCACAAAAGTCTTACTTCTCGTAGAGCATTCAGAATGTCAGCGCCTGGTCCATGGCGCGTCCGCCCTCCACATTAGCCATACCTGCGAGCTTGTCAGCCCGCTCATTACCTTGTACTCCCGCATGCCCTAGCACAGTGGTTCTCAACCGGTGGGGAATTCCCCCCCCCCCCAGGGGGAATTTCAGGGTTTCCAGGGGGGGGGGGGGGGGAATGAAGACCATTTCAAGATCGTGTTAATACAAGAACCGATTACTTGACATAGTTTTTCCCTTCATACTTTACAGTTATGTATGTCTCGTCCTTCTAAAATTCATTTTATAAAGTAAGTAGACCCACAAATCATGTTTTATGTGGATGTCTAGACTTGTTTTAGTATATGCTATTACATTTGCCTTCCACTTTTACGTATACTGTGTAGGGGTGAGGGGATTTTTAGATAGGAAATATGAAAGGTGGGGGGGGGGGAATGACGTTCTGAAAATACGGTGAAGGGGGGAACGGGCCAAATTTTTGATAGGAAGGGGGGGAATGGCGTTCTGAAAATATGGTGAAGGGGGGAATGGGCCAAAAAAGGTTGAGAACCACTGCCCTAGCACGAAGATGAAACTAATCTTTGTCAGCCGAGACCGCTCCAGAGACAGCAACCACTCTCTTCGGATCCACCCCGTCTCTATCCTTTTGAGCATGCTCACTGAGTCGCTAAGGAAACATGCCCTATTGAATGTCTGTGTCTCGAGCCATGTTATTGCTTTACTTACTGCCATGACTTCCATAGTCAGGCTGCTTGTGATCTCAACAAAAGCACCGGAGTCCTCCTTCACAATAAAGGCCCATGAGCTTCTCACATGTCGGACGACCGACCCATCTGTGTAAATGACAGTATCATCGTCTAACGAATTCTCAACAATCAACGCTTGTACCTCCGCCTCCACAGCAGCCCGATTTTCTTGTCTGCAATTTCTGTCTAGTTGGATGCACACTGAAAAGGACGTACAGAAATTTGTTGGCACTTGTACCCACTCTTCGCCAGGTACTAAGTCCGAAAGTGAACACACCTGTTGAAGAATGTCTTCGGCTTGACCCATCCACGACCGTCCTCTTTTTAACCTGCTGCCCTTCACATTCATAATGTCATTATGCAGTGGATGTTGTGTGTTTGCGTTAACTCTGAGGTAGGCATGTGCTCTGCAAATTTGTATTCTGCCTTCAATGGCTGGAAAATCAAGAAGGTAGCGGATCGCCCTTCGTGCTGTATCTCTTGTACATCCAAGAATAATGCGCATAGCTTCGTTCTGTATCCTTTCCATCCTTTCTATTTGCTTACGGCTGAGAGTCAGGATCGCCATCGCATACTCAAAAACAGACATGACCAGCTCCTCGTATAGAAGACATAGATGGCGCTGCTCACAGTGCTGCCGCCATCACCCGCATCGCAGCCAAGCCCCGCTTGGCCTTTGTTATTACCTGCTCTATGTGCTCATAATAAGTATAAGCAAGGCTTCGACCAAAACGTATCCCTAGGTAGTTCATTGCCTGCGTTCTTTCCACAGTCTCTGCACATAGATTTACAGTTGGTGTTGGAGTGTTGACAATATGATTATTCAACGAGAACCATGTCACTGTTGCCTTTGTTGGGTTGACCATTGCGCCAGCTTCAATACACCAAGTAATTATGCGATTGAGTTTGGTTTGTAGTTCCACAGCAACCTGATCTCTATCCTTGCCCTGACGATAGACTAAAACATCGTCGGCATATGACAATGTTCTCCCCGGTCCAGTGATCTGCACGCTGGTTATTCTCACAGTGTAGGCGTTGAACAGCAACGGAGATAATGGTGATCCCTGTGGTAGGCCAGGATATATTGTTATTGATTCAGAAGTCCAAATGCCACATCTAAAAACTACTTTCCGTTGGAAAAGGGTTGCAGCGATCCAACTAAGGAGGGAAGGACTTCTCTTGAGTTCAAGAAACTGAAGCATTAAAAAATCCAATGGCACTCTGTTGTTCGCGTCCTCAAGATCAATTGCTGCAGCAAAGGTTTCAATACCTGAGTGGAAACCTTCATAGACATCATGGGCAAAAACTGCTGCATTGGTCCAGGTTTCTCTTTTTGGACGGTACCCTCCCAGGGTAGGTGGGAAAATACTTTGCCTCTCTAGCTGGCTTGATATTTTTCTGGCAATTAACTTCTCCAGCAGCTTGCCTATTGTATTCTGCATGGTTATTACTAATATTACTCGATATCCCTGAATTTTTGTGTGGCCTTTGCCAGGCTTCGGCAAGGGAATCAGATAGCTGTGTAACCACTCCTCCTTGATGCTAGCACTCCCTATACTGTTGTTGTGCATCTGCTAGTTCCTCTAGCTCGTTGTCGGTACACCTATTGATGTCGTCGTATCTTATTCCACCTGGCCCTGGAGCGCTGTTTTTTTTATCGTCGAAGCACAGCCATGTTTTCTTCCACTGTCACTGTGTCTTCATCCGAAATATTCTGGGCCTTGCACCTATCTGGGGTGACCTCCTTTGCAAGATTTCGGCCTCTTATGTCTGTCTGCTCTGCTATAGATAGCGTTCGAAGAGGGCTTTGACCTTGTCATCGTCAGTCCTGTGCCAGATGAGGTCAGCACCTTGGAAGTCCGAAATTCTCTTATTTCTTGACTACCCCACTCATAGTTTTATGTAGTCGCCAGAACAATTTCAGTGACTTGTCTGTGCTTACTCTCTGACATACCTCTGCCCATTTTTCACTTTTAACCACCTTAACCAGTCTTTTTTTAAAAATAGTTTACTTTTGTATGCATCTCTCTTTCTAAGTTCATGAAGGGACTAGGATGGGCAACTCTGTTCTTCTTGGCGATTTGCCATTTCCTTACACCACTGCGCTTATCTACCCAGGCCTTCTCCACCTCAAAATTCCACCACAGTGGCTGCTCCCAGCTTTTTTCCTGCCCTGAAGCTTTCTGCGCTTGTCGCGTCTTATTTTACTCACCATATCTTGCCCTGTATTGTCATACTGGAAAGTCTTGACCGTTGACCTGTGCTGCCTGGTTTTGCCTTTCTCCACCAATATGATGTAAGGGTGGTGGTCGCTGCCGTGGTCCCCTAGGACACCCCATCTGCACACTGTAGAGTGAAGGAGAAACCAGCGCCAGATCAATAGCACTGTCCTCATCACCTGGCCGGCTTGCTGTCCTGGCCTTTATTATATTATGTATGCAGACCACTATATACAACAATAAGAAAGAGACAAACACCTTTCTTTGGTCATGTGATGAGAAGAGAGGCATTGGAGAACATCGTGACAACTGGAAAGATCGAGGGGAAGAGAGGCCGAGGCAGACCAAGTGAAATTATGCCGGATGGATTGAGAAGATGGCATGGAGGAATAGCAGCAGCAGAGTTGATCCAGAACACCAAAGACACAGATCTGTGGAGAGACATGAACGTCTACGCCTGTCGACAGGGCACTTGATGATGATGATGAGTCTATGTTATGTTGTATTATACTATGTTGTGTTGTGTTGTTATACTATGTGAGCGATGTGAAGCGCGATTTGGATCAGCGATGTATTTACCATGGTCATGGAATTTTGTATTATCGACATGGTTATTTATTCTGCTGCCTATGCAAGTGCTCTGGAGGAACGGTGATCACTATTGTCAGGCTTGATGTATTTATCTGGGATCCGCACGCTATCCGTTTTAATTTTCTCCATCTTTTGTGCTATGTGCTGGTCTCCCTGGCGAAGGTGTTAAGGACGCTGTTCGTAATCCCGTATACCCACTTACGAAACACATCTGCGCGAGATTTGGCAGCAGATCGTGTCGCGCTGGTTACGTACGGAGGTCGTTCAGAAAGCAATGGCAAACTAGTAGTACTACTGCACGTAAAACTTGCCAAAACATCAACAACAGCTGAAAAATGCTGGTGTAGACTGCAATATCTTGGAAAAAAGGTTATGCGAAAAATATTTGTGCTATGTAAGCCCACGATGACCTTTAATTGTGTGTCATGGACCCATCAGTGCTGATGTCTTATGGATGTAAATGCTGTTCCACAAATTCCGTTATCTCGGTGTCCACCAGTGCAGGCAACTGACCCCCGCAGTGTCTTCTTAGGGCAATGACAACCTGAGAGTTTTGCAAGCCAACGAAAATCTCAAAACCCCGTGTCCCGGGAGGGTTAACCTAGTCAACGAATGCCAGCAGAAGTCGGATGTGTCGGCCTAACGGGCGCAAGTCTACTGTAAACAGGCACAACGCAATCACGTCCGAAAACAACTCTCCGGACGAACGCAGCAGAAGAAGAAACTCCCTTGTTGGGGACATACGAGGAATTATGTGGGGGTTGCGGAGATGCGGCTTTATAGAAGAATTATGCAAACACCTGGGAAGGATAGAAAGAGCAATGAAGTTGTCTCCAAGGAAGTTAACTCACAAAGAGAACTAGTTACTCGCGTTAGAAGAAAACAGTCCACAGTCTCTGGGCATGTCACGAGAAGAGGCAATCTCGTGTACGTCGTCACAATGGGAAAGTTGGGGTGGGGGAGGCAGGAGGAGATCAAATGAGAAGATACTGGACAGTTTGATATCATGGCGGTGGCGTGGAGGGACATGGCGTGGAGGGACATCGGTATCAGAAATGATTGGCAGCATACGAGACAAAGATTGTAAATATACATGATCACCAACTTCACACGGCATGGACTGTAGGAAGAAAAGAAACTCCACCATCAAAGCAGGGCCCCCCCCCCCCCCCCCCCCCCCTTATATGTATCACTGAACTGACAGATAGACAAGATAGGTGGAAGCATCCTTGAGTGATACCCCATTGCCATCTTTCATTCAAGTACATAGATGATCACATTATGTAGGCATGATTTACCTGAACCAAACTGCGAACACACAGCAGTGCCATCTTGTCTCATTTGGTCCTTTCCGTGATTGAGTATGACCCGGGAAAACCCACACTACCATAGTGTTATCATCATCATGTATCATGTCCAGCAGTATAAGCGATCATGTTCACCCACAAACATCAGTCCTTCTGGCTAAGTTTGACCACTAATCGTCTTCTGTATCAGTGTCAAACCTTTCAGCATTTTCGGTTTCTGTCAACTTTTGCCTTTAACACAACCAATTGTCCCTGTTGTCATAACCTTCCCAGGTGAATATCTTCAAGATAATCTTGTCCTGATGTAGGCAAGAAGTCTTTGTGAACTGATCTTCTGCAGTATTTGAATACTGGTCTTCTTAGTTATCCACAAGATTCTTCACATTATATGTAGAATACACATCTCTGTGGCCTCCAATTTCTTAGTCTTTTGTTTTTAAGTTCAGTGTCCATGATTAACAGTCTCACAATAGCATGTAACGTCCTAAGACTTGTCTGATTTTCATGGACAGGGATAAGTTGTCCAGAATGTTCTTTATGCATGTGAAGGAATGATCTCTTTGCTTGGATTACTCTGCATGTTATCTCTGTGTTAGTTTTTTCCATCTGCTGTTATTATAAACCTCAGATGATTTAACTTTAATTGTTTCAGTGCTATCACTGTTGCTGTTACTGTACACTTTATGCCATCAGATGTATAGAAAAACTTATAACTTCATCTCTTGATATTTACCATGCCACCAAACGTAATGTATATCAGAACTTATAACTTCATCTCATATTTATAATGCCACCAAAAATATATCACAGCTATAACTTCATTTCTTTATATTATAGAAGTACATCTCATTGTTAAGGTCATGTGCCTATAATCAGCTGTTTATGTAGATCTGAGAGTTCACTTTCTCTTATTCAATCAGTTGATGTTGTTAGTGCTTGAGTACAGAGTGAGTGTGATAACACTGCCTGATAACTCCTGTGATCGACTGGGATGCATAACAAGGGAGGAAGAAATGTGTGTTGTTCTGAGTTGCATTGCAGATAAACCTTTGGTGAAATGCTGTGACAGAGGAAGAGGATATATTCAGGAACAGTAAATATTAAGATGTCATGTGACCAAAAGATAAGAGCGCTAACTTTTAAACTTCTGGTGTGTTTACGGCGTGGTTGGCGGTTTAAAACAAACAATCAAACAATTAAAAATACAAAAGATTATGTATATATGTTTAATTACAACTTCCATGTCTTTTGTGCAATGTTCAAATTGCGATACTGCTACAGTGGACAAAACAAAAAAACCAAATGCAAATGTGTAGGGTTCATCAAGATTAACACTCGAAGCACAAGATTTCAAAACTGGACATTCCCTCCCAGAGCAACAAATGACGGAAGTCAAGCCTTTGAATGGATTTGTGAATCTATAAAATAACTAGCTAACTAAGCAACTTATGTACAGGGTATAAAAGCTTCGGAACAACAAATATCCACACAATAACAAGATAAATATGTGTACGTCTATTTCAAAATACTATATGTAAAAGTATCATATAAACACCTATTTTAGCATCATGCTTTTGAATGGGTTTGTGAGACTATATATGCATTAATCAAGTAAGCATAGTTTATACGGTTGTAAGCTATTCTGGTGCATTGAATATTCACAAACAAAAGAAACACAAAGTATATGTGTATGTTTAATTCTAACTCTTATATGATTTTGTATATATAAGTCAAACCCGTATTGTGATGTTAAGCCTGTGAATGTGTGTGAGACTATATAACCATATGATTTACAAAAATAATAAGCATGATTTTGAAGTTCATCATGAACATTTTGTGCAATAACATGGTGCAGCTCAATATAAATTATTTATATTTATACATAATTAAAACACCACAAACTATCTCAGAACAGGGAAGATGCCTTGTACAGAATAGAACAAGACAATCATGGCAAAAGAAGTCTTTTGCAAGAAGGGAAATATTCTCACCATGTAAACTGTCTATAGCAGTGAGAAAAAGAGAACTGAACTGCTATACAGAACTTATACTGCTGAATGCATGCGACACAGACAATAAGCTGATGGCCATGGAAATGTGGTTTCTGAGGAAAATGCAAAGAATACCATGGATGAACAGACAAATTAACGAGACAGTCCTTCAAGAAACAAATGAAAATAATAAATTGATTAAAGAAAGTAGATGCAGACAGTCAAGATTTTTCGGGCTTGTTATGAGGTGAAATTCAAAACTTAGTGACAACCAGCAAATTGATGGGAAAAAAGTGAGGGGAAGACAAAGAGATACATATCTGGGTGGCTTAGATACATGGCACAATTTGAGGAGTGAGGGGAAGACAAAGAGATACATATCTGGGTGGCTTAGATACATGGCACAATTTGAGGAGTGAGGGGAAGACAAAGAGATACATATCTGGGTGGCTTAGATACATGGCACAATTTGAGGAGTGAGGGGAAGACAAAGAGATACATATCTGGGTGGCTTAGATACATGGCACAATTTGAGGAGTGAGGGGAAGACAAAGAGATACATATCTGGGTGGCTTAGATACATGGCACAATTTGAGGAGTGAGGGGAAGACAAAGAGATACATATCTGGGTGGCTTAGATACATGGCACAATTTGAGGAGAAGCTTGATCGTCCACGCCAGTCGGCAAAGCACTCGATGATGATGATATTTGTTTTTTTTTGTATGGAGGTTATAGGACTAGCACAGTATATCTTAGGCATTGGTCATCTGTATTACTGTTGTCATTATACACTACTTTGAACCAGTGTGATAATGTATGTTGACTAAAATATTGCAGTGCATTATTCAGCAGAGTTGGATGTAGTTGTCCTGCTTGTTTTCACAAAATGATGCAGTCAAATGTAACCCATACACATTCAACAAACTACACCACTAAAGCAACAGGACATCTGAGAATAACAAAATAAACAGATTTTAAAAGAATACAAATAACACCTCAACAATCACTAACATTTCCAGGGGATGGCATAATGCAACATCTACAGGACCGTCTCATTACAGCAGTCAGCTGAACATTCTGTGATGCAACTCCAGTTATTAGGTACAGAACCATACCTATTCCCACCCCATCAGTAAAAGGACCAGTCTCTCTGTACGCCAAATCCAATTGTATTTATCAATTTATATGCAGGCGCCAGTCTACCTACATTGGCAGAACAGAGAGGCAGTTAAACAACAGGTTGGTCAAACACACACCCAATTGGATTAACAGAATAATACACAAAGACGCTGGGAACCTGGCCAGGCCGACACACCACAAATTACCTACATCATCGACTGGGCGGCACATTTTGGAAACAGGTCTCATGATTGATAGGGACAATGGGTTTCACGTGTTGTTTAACACACAAAATAGTGGCTTGTTAAAGGTTGCTGAAGCAATCACCATTAATCAGCAGAAGCCAGTCTTGTGCAAACAGAAAGACATGATAGTCAGTTTAAAATTACTGTGTGAGTATGTGTATTACAGCTTGAACAATTTATCTAATCACTTTAGTTTGTGTTGTGTGATTTCTGCAGTATGTACGAGGGCGAGTCAATAAGTAAGTCACACAGTTCTGTGGGATGGCAGGTAAATGTAGTTGGTATGTTCTACAGGTGTCATTAGGTGACAGCAACATCGAACTTTATATTCCCGTTTGTCAGGTGGTGCTAGCTGTCTCATGTGCATGCGCAGCGCATAAACAAAATGGCAACTGTACTTACGGAGTGTACTACCAAAGAGCAACATGCTGTTGTGCATTTTTTGTGGGTGAAAGGACTGCCTGCAAAGGACATTCATAAGAAAATGCTTCCTGTTTATGATGACAAATGTTTGTCCCGTAAAGCGGTGCATAACTGGGTAGAAAAAGTTTCTCAAGGATGCTCTAAAACTGTTGATGAAATCCGATCTGATCGCCCTGATGAGATTGCAACAGAAGCATCTGTGTAGCGCGTGGAGATGATGATTAGAGGTGACAGGCGAGTAACGATAGACTCTATAGCATCTGCAATAAGGTGCTCACATGGTTCAGCATACAGCATATAGCATAATCGATTGGAATTTAAGAAAGTGTGCTCAAGATGGGTACGCAGACAATTGAAAGAGGAACACAAAATGAACTGATTTGGCCTGTCCTTGCATCATCTCTGTCGATACGAAGATGAAGGAGAAGACATGCTGAACAGAATTGTTACTGTGGATGAATCATGGGTGCATGACTACCAGACCGAATCAAAGCATGCTTCAGTACAATGGAAACATCCTTCTTCGCCTTGTGTCCAAAAATTCAAGGTTACGCCATTAGCAGGGAAGGTTATGCTGACAGTATTCTGGGATTGTCAAGGAGTGCTTTTAACCAATTTCAAGAAGAAAGATGACAATGTGAATTCTGAATCATGCTGTGAAGTTCTATCGATGCTTCATGGTGCAATTTGAAGAAAACATCCAAGACTGCTGACTAGAGGAGTGTTGCTTCTTCATGACAATGCCAGACCACATATAGCTCGATTAACTCAGGAGAAAATTAACCAACTAAGGTGGGAAGTTCTGGAACATCCACCTTACAGCCCCGACTTAGCCCCTAGCAATTTCCACCTTTATGGTCCACTGAAAACCCACCTTGGCGGGAGACATTTTGCGAATGGCGCCGAAGTTGAATGTGAAGTGAAAACGTGGTTTAGAAAACAGATCATGCAGTTCTATGCAGCTGGTTTAGGAGGACTGATAAAACGATGGGATAAAAGGATCAATGTTGGTGGAAATTATGTTTAGAAATAAAGGGACAATGTATGTATAAAAATAAACTGGTTTCAAGTTTTTATCATAATTAGTTATTTTTCTACAGCCATTTGTGACTTACTTATTGACTTTCCCCCTTACCTGACATGATGCAGCGAAATGTGCCAGGCAATATATTGTGCAATATATTGTTTGTGTCTTTTTAAAATTCAAATTCACTACGGGAAAACATTATTTTGAATCATTATTCACAGAATAATACAATGTGTATGTCTAAGTATAGTGTTAATTCAATCTTCCAGACAACTATGATCATAGAAAACTAACACAAATATTAAACACTAAACAATATATAAAATGTAAGACTTCAAAAACATGGCAGTCAGAATTGAACCAAGTACAATTGTCCTACAAGAATTAAAACTGAGCAAAATATACAGTAACAATTTGTAATTAAATGACTGTACCATGTATAAAATGACACCTAAATTATTGCATGTATGTAAACATAATAATAAGGATTTTACACAAAGACATAACAGTTACAGAAAAATAATTTGTAGAACAATTTGACAAAATATTGTATAAATGCTGGCATGAGGTCTTTTAAACATAAACTTTGATTTTAGGAAATTAATGTGGTGGTTTCCTCCTGACTTCCACATTTCAATAATAGTCAAGCACGAAAATCACAGCTACATTAAAGCAAAACATACACATGGTTATTAAAAAAAAAAACATTATTATCATCAAACAAGTTAGTTGCATATTCTTTACAGGATGTTGCAGTCACCTCAGCATTGT
This sequence comes from Cepaea nemoralis, assembly GCA_014155875.1. NCBI lineage: Eukaryota > Metazoa > Mollusca > Gastropoda > Stylommatophora > Helicidae > Cepaea > Cepaea nemoralis. The sequence goes on from JACEFZ010011543.1 coordinate 531,614, forward strand.
TTGGCTGTTTGTAATTTCTAGGGAAGTTTACATTCAGTAGTTTGCCATTGCTTTCTGAATGACTGGCATGCATGTATGAAAACCAGTGCATGGCGATCTATCAAATCGCCCACAGCTGTGTTTCGAATGCGGTGTGCGTGAATGTGAATTGTGTTCATAACACCTTCAGGACATCACATTTGGCTGAGCTACTGTATGACAGCAGATGGTACTACCTGCTTTCTGTTAGCCCTGAAATGTTGGGCAGTGCTCACCAAACCCAACACCCCACGTTGTGCCAATGACTCTGGGCGGAGGAACCCAGTTGGAAGGGTAAAAGCTTGATCCTAATGTGAGGAAATACAACCTAAAGACTTAATGTCATGGCAGGCCAGGCCAGACCCTAAGACGTGGTAAGCAAGTGGTCTAGGAATTAATCTCCTGACAGGCAGACTGTAATAGCATTGCTTTGCTGATCTGGCAGCTTCTGCAGCTTGTCTTGTTCTAGATGCATTGGTGTTACCTTCCCTCTGGAGTAAATTAGATAGGCCAAGAGAAGGATCATGCTGTATGGGCAAAACATGGTCTATACAATTCAGTGCAGGCATAATGTAACAAACAAAGATGACAAGGTGCCAGTTAAAAATTAGTTGCATATTCTTACAGGATGTGACAGTCAACTGTAGCCTTTTTTTGGCTGTTTGTTATTTCTTGGCAAGTTTATGTTTAGAAGTTTGCCATTGCTATCTGAACAACAGATACTCATACCTTTGTATAGGAACCAATGCAAGGCAGTCTGAAACTGCCAGCAGCTGTGTTTCAAACACGGTGTGCAGGATTATAAATTGCATTTGTAACCCCTCCGCCACAGCGCCGCTGAAGCTGCTGCTACAGTACAGTAATCATCATCCCCATCATGTAAAGTTACTATGAAAAACAGCACTCTTATCTCAGCCCGTCGGAAAGACTCTCGATTTTGTGCCAGTTCTCCTGCCTCATGCACTTTCATGTACATTGTGTATTTACTTTCCAACTCTATTCATATATTCATCTCACAAGACTGAAAGGCAAAATAGAAGAAGAAGTAGGAGAAGAACAAATGAACAAATACAATTTATTTTTAAAGGGTTCAGAAAAAGGAGGAGGAGGAGATGGATGATGAGATGGGGGAAGATGGAAGAAGAGGGTTTTTATCTATCAGGGGTTTTAATCTGTCTTCATTATTCAAACACATATCCCACAATGTGTGAGCTGGACATTCTGATAACTCAGCCACCTATTCCTCCATATCAGGCGCAACAAATAAACAATCCTTAACTTGCACACAGCATGGGGAAGAGTACTGTATCTCTCAGTTCTCAAACAGACATCCATAGTGGTTAAAAAATTAGTGGCATAATTTACATCAACACTGAAAATTATTGATAATAACAATCAATGTAACTACAAGATACACAACAAAATATCAAAACTTACATATAAACTTTGGTGGTTGCTATGGTAAACATTAATAATGATCATTATAGAACTGCCTTACTGAAGAAACAATGTAAAAAACACAAACAATTAAAACATCTTCCACTAACATTGAAAAGTGTCATTTATAAAAACGGGGTAGAAAATACCGTCCTACAGTCTGCTATGGACAATATTAAATCTGGAACTCTCACTTATATGAATCACAATTGTTTTATTCTTACTTACATTCTTTCTTTCAAGCTTACATTCTTTCTTTCCTATATTCTTTCTTGCTAATATGAATTCTTTCTTATCTACATTCTTTCTAGCTTGGAAGAAAACACTATCACAGAAGGAAGAAGAAGGTTTTTATCTATCAGGGGTTTTGGTCTGTCTATCACAGATAACACGATCACATTTTCTTCAGGAGTCTCCATGGTGACGTGGTCAAGCCGTCTGCCTCATGCTCCGTAATTTGTGGGTTCGGTACAGGGCTACGTCTTTCGGTTGGTGAGTGCATTTTTCTCTGATACCTGGGGGTTGTCACTGGAGCTATGGAGTTGATTCTTTGTGCAACGCTTTCGGCAGATCAACCTGTGGAAAGAGACAGATCTCTGTGGGATAAAACCCGGTGCAATGAAGTCAATCCTCTCGACTTTTAAGACTTTTTAAAAAAGACTTTCTATCTTACATTCTTTCTTTCTTACTGACATTCCAATTATCTTCCTTACATTCTGTCTTACTGATATTCTTTCTTGCTTACACTCTATCTCACCTACATTATTTATTTAAATTGAGGAACTTTTAGGATTTCTTGTTTAACATGCAGATGTGCTCACGCGCATGCATGCATGTGCTCATGCATGCACACAAACCTCATAAAATGGATGAGAGATCTGGGAAAGCAAAGATGACATTTACCACATCACCAATTTTTTTGCTGTTCTCACAAGAACTATCAATCTAACAACATGTCCATAAATTAAAAGATTTGTATAATTTAAACAGAAACAGCACATTGCTGACATAAACCTTGCAAGCAAAAATTAAAATACTTAACATCATTAGAAAAAGAATTGCACATTTATTAATTAATGCGTGACAACTGCTGCTTTATTTTATCATGACTTTGTAAATAAGTGACTTCATGATAGAATAAAGCAGCAATTGCCACCCATTTATTAATTAATAAGTTACAGTAAATCAATGGAAGGAAATCACTAACTGATATTTACAGTCATTGGCTCTCATGTGGTATGGGTTTATCTCTACAAAGTTGAGGTGATCTATACAGCCAGAAATGTATCTATGTGAGGTAAGGTGTGTTTAAGGACTTCTAAAATGCAGTAAGTGTACCACAAATTGGTTTCAAGGTGATTTATATTTTGGAACACTTTCAGTATAATGAAAATGTCCACATTTTCTTAAGTGTGATTCTAGCTAAATGAAACACCAGATGAATGAACATAGAAAATACCACCCAAGCGAACAGACATACTTATGAATACAACAAATGCATTCCCTCGTACACCCTGGAATATTGTTTGTATCAGTTTATCTTGATGTGTTGGTTTTACTAGTTTTCTTAAATTATTTATATATGATGAAAACACTCATTCACTATTCCTAAACATGTTCAAGTACCACTACTTTAAGAAAAAGAACTCAAGCTGTGACTGCAAAAGTAAAACGATTAATTAAAGAAAAGGCTTAAATTACAAAATGAAAATGGCTATGACACAGGAGAAACCATTTTGTATACAGTTGTGGTATCATCATTTTCATTTCTTGCATTGTCTAGCATGTGACACAAACAAAAATTGTTATCAGATAACTGCCCAAACTCAAACAGTTTCCCAATCATTTGGGAGAAACCAAACATATTTAAGTTTGTGATTACCTAAACTACACGTGCAAAACAAACATCAATATTCATTTTTGGAGCAACCTGTATTTTGTGGAATCCAGTGAGTTATTGTTGTTATAGATTCAGCGGTGCTTGGGGTTTCTCCCTTTGACAGTTGCTGCATTTGATTGTATTTGTCTTGATCCTTCTTTGCTAGTTATTCTGCTTTGTATTTTAAAGTTAATTTGTGAAAATAAGTGACTTCATGATAGAATAAGGCAACAATTGTCACCCATTCTGGAAGACAATGAGTAGAGACAATTGTTAAACAGGCAACAAAGACTGTCACTGCTCATAATAAGCATCATACCACAACTGACCTGATCTCTTCAACACTCTGAAATACAGAAGCAAAAACATGGAGATAAACAACATGTCCTAGTTATATATATATACAGCCTGGCTTATTTCGCTGCATCTCGTCAGGTACATACTGCAGAAATCACACAACTTATGTGAATTAACTAGATAAATTCTTCAAGTTGAAATATACACATATTCGCACAGTAATGTCAATTATCTACCACGGTAATTTTAAGCTGACTAACATGTCTTTCTGTTTGCACAATTCTGGCTTGCGTTGATTGATCATAATTGCTTCTGCAAATTTTAACAAGCGAGTATTTTGTGTGTTAAACAACACGCGAAAGGCAGTGTCTCTGTCAACCACATAGCCGCTCTTGACAATGTGCCTACCAATTGAAGACGCCGGGAGCTTCCGGTGTGTCGGCCCCACAATATGTGTATATTTAAACTTGAAGAATTTATCTAGTTAATTCACGTAAGTTGTGTGATTTCTGCAGTATGTACCTGACGAGATGCAGCGAAATATGCCAGGCAATAAATCGTGCAATCTATTGATTGTGTCTTCGTTATTCAAATTCACTACGGGAAAACATTGTTTTGAATATATATATACATAGTCTATCCAAATAACCAGTTCTGCGGTGAAGGGGTTATGGACGCAGTTCATAATCCCGCATACTGCGTTCGAAACACACGTGCAGGCGATTTGATAGCAGACCACCCGTGCATTGGTTTTTATGAAGTGGTATGGGTGCCAGTCGTCAGAAAACAATGGAAACTACTGAACGTAAACTTGCCAAGAAATCACAAACTGTCAAAAAATGCTGGGGTTGATAGTGACATCCTGTAAAACATATGCAACTAACTAACTCCCATTAAGTGTGTTTAGTTTATCTCACATCCGATTTCTGAATATGTTGTGTTCAATGTCTGAAAACAGTAAATTACATGATAGCCCATGCTTGCCGACATGGCACATGATTGTGATGATGAATCACTAGACATGCCATCGTGGATTGCCAGAAGTGTTCACATGACAACAACAATGTAGCGCTTTTGGTTTGTTTCCACACAAATATAATAAATAATTGTCAACTGTGTCTGTGTCTGCTTGACAATGGGGTCAGGGTTTACCCAGAACTGTCAGTGTTGTTTTTTTTTAAATTTCACCATATGGCATGGATTCATACACCATCTGTAAAAGAACCAGTCTGCGTACACAAATCAAACCGCATTGATCGATTCCAGTGTGAATACCAAGGAACTTACATAGGTAGAACAGAACAATAATTAGCAAATCAAATAATTCAACATATATCACTGTCTGTGGCGAAGTGGTAGTTTGACTCGTGCTCCGAAGGTCGTGGGTTCGATTCCGGGCCGCGTCCTTCGGTTTACGAGTTAAATGTTTCGGAGACTCCTGTGGGTTGTCACTAAAAGCTACGGAGTTCGTGCTTTGTGGGACGCTTTCCATGCTGCGGAAAGAGATCGAGCCATATGTGATAAAAATCCGGTGCAATGAAGTCAACCCTGTCGACTTTTAAATCACTGTGGGTGGAAAAGAGAATTAATCAGTCTTCAGGAATCCCAGTGCCATTGACATGTTATAAAAGTCCAACCTCGGCCAACTCTCAACCCTTGCTAAATTGCAGGCATCAAGTCAAAAAGCAAAGGCGTTTCATATACTACATTCGACAAAAAATAAATGATTACTAAAATAGGCCAGACTAAATATACCAGAGTGAGTAAATATGATATTTAATTCTTAATAATAATATTTAGAATTCTACTATGGTAATATAATAGAACATTCACTGAGTTTTTAAAATCACCAACAGTATAATGGTGTCTTCTCGCAGATGTTGGATACTGTTGTCCTGAACTGGACTGATCAGATCTTTATACATCTCTCTCCCAGTGACAGATGTGGCCAAAACTTCAGACATAAGTTCTCGTAAAGAATTCTGATTACTACTTTTCACAACGAATACAAGATTGACACTACTTACCTCACAATATCTATAAAAGCCGTGACTAGTGTTTTGTTTCGATATTCAATTCCATGTTTTTTACAGAGAGACTGGACTAAAGGTGCTACTTTATGAAAGCTGGTTCGAGGCATTGTTGGAAACAAACTGGTTGGAAGGAAATAAGTAAATTGATTGGATATATGCAAGTATACTTATCACCATGTCATAACAGTAATATCGACTGAGTGACTGATATCACTAGCATACACATATGTCTTCTGTCTCTCTCAGCTGATGTCATAAAAGTATAATTGATTGACTGGTTGGCTGACAAATGTTATGAGGTCTATGATACAGGTAGGTCCCACTACCACAGACAAATGACATGAGGTCTATGATACAGGCAAGTCCCACTACTACAGACAAATGACATGAGGTCTATGATACAGGCAACTCCCACTACCACAGACAAATGACATGAGGTCTATGATACAGGCAAGTCCCACTACCACAGACAAATGTCATGAGGTCTATGATACAGGTAGGTCCCACTACCACAGACAAATGTCATGAGGTCTATGATACAAGTAGGTCCCACTACCACAGACAAATGTCATGAGGTCTATGATACAGGTAGGTCCCACTATCACAGACAAATGACATGAGGTCTATGATACAGGCAAGTCCCACTACCACAGACAAATGACATGACGTCTATGATACAGGCAAGTCCCACTACCACAGACAAATGTCATGAGGTCTATGATACAGGTAGGTCCCACTACCACAGACAAATGACATGAGGTCTATGATACAGGCAAGTCCCACTACTACAGACAAATGACATGAGGTCTATGATACAGGCAAGTCCCACTACCACAGACAAATGTCATGTGGTCTATGATACAGACAAGTCCCACTACCACAGACAAATGTCATGAGGTCTATGATACAGGCAAATCCCACTACCACAGACAAATGTCATGTGGTCTATGATACAAACAAGTCCCACTATCATAGACAAATGTCCTGAGGTCTATGATACAGACAAGTCCCACTACCACAGACAAATGTCATGTGGTCTATGATACAGACAGGTCCCACTACCACAGACAAATGTCATGAGGTCTATGATACAGGCAAGACCCACTATCATAGACAAATGTCATGAGGTCTATGATACAGACAAGTCCCACTACCACAGACAAATATCATGAGGTCTATGATACAGGCAAGTCCCACTACCACAGACAAATGTCATGAGGTCTATAATACAGACAAGTCCCACTACCACAGACAAATGTCATGAGGTCTATGATACAGACAAGTCCCACTACCACTGACAAATGTTATGAGGTCTATGATACAGACAAGTCCCACACCACAGACAAATGTCATGTGGTCTATGATACAGACAAGTCCCTGTACCACAGACAAATGTTCATGAGGTTATTGGACAAGGCAAGTCCACCCTCGACTGCAAGATTTAAAAAACGGGTTTTAAAGTCAACAGGATTGACTCCATTGCACAAGGTTTCATATGGCTCAGCCTCTTTTTGCAGGGCGGCCTGCCAAAGCGACACACAAAGTACAAACTCTACAACTACAGTGATGATCCCCCAGGAGCCTGAGAGTATGAATAAACTCCCACACTTTACACACGCGTACAATGACTATCGTGAGCATCCTCACAAGAACATTGAAAATTGGGGGAAAATGGGAAAACATGGAAAAAATGGGAAATGGTGAATGAAAATATGTTATACATTGTGTAACGTGTAAAAGAAAAAAATAGGTGCAATTCAGTAAGATAATTCCTGGAATTGACATAATATGATGAAATAAGCAGTGCATGTTAAATTCAAGTGGCAGTAAAAATGCTATTATAAAAGATGAGGATACAGAAAAAATATGGCACATCATGTCACATGATGTGCGTGCGCTCAGCTCTCTCTCTCGCACTCTCTTTATTTTTCTTTTACGTACTCACACACTAACTCTCTCATTGTATCATTCTCTCTCTCTCTCACTCATTCTCTCTCGCTTATACTCACTCACTCACACTCACCCTCTCTTTCACTCACTCGCTCGCTCGCATGCACACACTCTCTCTCTCTTACTCTCTCTCACTTTCTTTCTCACTCACTCTCTCACTCACACACACACAGTGAAGAATGATAGTGAAGAATGATACCAGTAGGTGGCTTATGGAGGCATATAGTTGATATGAAGTAAGTATTGAAAGAGTTTTCGGTTGAATGCGTAGGGACTCATTGGAGTTTTCAGATCTGGTGGAAGGCCACTCCACAAGTGAGCAACAGAATACGCAAAACATGTCCAGTCTAGACTTTAGAACAGGTAATAAATTTAAGCGCTTACTGTTCATTGCATTAGATTGAATTAATGGTAGAAGATACTCTGGGGTATTTTCGGATATGTAATTTTATTCACTAATTTGGCTTTGTTAAAAAGGAAGTGCTTTTGAAGTGGTAGAAGTCTTAGATGACTGTATAAGTTATTACTTTCAACGTGCTTTATGCCATAAACTAGATGTATAGTGTGGTATTTAAGGGAACACAGTCGTTTCATATTAGATTTAGGGCAACCATCCCAGAATGTGGAACAATAATCGAGAGGTGATTGGATATAGGATGCAAAGAATATTTTTTGTGTGCTTTCATCCAAGAAGTGCTGAATTTTAGTAAGTTGGTAAACTTTTTGTGTTATTCTCTTGGTAAGGACGTGAACATGAGAGCTCCAGTTTAAATGTCTGTCAATTAAAAGACTTAATGTTTTGTGTTCATTTACATTAACTATAGGTAACGTGCCCACATGGAGATCGAGCGGTTCCCCAGTTGTGGCTAGGGTCTGTAGTTTTTGTCTGGTCGTTGTTAGCATGGATTTGGTTTTGTCGATGTTAATTAACATGCGGTTTTCATTGCTCCATCTACTAAGGTTATCAAGTTCGTTTTGTAAAGAGCTCTCTAAGTCACTACGGTTCAGAATGTTTAGGAATTGTTTGGGAAGGAAAGGTGATGTGTAAAGTAACTGGCCAACCCACCTCATATGTCACAACCTAGAATATGTGAAGGCCTTATACTTCACACCCCAAAGGCATTGTCTGCAATGAGACTAACTTTCATCCATTTCTAGGTCAATCTTAGAGTTGTCCAGGCTGGGAAAACACTCAAATAGTGCCACTACCAGGCATTCAACCAATGAGTGCTGGTTTGGTAAGTGAGAGTGCTAACTACTACTCCATCATGAAATCTGCTTCAAAATATGAAATCAAGAATCAACATCACTATAATTGAGACATTCCGACTTGCACTTGGGACATTCCAACTTGCACTTCGGACTCGAGATATTCCCACTTGGACTCAGGAATTCCCATTTGGACTCAGGAATTCCCATTTGGACTCGGGACATTCTCACTTGGACTTGGAACATTCCCACTTGCACTCAGGATATTCCCATTTGGACTCAGAACATTCCCACATGTGCTTCGATCCCTTCTTCAGTAGCCACTAAAGAGTTCCCATGTTGAAGGTACCAGCAGCAGCCTAATGTCTGCTTTGAAAAAACATCAAACATCAATAACACAGAGAACAATTGAGTTGAATTGAGTCAAAAATTGACATCACTGCACTTGGGGTATTCCCATAAGTGCTCAGTCATCATCTTGAATAGCCAGTGAAGAGTTCCAATACTAATGGTGGCCGTTACAATCTGATTACATGTCCGTCTTACTTTACCTCTGAGTGATGACTGTCGACCAGATCCTCTGACTACCCCTAGCTACAGCATTCTCTCTAGACCATGATAGTCTATATCTGTTCTTCTGCATTATACACACACTCTCAGAGGGCCTTCACCACATCTGCTTTATCATGCATCAAATCACCTCTCAATGATGCGGCACCAGCCAGTCTGTCTGCTTGTTCATTTCAAACCACACCAGAGTGCCCTGGAGAAGAGATCAAGCGAATGCTCGCAACCCACGACACCTGAATTGATGCACACCATTCAGCACAAGGCATGCCAGTCTTCACCCTTGTCAGGATACTTTGTGAATCAGTCAGTCACCACATGCATATACAGTTTGTTCTCCAACCAGTGGAAAGCTGCAGTAACCACCTCCACTCTCAGACTTGCGGTTCTGGTGTCATATCCCAACACTGAGAACAACAACGGCATAACAACATACAATAAATACAGGCTTGAACTCACTGATGCTCAATCTGGTAATTGAGATGTCCTGTGAACCAATCATTAAACCAGCCAGGTTTCACATTACAAGATGCCTGCAGCTGCATATGGACCCAGTCCAGCTCCTTGCTGTCCCGGTCAACTTCATTGGGCAGATGGCTCATCTGTGTCACCCACGTGAACCAGTGACTCTCAATGAACCTGCCGATCAGGTCAGAGGATGTTATCAGACAACAAAAAACCATGCATTAAGTCTTTCGTGCTGTGGATGAATTCTTTGGCTAGCATTTCCATTTCTTCATATGAGGGGGCTTCAAATGAAAATGTCTAAGAGGGTAGGAGTGGGTGTGTGTGTGTGTGTGTGTGTGTGTGTTTGTGTGTGTGTTTGTGTGTGTGTGAAGAAGAAGTAAAGAACAAATGCATCATTTTTCGATGTAGTCACCGCTGCGTTAAATGCAAGTCCTCCAGTGCCGATAAAATACTTGGATTTCTGTAGATAAATCAACTCTAAGGGTCACTACTCGGTGTGCCTGACCTGGTTGTGAACAGTCTGTCACAGAAGTCATGCTGTTTTGAAACTCCCTACCCCACGTATACACTTGCTGGGCTGACAGGCATGCATCACCATACTGGACCTTCATTTGCCGATGAATCTCTATAGGTTTCACCTCTTCACTGATAAAAAATGGATAACAGAACGCTGTTCCTCTTTAGTGCATGTCAAAAGTGGGGCGGCTATCTTTAAACTGTCCTTATGAGGTCACTGTGATATCATATGCTTAACATTCTTGACATCCTTAACAACAATATTGACAGGATACAAGACAATGGCATGGTTATTGTAATTTCTATCACATTTTAAAGAATTTAATTTGAAGCTCCGTCGTAACATTGTGGAAGCAACTCATATACAGTGCATTTCGGGTAGTGCTCCAATGACTTTCTGAGTTATGAAGGAAGTAAGTTAATGACTCTTGTACATGACTTAATGTTTATTGGGCATATAGTGCTAGACTCATATTTGTATAGACCAATCAGCACGCCAGGATAATGGGGTCAATATCATGCAGCTGACTGAGATTTTCAAGACATTTCCTAATACCCTGTTTAGGCTGGGTAGACCTGGGAGTCCCGGTCAATTTGAAAAATCTGTCTCCATGCGAATTCAAACCCATGACCTCTGGGCCAGCAGGAAACATCTAGCCACTATGCTACTCTAGTTCCCCGGGAGAAGGTAACATATAATTACGAGGGTGAGTCAATAAGTAAGTCACACAGTTCTGGGGGATGGCGGGTAAATGTAGTTGATGTTTTCTACAGATGTCATTAGGTGACAGCAACATCAAACTTTATATTCCCATTCATCAGGTGACTCTAGGTGTCTCATGTACATGCACAGCACATTAAACAAAATAGGTGAATGTACTTACAGAGTGTGCAACCAAAGAGCAACGTGCTGTTGTGTGTTTTATGTGGGCAAAAAGACTGCCTGTAAAGGAACATTCATAAGGAAATGCTTCCTGTTTTATGTGGGCAAAAAGACTGCCTGTAAAGGACATTTCATAAGGAAATGCTTCCTGTTTTATGTGGGCAAAAAGACTGCCTGTAAAGAACATTCATAAGGAAATGCTTCCTGTTTTTATGTGGGCAAAAAGACTGCCTGTAAAGAACATTCATAAGGAAATGCTTCCTGTTTTATGTGGGCAAAAAGACTGCCTGTAAAGGACATTCATAAGGAAATGCTTCCTGTTTTATGTGGGCAAAAAGACTGCCTGTAAAGAACATTCATAAGGAAATGCTTCCTGTTTTATGTGGGCAAAAAGACTGCCTGTAAAGAACATTCATAAGGAAATGCTTCCTGTTTTATGTGGGCAAAAAGACTGCCTGTAAAGAACATTCATAAGGAAATGCTTCCTGTTTTATGTGGGCAAAAAGACTGCCTGTAAAGAACATTCATAAGGAAATGCTTCCTGTTTTATGTGGGCAAAAAGACTGCCTGTAAAGAACATTCATAAGGAAATGCTTCCTGTTTTATGTGGGCAAAAAGACTGCCTGTAAAGAACATTCATAAGGAAATGCTTCCTGTTTTATGTGGGCAAAAAGACTGCCTGTAAAGAACATTCATAAGGAAATGCTTCCTGTTTTATGTGGGCAAAAAGACTGCCTGTAAAGGAACATTCATAAGGAAATGCTTCCTGTTTTATGTGGGCAAAAAGACTGCCTGTAAAGAACATTCATAAGGAAATGCTTCCTGTTTTATGTGGGCAAAAAGACTGCCTGTAAAGAACATTCATAAGGAAATGCTTCCTGTTTTATGTGGGCAAAAAGACTGCCTGTAAAGAACATTCATAAGGAAATGCTTCCTGTTTTATGTGGGCAAAAAGACTGCCTGTAAAGAACATTCATAAGGAAATGCTTCCTGTTTTATGTGGGCAAAAAGACTGCCTGTAAAGAACATTCATAAGGAAATGCTTCCTGTTTTATGTGGGCAAAAAGACTGCCTGTAAAGAACATTCATAAGGAAATGCTTCCTGTTTTATGTGGGCAAAAAGACTGCCTGTAAAGAACATTCATAAGGAAATGCTTCCTGTTTTATGTGGGCAAAAAGACTGCCTGTAAAGAACATTCATAAGGAAATGCTTCCTGTTTTATGTGGGACAAAAAGACTGCCTGTAAAGAACATTCATAAGGAAATGCTTCCTGTTTTATGTGGGCAAAAAGACTGCCTGTAAAGAACATTCATAAGGAAATGCTTCCTGTTTTATGTGGGCAAAAAGACTGCCTGTAAAGAACATTCATAAGGAAATGCTTCCTGTTTTATGTGGGCAAAAAGACTGCCTGTAAAGAACATTCATAAGGAAATGCTTCCTGTTTTATGTGGGCAAAAAGACTGCCTGTAAAGAACATTCATAAGGAAATGCTTCCTGTTTTATGTGGGCAAAAAGACTGCCTGTAAAGAACATTCATAAGGAAATGCTTCCTGTTTTATGTGGGCAAAAAGACTGCCTGTAAAGAACATTCATAAGGAAATGCTTCCTGTTTTATGTGGGCAAAAAGACTGCCTGTAAAGAACATTCATAAGGAAATGCTTCCTGTTTTATGTGGGCAAAAAGACTGCCTGTAAAGAACATTCATAAGGAAATGCTTCCTGTTTTATGTGGGCAAAAAGACTGCCTGTAAAGAACATTCATAAGGAAATGCTTCCTGTTTTATGTGGGCAAAAAGACTGCCTGTAAAGAACATTCATAAGGAAATGCTTCCTGTTTTATGTGGGCAAAAAGACTGCCTGTAAAGAACATTCATAAGGAAATGCTTCCTGTTTTATGTGGGCAAAAAGACTGCCTGTAAAGAACATTCATAAGGAAATGCTTCCTGTTTTATGTGGGCAAAAAGACTGCCTGTAAAGAACATTCATAAGGAAATGCTTCCTGTTTTATGTGGGCAAAAAGACTGCCTGTAAAGAACATTCATAAGGAAATGCTTCCTGTTTTATGTGGGCAAAAAGACTGCCTGTAAAGAACATTCATAAGGAAATGCTTCCTGTTTTATGTGGGCAAAAAGACTGCCTGTAAAGAACATTCATAAGGAAATGCTTCCTGTTTTATGTGGGCAAAAAGACTGCCTGTAAAGAACATTCATAAGGAAATGCTTCCTGTTTTATGTGGGCAAAAAGACTGCCTGTAAAGAACATTCATAAGGAAATGCTTCCTGTTTTATGTGGGCAAAAAGACTGCCTGTAAAGAACATTCATAAGGAAATGCTTCCTGTTTTATGTGGGCAAAAAGACTGCCTGTAAAGAACATTCATAAGGAAATGCTTCCTGTTTTATGTGGGCAAAAAGACTGCCTGTAAAGAACATTCATAAGGAAATGCTTCCTGTTTTATGTGGGCAAAAAGACTGCCTGTAAAGAACATTCATAAGGAAATGCTTCCTGTTTTATGTGGGCAAAAAGACTGCCTGTAAAGAACATTCATAAGGAAATGCTTCCTGTTTTATGTGGGCAAAAAGACTGCCTGTAAAGAACATTCATAAGGAAATGCTTCCTGTTTTATGTGGGCAAAAAGACTGCCTGTAAAGAACATTCATAAGGAAATGCTTCCTGTTTTATGTGGGCAAAAAGACTGCCTGTAAAGAACATTCATAAGGAAATGCTTCCTGTTTTATGTGGGCAAAAAGACTGCCTGTAAAGAACATTCATAAGGAAATGCTTCCTGTTTTATGTGGGCAAAAAGACTGCCTGTAAAGAACATTCATAAGGAAATGCTTCCTGTTTTATGTGGGCAAAAAGACTGCCTGTAAATGAACATTCATAAGGAAATGCTTCCTGTTTTATGTGGGCAAAAAGACTGCCTGTAAAGAACATTCATAAGGAAATGCTTCCTGTTTTATGTGGGCAAAAAGACTGCCTGTAAAGAACATTCATAAGGAAATGCTTCCTGTTTTATGTGGGCAAAAAGACTGCCTGTAAAGAACATTCATAAGGAAATGCTTCCTGTTTTATGTGGGCAAAAAGACTGCCTGTAAAGAACATTCATAAGGAAATGCTTCCTGTTTTATGTGGGCAAAAAGACTGCCTGTAAAGAACATTCATAAGGAAATGCTTCCTGTTTTATGTGGGCAAAAAGACTGCCTGTAAAGAACATTCATAAGGAAATGCTTCCTGTTTTATGTGGGCAAAAAGACTGCCTGTAAAGAACATTCATAAGGAAATGCTTCCTGTTTTATGTGGGCAAAAAGACTGCCTGTAAAGAACATTCATAAGGAAATGCTTCCTGTTTTATGTGGGCAAAAAAGACTGCCTGTAAAGAACATTCATAAGGAAATGCTTCCTGTTTTATGTGGGCAAAAAGACTGCCTGTAAAGAACATTCATAAGGAAATGCTTCCTGTTTTATGTGGGCAAAAAGACTGCCTGTAAAGAACATTCATAAGGAAATGCTTCCTGTTTTATGTGGGCAAAAAGGCTGCCTGTAAAGAACATTCATAAGGAAATGCTTCCTGTTTTATGTGGGCAAAAATGACTGCCTGTAAAGAACATTCATAAGGAAATGCTTCCTGTTTTATGTGGGCAAAAAGACTGCCTGTAAAGAACATTCATAAGGAAATGCTTCCTGTTTTATGTGGGCAAAAAGACTGCCTGTAAAGAACATTCATAAGGAAATGCTTCCTGTTTTATGTGGGCAAAATGACTGCCTGTAAAGAACATTCATAAGGAAATGCTTCCTGTTTTTGCTGACAAATGTTTGTCTCGTAAAGTGGTACATAGCTGGGTAGAAAATTTTTAAAGATTGAGCACAATCCACAACTGGCAACGCTGATCGTATTCTGGTACGAATCTAAGGCCTTGTCCACGTCAACGAGTTTCGCTCTCGTTTGAGTTCGTCAGTAGTGCATATCCTTGACCGGACCCGGAAACAAACCCCGGATCACTGGCATGTGACGCGGGTGTGTAACCACTAGACCACGTGGTACATGCTAGACACAACCAAATTCTCACACTAGAATATTACGTCACCCATTGTAGGTTATAGCTCAAAATTTACCCGATCGATGCGATTGACATCCGTCATTGGATGTGGCACCGAATGATCAGGTCTTCTCGGCTGGCAAGGCACACCAGGCCGCCTTAAGCCCAGCGAGCAATAATCAAATTGATTTATTTGGTTATTTTATTAGAACATGTTTCTCAAGGATGCTCTAAAATTGTTGATGAAATCCGATCTGGTCGTCCTGTTGAGACTACAACAGAAGCATCCGTGCAGCGGATGGAGATGATGATTAGAGGTGACAAATGTCCGGTTTGGGAGGACTGATAAAACGATGGGATAAGTGCATCAATGTTGGTGGAAATTATGTTGAGAAATAAAGGGATAATGTATGTATAAAAATAAACTGGTTTCAAGTTGTTATCATATTTAATTATTTTTCTACAGCCATTTGTGACTTACTTATTGACTTCCCCTCGTATTATTCAACATATGATAAACTGTTAATCTTTTCTCTGAACAAAAGGGACATGTTAAATTCAGTTATTATTCAACATATGACAAACTGTTATCACCTGACAAGGATTCAAGTGTGTGTATGGCAGAACCCCACTGAGTGCTTCTGTGACGTTTGAGTCTCTGGAAAATTGCCAGATTGGACTCTTAAGTTGACGTGTTGGCATTCAGGTCATTGTGAGCCTTGAAAAAAGGCTGGCATCTGCTGGAGTCAGATTGGTGTAGAGACTTCACTCCCCACCTGGTACCAAAGTATCATCTCCACAAGCATCACTACAGGATTCTCATCCCCCTCTCCTAGCTCAGAAACTGGTACTGAATCTCACATCTACAAAGAAGGCACATTCGAATGTAACCTGGTTGTTCACCTGACAAGGCTGGATATCTGATCCACTACAGGATCAAGGTTTCTGGTTGGATAGTGGATTGGGTTGGGAGAAACTTGAAGTGGCTCACAGCATACTAAAAACTTGAGCAGTTGACTGGAACATACTGCTGCTAAGATAAAACACATCTATTAGCTTACCTGATGCCCATGTAGAAAGCAAACGTACCCCAGCCTCCATAGAATGGCATGTACGTGTAGAAGAACCGGTAGAAGAAGCAAATGGTCAAGGCAAAATCCTGTGGAGTGAATAACAAGAAATATTATTTAACATTATAATAAATGTTATTTAACATCAAGAATTTGTTAAATGTTAATGGAGATATTGTTATATAAACATATTCGTTCAATAACACACTCCTGAGTGTATGCTTTACACACATCCATAAGAACATCACTGCTTTGTGTGGCCAGCTCTTGCAGACAGCAGGAATTCAAAGCAATGTTTTCCCATTGTAAATCTGAACAAAGATGACACAAAATAGGTTGCACAATGTATTGCCTGCCATATGTCACTGTATCTCATAAGATGCATGCTTCAGAGATAGCTCCAAATGAAGTCAATAGATAAATCCTTTGTTGTGAATCTGTAGTTACTGTGGTAAAATAGGTTACATATGAGTAGTATCAGTAACTGTGTGTATTGTGTGCTTTAGCCAAAAGGATTCATTTCCTAAACTCTAGTATACACACGAAAAAATACAGCGACAAATGCCAGGCAATGCATTATGCAACCTTTTGCTCATGCCCTCTTTATTTAGATATTAGAAAGTTATTACTAACAACAAAAATTAGTTGCATATCCTTTGCAGGATGTCACAGTCAACCTCAGCATTTTTTGGCTGTTTGTGATTTCTTGGCAAGTTTACGTTCAGTAGTTTGCTATTGCTTTCTGAATGACTGGCACCCATACCTTTTATAAAAAACCCAACGCAAGGCGTCCGTAACTCCTTTGCCATGGAGCCAGCACTTATAACAAAGCCACAGAAATAAATAACGTAAAGCAATTGTTAGAAGGTATGCGCATGCATCACTGCTTCTGTTGAATCTAGAACAAAATCAGCAACTATCATAAATGAAACATACACTGATCATCATCATCATCATCATGTGCCATGCTGATAAGCATGATTCAACATCTCACACAGAGTCTTGGATCAGGCCTGTGTTCTGCCTCGATGATGCACACACTATACACACTAAATGATATAAAAATATGTGTGACTGCCATTGAGCTGACACTGTCATGATGAGGCACACACTATACATGCTAAATGATATAGAAATATGTGTGACTGCCATTGAGCTGACACTGTCATGATGAGGCACACACTATACATGCTAAATGGTATAAAAATATGTGTGACTGCCATTGCGCTGACGCCAAAAACAAATGAATGCAACAGATATAACTAGGAAGCTAGACGAACATCAAAACACAAACAAACATTTCAGTAAACTTCTTCATCAACAAACAAACAAGAAGAGTACTTAGCTAGAAAATTGAAATATCACAATTGTAAAAATCTAACCACATGTCTTTTTTTCTCTTCTTCTTCTGCCTTTATTATGTAATGGAACACAGACCCTCAGCCAACTCACACCAAAACTTCTTATCCTTTGCCATCTGCTACAGCTGCTTTCATTGTCCACCACATGTTTATTTCTGTCTCTAGTTCTCTTGTCCATGTGTTATTAGGTCTCCCCTATGTAGTTTACCTTGTCGGTTCCAGAGAAAGTGATTGATATACAGGCATGATTGCAACCCTAAGGACGTACCAGTCAAGAGAATATTACATTAACCTTCTAAGTCCATTCTGGCACCGTAGCTTGTCTCAGATATTGGTGTAAGACCTGCCCGTATTTGCTTCGGACTCCGGGGGTGGCATTCCACAATACAACTATCTCCATCTGTGAGGGGTTGTCACGCAGAAGCCGCAATTAATTATGCCATCATCTACAAACTGTGTGGCATGAAATACATTGGTGAAATACGCTTAGGCATGGCTGACATATTTAGGCAACATGTCTTAACACATGGTGCCCACATACCGATATCTACACATTTCAACAGTATGAATCACTATGGTGTTTCTGATACCCTCTCCTTTCTTTGCTCTGTGCGTATCCATCCAACTTGTGTCTTCTCTATTGAGATTGATGTCTGCCCTCCATCCAACACTTATTTCACCGTAGCCTATTGTTCTCCTACTGTGTCACTTTTCATCAACTGATCTAAAGACGTGGCAAGCAGTTTGATTTTATACCCTTTCACATGCTTTGGATTACATCCTCAGACTTTAAACAACAACAAAACATTACTTACCAACCAGTCTCTCCGCTTGAAACAGAAGTAAATGATTTCCAAATGGAAATAAATGGGCAAAAGCAGCGGTGGCCCCACTGAAAAGATGAACCATAATAAATAAACAATGCAATGCAAGTGAAAGGAACATACTGAACAATAGCAAGAGTATCAGGTGGAGAGAAAATAAATGAAATATGTTCTGCAAGGTTATAGACAATGTAAGTAGCAGTGATGTGTCTACATTTTATGTAGTAATAATTATCTACATGTAACATAGTAGTAGCAGCCATGTGTGCATTCCATGTAATGGTAACTGTGTCTACATGTCACGTAATACGAGTTGTGTCTACATTTTGCTTAGAAGTAGCCATGTGCATATTTTACATGGTAGCATTAGCCATGTCTACATTTCACACAGCAGTAACTGTCTGCTCATTGTTAAATAGTAACCATGTCTACATGTGATGACCACATATTGGTGACATGGTATCTGGAACATAGTCATGGTGACTAACGAAGCAAGTCAACAGATTCCTCTGAAAGTTTATGTCATCTATGACCACGTACAGGCCACTCAGGTATGATACTGGAGTCACTGCCAATTATTTAGAGTCCAGAATCACCCAAGGCAGTTACAGTGTCACTGTGAGGAATCTACTGTTCAGTATAGGAGTCAGTATAACTGAGAGGAATCTGAACTATTCAGTATAGGAGTCAGTATCATTGTGAGGAATCTGAACTATTCAGTATAGGAGTCAGTATCATTGTGAGGAATCTGAACTATTCAGTATAGGAGTCAGTATCACTGACAGGAATCTGAACTATTCAGTATAGGAGTCAGTATCACCATGAGGAATCTGAACTATTCAATATAGGAGTCAGTATCACTGAGAGGAATCTACTGTTCAGTATAGGAGTCAGTATCACTGAGAGGAATCTACTGTTCAATACAGAAAGCTAGACCAACCTGACAGCAGCACCAGTACTGGGAATTGAACCTAGTCCTCCGACTCAACAAGCTAGTGTACTAACAGCTTCACTACTGCCACCCACAAAGATATGAGTATGATAAGAGAAAGGATAATGAAGATGTCCTTTTCCAATGTGCATCCAGAACAACAAGCCGTTTGTTGACAGAAAAGCTATATATCTGCCCCTGTCTATTGTTGGTTGGTGGTTTGGTGGGTGGGTTCGTTGGTGGAGGGTTGTGAATCCACTGGAAGACAGTGTGAACTCTTTAGTTCCATGCAGTGGTGTACAGTTCATGTAGGCCCTGAAAAGGGCTTGCATCTACTGAAGTGAATGAACGAATAGACAAACTTTACTTTCAAGGACTTAAGAATTGGGGACACAGGCCTGTCTGACATTCTGCCTCCTGATCTCTCTGCTCTCATACATTATTTTATTAATACATCACTTATGAAGCTAATCTTAGACAACGACGACAACCACACAACCAATGTGCATTATAAATGCATGGAAAATGTGCAATAATCAATAATACATGATGCAATAAAACTAGTTTTTGACATGACAAAGGTAGATATTAGTTGCATATCCTTCACAGGACTAGCAGTCAACTCTAACAATTTATGGCTGTTATTTTTGGCAAGTTTACATTCAGTAGTTTGCCTTTCTGAAGTGTTACTTTCAGAGTGACCGGCACCCATACCATTTTAAAAAAAAACCCAACGCAAGGCAGTCTGTTGCTAAATCACCAGCAGCTGCGTTTTGAACATGATATGCAGTATTATGAACTGCATCCATAACCCCTTTGCCACAGAGCCGGCGACGACAGTTAGGATAATGTTGATTATACCAGTTGTCCCTTGGGATTATAATTGAGGTCATGTAGATAAAGAAATCTGCTGACTTGGTACCAAAGTACAGTTTCCATGAAGACTGTTGCAGAGCTCGCCATCCCTACTCCAAGTCCAGAAACCAGCAGGGGGTGCAACTCTAGTACGGAATTCAACGTCTGCAGAAAGGTAAATTTGTGTGCAACCAGGTCAAGATTCTACACAGCACATAAAAACTGGCAGGCATCAGGCCTGGGTCGGCCATGTTTCCTCCAGGGGATTTTGGTGTTTCTTTGTCAACAGACACCGACCCCAATACCCAGGGGGAGTACCAACTGATGAATCTGTCTGCAGCACTGCATGCTTGTAGACGCATTGCTTTCCTCTTCAACCTCCACATTCCAGCCAGAAAGCAGTACACAGTCTGTTTCAATACTGCATGGTGTTGGAATAGGTCTTGATCAGCTCTGATTTACTAACCATTTTGCAAGCAGTCAAGCTTTATGTAGCCGATTGCTCTTATTTTTTTCTGTGTTCTTGTATTGACCATGCCAAGTGGCCATGCCATCCAGATATTTACTTCTCTGCTTTTCCCTTGTTCTTTTCCCCTCAATCTTGTCAGTTGTCACCAAGTTCTCAAGTGTATTTCTTCTCATAACGTTTCCAACACTTTTGACTGTTTACATCTAATTTCTCTAATCAGTTTACGGTTTTTATTTACTTCTTGTAGGACTTGCTAACTGGTTTTTCTGTCTGTCCATGGTATTCTTTGCATTGTCCTCAAAAACCATATTTTCACTGCCTTTAAATGTTTTTCAGCTTGTCTGTTCATTGTCCACATTTCACATCCATACTAAAGTTCTATGTAGCACTTTAACACTCTTTTTCTCATTGCAACTGACATCGTTTTATCGGTCAGTATGCTTTCCATCTTGCAAAAGGCTACCTTTGCCATAACGATTCTTGTTCTAATCTCTCCAAGGCATTTCCCATCAGATGTTATGACTGTTCCGAGATATTTGTACCGATTCCCTTGTTTAAAAATATTCCCATTTACCTGTATATTACAATGTGTTTTTTCTGTCTTCCTAGTGATGATAATGTTCACTCACATAAGAAAAAGTAAGCATGCTGCCATTGGTAAGGCATAAATCCCCTCTTTCTTTTGCCAAACTCTACTGGAAGCTTGTCCCCAAGAAGGAACAGAAACCCAATGTTGATATCTGGGTCTTTTCTGACCATGTTTGGCTTGGCGTGGTGCTGGAAGTGCCGGAAGTTCCACCAATGAGAGGATGCCCCCTGGTGAGTAAACCACACGAAAAACACATGTAAGATAAAGGTACAGGTAATGCTAGTAAGACATACTACTTTAAAACATTCTTCTTCTGCCTTGATACTGTTTTAACACATTCTTCTTCTTCTGCCTTCATACTACTTTAACACATTCTTCTTCTGTCTTCATACTACTTTAACACATTCTTCTTCTGTCTTGATACTACTTTAACACATACTTCTTCTTCTGTCTTCATACTACTTTAACACATTCTTCTTCTTCTGCCTTCATACTACTTTAACACATACTTCTTCTTCTGTCTTCATACTACTTTAACACATTCTTCTTCTGTCTTCATACTACTTTAACACATTCTTCTTCTGTCTTCATACTACTTTAACACATTCTTCTTCTGCCTTCATACTACTTTAACACATACTTCTTCTTCTGTCTTCATACTACTTTAACACATTCTTCTTCTGTCTTCATACTACTTTAACACATTCTTCTTCTGTCTTCATACTACTTTAACACATACTTCTTCTTCTGTCTTCATACTACTTTAACACATACTTCTTCTTCTGTCTTCATACTACTTTAACACATACTTCTTCTTCTGTCTTCATACTACTTTAACACATTCTTCTTCTGTCTTCATACTACTTTAACACATACTTCTTCTTCTGTCTTCATACTACTTTAACACATTCTTCTTCTGCCTTGATACTGTTTTAACACATTCTTCTTCTTCTGCCTTCATACTACTTTAACACATTCTTCTTCTGTCTTCATTCTACTTTAACTAGGGGTGTACCGGATTTCGGCTCCGGCAAATCCGGAATCCGGCCATTTTTACAAATCTGGCTTCGGCTCCGGCTCCGGTCCAGTTTTGCCAGATTTAGGCCGGATTTGTGTTGCCTAGTCACGTGAATTTTCTGTACATGTTTCATGAGGCCAGGTCGAATTTTAGGCAATAGCACAGTAGCACTTCCGGTTTACTATTTCTCACTGATGTAAATAAGAATTTTAAGAAAAAAACACTCATTTTGAATTTTAATGGTGCATTACTTCATGAGTTTGTGGGACTTGAATATTTATTTTCGTAAATTTCTTTGGTCTTGCCCATAAAATAAAATGGCATCAAAATCTAAGTCATACAGTGCCGTTTGGGATTACTTCAAGGTTAAAGACGATGATTCAGCGAAGGTAATATGTAAGTTGTGTGACAAACTAGTTATCGCGTGGACGATCAGATCGCCCCAAAGACTTCTCAACATCATCAATGCAGACCCATTTGCGATCGATGCACAAGAAAAGCTATGACGAAATGATGGAAAAGAAAGCATCACTGAAGGCCAGTGTATTGGCGACCACATCTATGATGAATCTGGGACCGTGTTTGCACAAAGCAAGCAGCAGTACCCAGCAGTCAATTGTGCAGGCATGGGACCGGGCCAAAATTTGGGACATCAACAGTCCCAATGCTAAACGCATTCATGCTGCCGTAGCCCGAATGATAGCCATAGATATGGAGCCTTTTCAAGTAGTGGAACGACCAGGTTTCAGAGAGTTGATGCATACAATGGAAAAAAGGTATGAATTGCCTTCAAGAAAGTACTTTGCTGAACATATCATTCCTGACATGTGTAAACGTCTGAAAGTAAAAATTGCAGCAATGATATCTGACACTGATTACATATCATTCACAACAGATACGTGGACAGCTGAACACACCACTCAGTCATTTATGGGCCTCACTGGCCATTGGTTAACAGACTCCTTCGTTCTCCGCAGTGTAGTCTTCCATTGTACTGCATGTGATGAACATCACACGACCACAAACTTGCTTACACATTTTGAAATGATGCTGGATGAGTGGTCAATTGCACGTGAGAAGTGCCATGTTGTTGTGAGAGACAATGCATTCAACATTGCCAAATGCTTTCGTGATGGCAGCTATTCAAGTGTTGGATGTTTTGCACACACACTGCAGCTGTGTGTGCGTGATGGTCTTTTGAGTCAAAAGTATGTTGCTGGCATCATCAGTACTGGAAGAAAATTGGTAGGACATTTCAAACACTCTTCTTCAGCAACCAGTCGTTTGCATGAACTTCAAAATGAATTAAACCTACCACAACATCAGCTTATCCAGGACGTGACAACACGATGGAACTCAACGTTCTATATGCTACGACGTCTGTTAGAACAACGGCGCAGCATCAGCCTGTACTGTGTTGAAAATTTTGAAATTGATTCGGTAACTGGGCTAACGGCACAACAGTGGGCAGTCATGGAGAATGTGGTAGCTACTTTGGCACCATTTGAAGAAATCACAGGTGAAATAAGTGCAGCTCAGGCATCAATATCAGTTGTGATCCCATTAGTGAAAACACTCATGGCTTTCCTCCAGAAAGAAGGTAGTGATGCTGGGATCAAAACTATGAAAGCAGCCCTGCTTGAAGCTGTTAGCAGCAGATTTGCGGACATTGAATCCAACAGTATTTACACCTGTGCCACACTACTGGATCCTCAATTCAAGCTGTGCTTCTTCTCCGAACGTGGTAGAAGTGATGCACGAGCCCATCTGCTGTTAGCAGCTAACTCCATTATTGATTCAGCAAACACAGTCAGTCCACAGGATCCATCAGCTACTATTAGTAGTAGTAGTACTAGTGTTTTGACTTCTGTGAGCACTGCCACACAGTACGAGTCCAGCCTATGGAGCTGTTTTGACACAATTGTCGAGGAAAATCCCACCGCAGATCGTTCTGCAAGTGCCGAAGGCAACAGCATTAACACTGAGGTGACACAGTACCTGTCAGAGCCACTCCAAACTCGACAGTCAGATCCAGTTTCATGGTGGCATGCCAATAAGCAAAGATTTCCAAGCATGGCTAGACTGGCGCAGGTATTTCTTGCACCACCACCTACAAGTGTGCCATCGGAAAGGCTGTTCAGTACTGCAGGAGACATTATCACTGACCACCGTTGTAGCCTTTTACCAGAAAATGCGGAGACGTTGATTTTCCTGAAATACAACTCGTCTCTTCTTGACTCTGAGAGTTCAACTTCACAGCCATAATGAAGACTGACTGAAATAGTGAAATTACTAAATGAATGTATTTCAATAAATTCAATCTGTTCAGTGTACTGTTGTTGTGAGTTGTAACTGAGCTGATAATTTGCCAACTGAAAACAATGTGAAAACTAAAAACTGAAACTGAAAACTAACAATTAAAATTACTAAATTAGCATTATGTGCTTATGTATTATGTTTCATCTTGAACTTATGGAACTTAATATTACTTAATTACTTATTCTACTGTGAATGTAATTATTTTACATTTAAATGATTTAATATGAGTATATGTCATCATTGTCATGTCTATAGTAATGAACTGCAGTAATGAACAGTCGAGTGACTCCACTCACCTAAGTCAAGTGATGTAGTATGTTATTTTATTTTTATTTTTTTATTTGTAAATCCGGCTCCGGCTCCGGCCGGATCTCACTTCATAAATCCGGCCAAATCCGGCTCCGGCCGGATTTAAAAAATTTGAATTCGGTACAGCCCTAACTTTAACACATTCTTCTTCTGTCTTCATACTACTTTAACACATACTTCTTCTTCTGTCTTCATACTACTTTAACACATACTTCTTCTTCTGTCTTCATACTACTTTAACACATTCTTCTTCTTCTGTCTTCATACTACTTTAACACATTCTTCTTCTTCTGTCTTCATACTACTTTAACACATTCTTCTTCTGCCTTCATACTACTTTAACACATACTTCTTCTTCTGTCTTCATACTACTTTAACACATTCTTCTTCTGTCTTCATACTACTTTAACACATACTTCTTCTTCTGTCTTCATACTACTTTAACACATACTTCTTCTTCTGTCTTCATACTACTTTAACACATTCTTCTTCTGTCTTCATACTACTTTAACACATTCTTCTTCTGTCTTCATACTACTTTAACACATTCTTCTTCTGTCTTCATACTACTTTAACACATACTTCTTCTTCTGTCTTCATACTACTTTAACACATACTTCTTCTTCTGTCTTCATACTACTTTAACACATACTTCTTCTTCTGTCTTCCTACTACTTTAACACATACTTCTTCTTCTGTCTTCATACTACTTTAACACATACTTCTTCTTCTGTCTTCATACTACTTTAACACATTCTTCTTCTGCCTTGATACTGTTTTAACACATTCTTCTTCTTCTGCCTTCATACTACTTTAACACATTCTTCTTCTGTCTTCATACTACTTTAACACATTCTTCTTCTGTCTTCATACTACTTTAACACATACTTCTTCTGTCTTCATACTACTTTAACACATACTTCTTCTTCTGTCTTCATACTACTTTAACACATACTTCTTCTTCTGTCTTCATACTACTTTAACACATTCTTCTTCTGTCTTCATACTACTTTAACACATTCTTCTTCTGTCTTCATACTACTTTAACACATACTTCTTCTGTCTTCATACTACTTTAACACATACTTCTTCTGTCTTCATACTACTTTAACACATACTTCTTCTGCCTTCATACTACTTTAACACATTCTTCTTCTGCCTTCATACTACTTTAACACATTCTTCTTCTGTCTTCATACTACTTTAACACATACTTCTTCTTCTGTCTTCATACTACTTTAACACATTCTTCTTCTGTCTTCATACTACTTTAACACATTCTTCTTCTGCCTTCATACTACTTTAACACACTCTTCTTCTTCTGTCTTTCATCTCCCAATGAAGCATAAGCCATCAACCAGCTCATGCCAAGTCTTTTTTAGACTTATTCCAGATTGGCTGAGCTTTGCAGTTACAGTTTTCTACAGACTGGCTGAACTTTGTAGTTACAGTTTTCTACAGGATGAAGTAGCCTTATACCAACCCTCCTTGGTGGCCTCCTACCGTAGGCATGGAAGGTTAGTGTTTCCGTTCTTTGCTTCCTTTATGGGCTCTGGTATCATAAAAAAAAAGAAATACCCTAAGCAGTTTTCTACTATGGGTCTGAGATGTGACAGTGGCCCACATTCTGGAGGCCTGAATGTACAGAGGAATAGTTGGCCAGTCTTTCCCTCACTTTGGCAGGTGTTGAGCCCATGTACAACTGTACTCATGTTGTTACCATGGCAATTCTCTATCAACTATGGCAGTGTGCCTGCAAACACATGGATGACTGGAACTGTAGCGTAACTTCTTGATTACTGGTTAACGGTAGTGATAACCCTTCACTCAATACAGGTTCATCAGCAGATAACAGATATGGACACTAATTACTCCTATCACATTCTAGTTAATTACAATCCAACATATGTCTGCAACTGGCATGTAACACAAGTTCCAGTGTGTATTTTATGCTCCTTCAACCTGCATGTTATTGTCTCACTGCCTGCTGCACCATTCTC
Source organism: Cepaea nemoralis (assembly GCA_014155875.1). NCBI lineage: Eukaryota > Metazoa > Mollusca > Gastropoda > Stylommatophora > Helicidae > Cepaea > Cepaea nemoralis. The sequence continues at coordinate 558,654 of JACEFZ010011543.1, forward strand.
AGAATCTTTTCCTGATCATTTAAAAGGCAGGAGATCGAGTTCACAGCATCAGGTTTGATCCCATATGGCTTGGTCTCTTTCTGCAGGGCAGCTTGCTGAAAGCGTCACACAAAGCACGAACTCTGTAGTTCCAGTGAAGACCCACAGAATCCGAGAAAACTGCACCCATGAAATGAACAATGCAGGCTAGAATTGAAATCACAGCCTTTGGAGCACAAGACAGGCAGCATCAGCACTTCACCAAGGAGAATTACTGAAAGGTTGAAACTTGCCCAGTATAGGAGCTCTAGAAGTAGGCCAATCTACCCTGGCATTGCCACTGACTCCCGAATGTCCAGGGCAATATATCCTATAAATCTCCTTATGGCTGCCATACTAACAAACAACACCCATGCATACTACATCTATCCATGCTTGATCTTCTGTATCACTGACAAATATAAACTTTAGCATGATTAGGTCCTGCCACAATTTTATTACCAGACATTTCTCTGACATTCATTTGCTAAGGTTGGGTCGACTACTGAACCTGTGTCATTGGCATCTCGACTGAGAAAAAACCATTCTTATGGCGACTTTGTGCAAATATACTGGTTGAGTGTCTGCACAAGTCACCTTGAAAGTATGGTAATACAAATATTAAAGTACTAATTTATTTCACATCAACTGAGAAAGTATGAGTAGTTCTTACATTATAAGTCATTATTCTGTACACCTTCCAGACCTCTAGTATATGTGAAAGCCAGCAATACTGACCTTCATCAGTCCTATGGTGATATGGTGAAAGATATGGGAACGTCTGAGATCTGGAAACACGCTGTGATGTCCGTAGTCATGCTGCGTCCAACCAGCCTGTGCCTGAAACAGCATATTATGACTTCATTAATCATTGGATAAATCACTTTCAAGATGTGCCGTCTTTTCTATGGATGTCTGCCATTTGCTTCCCCCAGAGGCCTTTAGACCGACAAATGAAGACAGTTTCTATTTATGTCAAATAGACAAGGCTGCGATACCACATGTTCAGTAAACTAAAGATTGGAGATACTGAACAATGCAATTGTGGAACTGGTAAAAAAATACAACTAAACACTGGCTGCGAGAATGTCCAGTATGTACACAGCAAATGGTCATTCTGGCCTGGATGCAGATGGACACAGGGTATTGAGGACACACAGGGTTGACCAGCACACAGATGGACACAGAACATTGAAGACACCCAGGGTTGACCAGCATACAGATGGACACAGGGCATTGAGGACAGCCAGGGTTGACCAGCACATAGATGGATACAGGACATTGATTGGTTGATTGATTGATTTAAGAACCGACATCACAGCATTTGCGGCATTCCCATAAGCGCTCCGTCCCCATCCTCAGAAGCCAGCTAAGAGTTCCAACCACAATAGTACCAGTAGCAATCTGATTATATGTGCGTCTCACCTTTCCTCTAAGTGTCGAGCATCGAGGACACACAGGGTTGACCAGCACACAGATGGACACAGAGATTTGAAGACACACAGGGTTGACAAGCACACAGATGGACACAGGGCACTGAAGACACACAGGGTTGACCAGCACACAGATGGACACAAGGCATTGAGGACACACAGGGTTGACCAGCACACAGATGGATACAGGACATTTAAGACACCCAGGGTTGACCAGCACACAGATGGACACAGAACATTGAAGACACCCAGGGCTGACCAGCACACAGATGGACACAGGGCATTGAGGACACACAGGGTTGACCAGCACACAGATAGTCACAAGGCATTGAGGACACACAGGGTTGACCAGCACACAGATGGACACAGAACACTGAGGACACCCAGGGTTGACCAGCACACAGATGGACACAGAGATTTGAAGACACACAGGGTTGACCAGCACACAGATGGACACAGGGCATTGAGGACACACAGGGTTGACCAGCACACAGATGGACACATAACATTGAGGACACACAGGGTTGACCAGCACATAGATGGACACAGGGCATTGAGGACACACAGGGTTGACCAGCACACAGATGGATACAGAGATTTGAGGACACCCAGGGTTGACCAGAACACAGATGGACACAGAGATTTGAGGACAAACAGGGTTGACCAGCACATAAATGGACACAGGGCATTGAGGACACACGGGGTTGACCAGCACACAGATGGACACAGATCACTGAGGACAGCCAGGGTTGACCAGCACACAGATGGATACAGGACATTGAGGACACCCAGGGTTGACCAGCACACCGATGGACACAGGGCATTAAGGACAGCCAGGGCATGAACATGCTTGAGGCAGGGGAACTGGCAAGGGATGGATAATATTTCTGGTGGGTTATTATGAGGGCGATGTTCTCTAAAGGAACTGCCTAATGATAATGATGATTGTGACTGCATAGGTTAGGATTGTACTGAACACATATAGTTGATCATAATCTCTTTAAGTACTCAGCTCTTGAAGATACAAGAAATTGTTGCTTCCACTAGAACCAGATGAAGGGAACACTATGTGGAACAATACAACAGCTGATGAACATTCATATATCACTATTGGGAAAAGTGCGAGCCCTGGCTGTCGGGTTCAAAACAACACCACAGAAAGGATATCAGCATGTCTGAGAAGCCAAGATGGGATCACTGCACTAAACAAAAAGATAACATGTCTCAGAAATCCAAACTAGTGCTAAATAAGGACTAAAATTAATCACCATTATTGAACCATATATCTTTTCTGGTATTTGCCTAGAGGATTTAGATAAGGGCTGCGAATAGTCACCATGTAGTATACAGGCTTTAGATATTTTATTTTCTATTCGATAAGAGTAAATTCCCTTGCCTTACCAAGGACTAGAACCAGGACACCCTGATGTGTGAGTTGAGTGTTATAACACCTGGGCTATACGCCTCCTGTGATAAGCACATGTAACTGAAAACCAACACAAGTGGAACTCAGAGCAAGAACCACACAAATAACAATAATTCCAGCCAGGCTAAAACTTGTGGCGAAGCAACCACTATACTTGTGCCCTGTTTGTGAAAACTAAGCCAGGTCTTAGTCAGATACAACCTGAGCTACCATACAACAGTTGACGGTACTACCTGCTTTCTGTTAGTGCCGAATATTGGGTCTTAGTCAGATATGACTGAGCTACCATACAACAGTTGACGGTACTACCTGCTTTCTGTTAGCGCCGAATGTTGGGTCTTAGTCAGATATGACTGAACTACCATACGACAGTAGACGGTACTACCTGCTTTCTGTTAGCGCCAAATGTTGGGTCTTAGATATGACTGAGCTACCATATGACAGTAGACAGTACTACCTGCTTTCTGTCATCACCAAATGTTGGGTCTTAGATATGACTGAGCTACCATATGACAGTAGATGGTACTACCTGCTATCTGTCATCACCAAATGTTGGGTCTTAGATATGACTGAGCTACCATATGACAGTAGACGGTACTACCTGCTTTCTGTCATCACCAAATGTTGGGTCTTAGATATGACTGAGCTACCATATGACAGTAGACGGTACTACCTGCTTTCTGTCATCACCAAATGTTGGGTCTTAGATATGACTGAGCTACCATATGACAGTAGACGGTACTACCTGCTTTCTGTTAGAGCTAAATGTTGGGTCTTAGATATGACAGAGCTACCATATGACAGTAGACGGTACTACCTGCTTTCTGTTAGCGCTAAATGTTGGGTCTTAGATATGACAGAGCTACCATATGACAGTAGACGGTACTACCTGCTTTCTGTCATCACCAAATGTTGGATCTTAGTTATGACTGAGCTACCATATGACAGTAGACGGTACTACCTGCTTTCTGTCATCACCAAATGTTGGATCTTAGATATGACTGAGCTACCATATGACAGTAGACGGTACTACCTGCTTTCTGTCATCACCAAATGTTGGGTCTTAGATATGACTGAGCTACCATATGACAGTAGACGGTACTACGTGCTTTCTGTCATCACCAAATGTTGGGTCTTAGATATGACTGAGCTACCATATGACAGTAGACGGTACTACCTGCTTTCTGTTAGTGCTAAATGTTGGGTCTTAGATATGACAGAGCTACCATATGACAGTAGACGGTACTACCTGCTTTCTGTCATCACCAAATGTTGGATCTTAGTTATGACTGAGCTACCATATGACAGTAGACGGTACTACCTGCTTTCTGTCATCACCAAATGTTGGATCTTAGATATGACTGAGCTACCATATGACAGTAGACGGTACTACCTGCTTTCTGTCTTCAGCAAATGTTGGGTCTTAGTCAGAAATGACATGAGCTACCGTATAACAGCAGACAGTAATACCCGTTATTGAAATGTTTGGAAGCACTCACCAAAACCGACACCCCACATTGTGCCAACAGCTTCGAGCAGAGGAAAGCAACTGGGAGGGTACAAGCCTTACCCTAACGTGAGGAAATGCAACCTAAAGACTAAATAAATTTCATGGCAAGTCAGACCAGGCCCTAAGCCTTGGTCGCCAACTGGTCTAGGATTGAAGCTCCGACAGGCAGATCTGATGTGCTGATGTGACAGCTTCTGCAGATTGTCTTGTTCCAGACGTATTGGTGTTACCTTTCCTCTGGAGTAAACTAGGCAGGCTGGGAAAGGTATCATGCTGCATGGGCAACACATGGTTTATAAACTCAGCCCAGGCTTTGTGTTATGGTGAGGTATAACTTCATTTTACAAACTTCCATCGATCAAGACAACAAGGTGCCAGTCATTTGTGAAAAAAACTTCCCCTAACTTTAGAACCTGGCTAAGCCTCTGGCTGAAATCAACATGGAAGATTATGAACATTTCAGGAAAACCCAGATGAAATTATTCCCAACACTGGTAATATCCATATACTTGTGCACCTGTGAAATATGGACAATAAATGCTGACTTCATCAATGGAGGGATAGAAGTGCATACAACAGTGTTGGTGTTGAGAAACAGGGTACCACACATGGAGGATCTGCAATGTGCATGTGCATGTTGACCACCATGCTGACAGCAAGTGGTAATTCTATCAGCAATAGCTGGTTCTGATTGGAACTGTTTTTTTCTTCCTCTGTGGTTGAAATATGCTATGTGTCTATTCCGGCATGGGTCTCAAACAGAATGGCTTGCTGCAGTATTTACTAATACCCCAGAGTTTTTCTCAAATGGTCACTCCAGTCGACCAGATTTCTTCCCTCAGTTTGAAAAAGTTAGGGCAGTCTTGTGGGTCCAACTTTAGGGTTTGCTTGAGAGCTCCACAATTATCTTATAAGACTTCAAAGCTCGATAAAAAAAAGTGGAGAAGTCTAACAGAAAATAACACCAAGCCAGCCACTTCACCAGCCTCATTGTGCCAACTGATGGTCAATTATACAAGATTAGCAACTAGACTGGGGAACTCAGAGGGAGTCACAGATTTGACTTGGATTTCAAATACTGATGTCTCCTCAACAAGCTGGAATGTTCTGGAAGCAAAAAAGAGTGATCATCTGCCATGTGTGTGCACATACCAAAGGGACAAATTATCAGACAAGTTAAACCCAGACAAACCTTCATATACCAAGCAGACAATAAAGACCCAGTTGAAACCTTTGTCTACCTTGTGCCAAAATGCCACACACAAAAAACCCACCATGTGGAGCAAAAGAGTTGAAACAGTCTGGAGAACAAAGCAGCAGGAGACTAAGGAATGGCAGCAAGTGAGTGCAAAAGAATTGGTCACAAAATGATTATGTGGTGGAAGACATGCGTTATGAAAAACAAAGAACCTGTAACACTTTTAAGACATTGGTCAGAGAAGGCAAGGAAAAAGTATGGGAGTCTTTGTGACTGCTGTGTCTGGTGAGACAACCATACAGACATTCTGACATCCTTGTTGACCGATGGCTGGAAAGAGTGCCAATCACCAAGTACCAAACATCCAGGACACAAGAGGCACTATGCTAAAGACTGATGAGGAAAAAGAGCAAGAATCCCTCATATCACACAGACAAAATAAAGGTCATAGAAATGTCCACCAAGACACTAAAGAAAGTATTTGTCAGTGTACTATTCAGAGCAAAATGTATCATGATCTGATATCTGAAAGCGATATACAGTATGCATTATGAGACAGCAAGAACAGTTAATTCCCCAAGGTCTGACAGCGTTTTAAATATATGTAAAGCAAACTGGGCATGGCTTATGGTTGTCGTTTGATTAGTGTATCAGGTGGCATGTTATCAGGTTTTAAACTCAAATCAGGTATTGGATTGACTGTATTGATTTCAGTTTTCAAAATATTGCAGGATTTTAAGATTGAAAAATGGATTAGAAAGTTTAAAAACCAGGCAAACTGCTTGAGTGTCCTTACTGATAACGTGAAAAAAACAACCATAGGAATGATGGCTTTTCTGCGGATGTTACTCGAGTATGAGTGTATGAGGCAAGGTAAAGGCAGTCCCATAGCAGAAACAGCCATTATGGATGTCCAGTGTTATAATCTAGGCTGTGATTTATGAGGTGAAGGTGACCAGTTCTCTTCCCTACAGTGTGTGATTTCTTGGCAAGTTTACATTCATGAAAGTAAACCACAGATCAAGAGCAACAAACTACTGTACGCACCTGTGCTGTAGTTAGCATCAACACTGCGATGAGTGTGGTTGACCAGGTGACCCCACAGTATGACAGCAGCAGCACAGCCACAGCTCCAGCACCAGGATGTGCAGGAAGTGCCACACGTAAAACCACGGCTCAGGCTTCAGCCAGCCCTTTTCTACCACCACCTGGCGTAGTCTGCGGAAGTCTTCTTTGAGGTCACTCTACATCCAGACAAAAAGAAAGGATTTTTGACTGTTAGATGTAAATTAACACATTTGTGACATGGTGGTAGTAGCAAATATAAATAGGGTTAAGCAGGTAAGTAACCTATGACAGGTCTTGCAAACCTTTAAGTAATTTACTTGATCCTATAAAAATTATGTTCATGAATCATGGAGGAAATAGGAGGAAAGGTGCCAGTTACATGTGCTGGAACTTCAATAACCCCTTCCCATGACGCCTAATAGCATAAGTGGAAGACAACAACAACATATATCAGTTACAATCTTTATACTGCAAATGTATGAAAATCACACTTTTTGTATAGTTCAGAAACACAAAATATTGTGGGGGGGGGGGGGGGGGAAATAATGACAAGGCAAACAATTACAGGAAGAAAAATATTTGAGGAAGACAACCTCTGATAAAAATTTTGTGTTCAAACAAAATATTGTAGCCATTTTATGGTTAGAATAAACAAGGCTAGAAATATTAATATGAAAAGGGAAGCAATAATAGAACAAACCTATGAAAACAACTCCAATGGAGAGACAAAACAAACAGTTACAGAATCACAAAAGATGACATTTTTTAAAAAGAAATAATTCTACATCCAAAACTACTAACACTTTGCCGTCTTGACAAGAGATTATTACATTGTGCTTCAAAAAAGGCATGATAACTACAACCAATGGTGGGAACCAGAGATGGAGTTATACCTCTCCATAGCACAAAGCCTGGGTTGAATACAACCAAAATATACAGCCAAAAATATCACCATCCTGTGCCTTGCTGGCTGGCATGGGTGATCATGCCTCTCCACAGATTACAATCTCCCACGTTATGGATAAACTCGTCTGTTGACTCCCTTCCGTGTCATGACACAAGACTGTCAAGAATCTTCTCACACTGTCTTCCTCTATCTCTCTTTCTACAAATCTTTCCGGTTGTCACAACATGTTCCAGTTTTTGTCTTCTTAAAACGTGTGAAATTACAATGACTTCCTCTTTCTGATGTTTGTGATAAGTTGTCTTTGTAACTCAGCTTCCCTTAAAACATCCAGATTGCTTATTTTGGTTGTCCAATTAATTTTCAGCATTCAGCTAAAAAAAAACACATCTCCAAGGCTCCCAGGGATTATTTCGCCCGTTAACTAATTGTCCAGGATTCGCAGTCGGATGTTAAAAGTGATTTTATGTAACATGCAAGAACTCATTTTTGGACTTTCAAAGACAGTGACTTATTGCACAAAACGTTCTTCAATTGATAGAATGCAAGACAGACATCCTGAAGACTATCTATAAATGACTAACAGTTAAAGACACAATAACGGACGAACAACACATTCAAGTATGCTTGAATTAGGATTCACTGTTGGTCTGGCAGGGAGGGTATATGAGAGAATGAAGTCGACATGTTTACATCCAGTGTGTCAGTGGAATGATTAGCATCTACATTCGCTGCGAAAGATAGAGCATAAACAGAATATTATATTGATTCATTAATCAATAAACTAACAACATTTGATCAGAGAGTAGTAAAGAAATCTGGCATCCCATTGGCCACTTCCACTGCACATTTAGACTCTTTGAAAATTATACCAGATTCTTCATAGTGGTTTAGTTTAGTTTTAGTTTACATGTTGTTTAGTTTAGTCTTCATAGTGGATGTTTTGCCAGTTTGGCATGTGCTGAAAGAGATAATGATATTTAGATGATCTTACTTTAACTTACTTTACTGAAACTTCTCTTAATTTAACTTACTTTAACTTATTTAACAAAACTTACTGTAGGTGCATCTTGCACTTCTCCCACATACAGGCTCTTCAGGTATCTGCTCACTTTCTCTTTGTCATTATGAAAGGCCATCCAAGCATCCTGGTTAAAAAGGAAAAAAAAACAGTTGAACTTGGTCCTGTTCCCCCCTGTGCACAAGTGGACTGTGACGTCATAAGGAGAAATACATTGAACTGTTTTGCCAAACCAGTGTGCTGTCAGAATTACACTGGACCGAAAGTGCAAAAATTGGCCAGGAGACTGCACTGAATGGGAGCTGCAACTAGTGATTCACAGAAGTTTGTGTCCAGGTGATGTCATAATCTATAGACAGCTCTGTGGATAGACCAGCATTTTTTCAGATTTATTTTCCCTAGCCTTTGGCTGTCCCCAGTCTACCTACAAGGCAGCAGCTTTGTGTGTGACTTCATCTGGTCCCTACCCTTTGACCCGTCTGATGTGGAGACCCCACCAGTAGCTGTGCTGCCATCGGCATAGCTGTTGGGGTGACTGGAGCACACAGCTGACACACAGCAGAGGGGGCACAAATGGACTGAGGGAACAGACAGCTAAACATATCCCTCACAACTGCCACATTTTTGAGCCATTGTGACACAGTGGCCCACGCAGGCAAACATCTACACAAGGCATGTAGGAGTCAAAGACAAGATACATCTAGACACAGCGACTTCCTGTGAACACATTAATGGAACAACCGTGAGAATGAAGAAGATGGTAAAGAAGAAGAAAAAAACATCTAATAGTGTTTGTCATTATCATTAAATTAAAGAAGTGAATGAGACAGTGGATCTAATGGTGAATAAGACAGTGTGTCTGATGGTGAATGAGGCAGTGGGTCTGATGATGAATGAGACAATGTGTTTGATGGTGAATGAGACAGTGTCTGATGGTGAATGAGACAGTGTGTCTGATGGTGAATGAAGCACAGTGAATCTGATGGTGAATGAGACAGTGGGCCTGATGATGAATGAGACAATGTGTCTGATGGTGAATGAGACAGTGTCTGATGGTGAATGAGACAATGTGTTTGATGGTGAATGAGACAATGTGTTTGATGGTGAATGAGACAATGTGTCTGATGGTGAATGAGGCAGTGGGTCTGATGGTGAATGAGACAGTGTGTCTGATGGTGAATGAAGCACAGTGAATCTGATGGTGAATGAGACAGTGGGTCTGATGATGAATGAGACAATGTGTCTGATGGTGAATGAGACAATGTGTTTGATGGTGAATGAGACAGTGTCTGATGGTGAATGAGACAGTGTGTCTGATGGTGAATGAGACAGTGTGTCTGATGGTGAATGAAGCACAGTGAATCTGATGGTGAATGAGACAGTGTGTCTGATGGTGAATGAGATAATGTGTTTGACGGTGAATGAGACAGTGTCTGATGGTGAATGAGACAATGTGTTTGATGGTGAATGAGACAGTGTCTGATGGTGAATGAGACAGTGTGTCTGATGGTGAATGAGACAGTGGGTCTGATGGTGAATGAGGCAGTGGGTCTGATGGTGAATGAGACAGTGTGTTTGATGGTGAATGAAGCACAGTGAATCTGATGGTGAATGAGACAGTGGGTCTGATGATGAATGAGACAATGTGTCTGATGGTGAATGAGACAGTGTCTGATGGTGAATGAGACAATGTGTTTGATGGTGAATGAGACAGTGTCTGATGGTGAATGAAGCGCAGTGAATCTGATGGTGAATGAGACAGTGGGTCTGATGATGAATGAGAGAATGTGTCTGATGGTGAATGAGACAGTGTCTGACGGTGAATGAGACAATGTGTCTGATGGTGAATGAGACAGTGTCTGATGGTGAATGAGGCAGTGGGTCTGATGGTGAATGAGACAGTGTGTCTGATGGTGAATGAAGCACAGTGAATCTGATGGTGAATGAGACAGAGGGTCTGATGATGAATGAGACAATGTGTCTGATGGTGAATGAGACAATGTGTTTGATGGTGAATGAGACAGTGTCTGATGGTGAATGAGACAGTGGGTCTGATGGTGAATGAGACAGTGTGTCTGATGGTGAATGAAGCACAGTGAATCTGATGGTGAATGAGACAGTGTGTCTGATGGTGAATGAGATAATGTGCTTGATGGTGAATGAGACAATGTCTGATGGTGAATGAGACAGTGTGTCTGATGGTGAATGAAGCTCAGTGAATCTGATGGTGAATGAGACAGTGGGTCTGATGGTGAATGAAGCACAGTGAATCTGATGGTGAATGAGACAATGTGTCTGATGGTGAATGAGACAGTGTCTGATGGTGAATGAGACAGTGTGTCTGATGGTGAATGAGACAGTGTGTCTGATGGTGAATGAGACAGTGTGTCTGATGGTGAATAAACCAGTGGGTCTGATGGTGAATGAGGCAGTGGGTCTGATGATGAATGAGACAGTGAGTCTGATGGTGAATGAGACAATGTGTCTGATGGTGAATGAGACAGTGTGACTGATGGTGAATGAGACAGTGGTGATAAATGAGACAGTGGGTCTGATGGTGAATGAGACAGTGTGTCTGATGGTGAATGAGACAGTGTGTCTGATGGTGAATGAGACAATGTGTCTGATGGTGAATGAAACAGTGTGTCTGATGGTGAATGAGACAGGGTGTCTGATGGTGAATGAGACAATGTGTCTGATGGTGAATGAGACAATGTGTCTGATGGTGAATGAGACAGTGTGTCTGATGGTGAATGAGACAGTGGATCTGATGGTGAATGAAACACAGTGAGTCTGATGGTGAATGAGACAGTGTGTCTGATGGTGAATGAGACAATGTGTCTGATGGTGAATGAGACAGTGAATCTGATGGTGAATAAAACACAGTGTGTCTAATGGTGAATGAGACAATGGGTCTGTTGGTGAATGAGATATCAGGTATGATGGTGAATGAGACAGTGGGTCTGATGGTGAACGAGACAGTGAGTATGATGGTGAATGAGACAGTGAGTATGATGGTGAATGATACAGTGTGTCTGATGGTGAATGAGGCAGTCGGTCTGGTGATAAATTAGATAGTGGGTCTGATGGTGAATGAGACAGTGGATCTGTTGGTGAATGAGATAGTAGGTATGATGGTGAATGAGACAGTGAGTATGATGGTGAATGAGACAGTGGGTCTGATGGTGAATGAGGCAGTGGGTCTGGTGATAAATGAGATAGTGGGTCTGATGGTGAATAAGACAGTGGATCTGTTGGTGAATGAGATAGTAGGTATGATGGTGAATGAGACAGTGAGTATGATGGTGAATGAGACAGTGGGTCTGATGGTGAATGAGACAGTGAGTATGATGTTGAATGATACAGTGGGTCTGATAGTGAATGAGACAGTGTGTCTGATGGTGAATGAGACAATGGATCTGATGGTGAATGAAACACAGTGAGTCTGATGGTGAATGAGACAGTGAGTATGATGGTGAATGAGACAGTGTGTCTGATGGTGAATGAGACAGTGAATCTGATGGTGAATAAAACACAGTGTGTCTAATGGTGAATGAGACAATGGGTCTGTTGGTGAATGAGATAGTAGGTATGATGGTGAATGAGACAGTGGGTCTGATGGTGAATGAGACAGTGAGTATGATGGTGAATGAGACAGTGAGTATGATGGTGAATGAGACAGTGTGTCTGATGGTGAATGAGGCAGTGGGTCTGGTGATAAATGAGATAGTGGATCTGATGGTGAATGAGACAGTGGATCTGTTGGTGAATGAGATAGTAGGTATGATGGTGAATGAGACAGTGAGTATGATGGTGAATGAGACAGTGGGTCTGATGGTGAATGAGGCAGTGGGTCTGGTGATAAATGAGATAGTGGGTCTGGTGATAAATGAGACAGTGAATCTGATGGTGAATGAGACAGTGGATCTGATGGTGAATGATATAAGTGATTCAAACAACATAAGAAAAAGCATTTAGATAACCCATCTAATACAGTATAAACTATGTTAAAAGTTTTACCGCTAACACTACTTTGTCTCTGAATTATTTACCGTGGCATCCTCTCCTGCATAATGATTCATAATCCTAGCACCTCCAGGATGTCTCCTGGCGAATTCCGTCACATTGTAAGCTTTCCCGTTTATCAGCAGCCACTGGTCATCTTGCTTGTTGTGCTTCTTCAGTTCCTCAAACTGTATGGGTGTATCAGAGGATGTGTAAGCTGCAGATGTGTTGCTCTCCTCCAGTGTTTTAGCACCTTTACCCATGTTTTCATTAACTCTTGTTACACCATACAACAGTTCATGTGGCACATTTAGGAGCCAACAAGCCACATGAGCTGGCTTGTCAGGGAAAGTCTGTATTATCCTGAAAATTAAAAAAAAAAATTTATTTATTCTTTCAAACCAATCCCTCTAGACTGGTATATTTATGGATTACTTGCTACTTGTTTAAAATAAATCACTGACTGGAGGTCTGCAAGGAAGAATGGATAAGAGCACTCTCTTTTAAACATTGGGTGTGCTGATGATGAGGTAGCGGGTTCAACACTTGCACGGGTCAGTTGGACTAAAATGCTGATTTCTTGTCCTTGACTTGGGAATGTAAATTACAAGCACCTCAAAAGTCAGAGTGGGTTTGTCTGATGGCAGGGGACACTGGTAATAGGGAAAGCTAATCCACATGCAAAGATAAGTGCACTTCGCAGCAGTGGCAACTACAAGTAGTAGCACAGGTGTGAACTATGGTTGAGTTCAAAGTGAGCAAATGAAAAAAAAATGTCACAGATTACAGATCTGCAGCAGCAGTGTCTAGACTCGACTCCATTCCATAAGGTGTGGCCAGATTACAGATCTGCAGCAGCAGTGTCTAGACAGCATGCCATAAGGTGTGGCCAGATTACAGATCTGCAGCAGCAGTGTCTAGACAGCATGCCATAAGGTGTGGCCAGATTACAGATCTGCAGCAGCAGTGTCTAGACTACATGCCATAAGGTGTGGCCACATTACAGATCTGCAGCAGCAGTGTCTAGACTACATGCCATAAGGTGTGGCCACATTACAGATCTGCAGCAGCAGTGTCTAGACTACATGCCATAAGGTGTGGCCAGATTACAGATCTGCAGCAGCAATGTCTAGACAGCATGCCATAAGGTGTGGCCAGATTACAGATCTGCAGCCTCCCCTGATGTGTCTCCACCTTGACGTGGTGGGGGAGCTTGCGTGTCCCATCGACCCCATTTGCTTGCCGATGGATGAAAAACTACATATAGGACAGCTTATGGGATAGGGACCATACTAAGAGAGACACAATCTGCTGCTCTGCAGGTAGACTGAGGATAGCAGTTAAAAATTTAAATCAGGTGCACGAAGGCAGAAGTTCTTGGTCCGGACAAAACTCTGTCGAGGGCTGTGGCTGAACACCTCTAAGCCACAAACCCTCGGATCTGAGAGTCGGGCCAATACCCACCTACCGAAAAAGAGGGGCGTGATCTGAGCAAGCTACATGCTCAGGTCTGATACATGTTCGAAGGCTCTCAGCTGGGGGATATGAGAGATTCCCGGATGAGAGAGCCAGGCCGTTTCTCGTTCACTGCTGCACGAAGGTAAGGTGCTGAGCCGGCAGCACATGTAGCCTACCTCGTGAGCGAGTACAAAAAGTCAGAAAAGTGCCCCAGTCGAAGGAAATGGTTACGAAAACTGTCTGAATCTAACTCATAGAAAGTGTAGACAAAAGTGGAAGAACGTCTCAATGACGCGAAATGGAAAGCACGGTGAGCGAACCTATTGCGTGGTCTGAAGTCAAAAGAAAAAGCTTACCGAGTGGATGTCGCTCGCAGTCTGACCGCTCCTGGTGTGTGCTAGAGCGATCAGTGGCAAGCGATATGCCCAACACATGGAAGTGAGGAACTAAAGCAGCCATGAGCAGGACGTGGCAACTCCTCGGGTGAGCCCAGTCTCAGAGCAATATGTGCCGGCTCTGCAATTATGGAAGCCTCCTTGGATAGCGAGGGAATGCCTATGGTCTGCCCCTGCCTTCCCTTGAGGGCCGATCGCGATGTCGTTGATCGTTCTATCTTGACCAGCTGAGATGTTGGCGACATCACAACAGTCTAACGTGCCTTGAAACCAGAGGAAGGCTAACCTCATTAAAAAATGCCCGCCGGAAGACGGAAGTGTCATCCTACGGGTGGCAAACTAAAAATTGACACTACGCAATTACGTCCTGAGTGAAATGTCTCGTCCGAATGTCTCTCGTGCTAGGAACAGCTCTGACTACGTAGTTTCCGAATGCCGCTCTTGTTCGGAACAGCTCTGACTAGGTAGTTTTCCGAATGTCTGTTGTGCCTGGAACAGCTCTGACGGGCGCAACGACAAGCACATGTCCGAAAACTCGCTGAGTGGATACCGTCTGCAAACCTGTCTGGTATGTGCGGGAATGGCCCGGGGCAAACGAAAATGACCAATATATTGAAGTGAGGATTTAAAGCAGCCATGAGCAGGACGTGACAATTCCCTCGGTGAGCCCAGAACCAGGGCGCTATGTGTCGGCCCTGCAACTATGGAAGCAACCTTGGATGGCGGAAAATGCTATGGACTGTCCCTGCCTTCCTTTGAGGGATGACCGTTGTCTTCGACCGTTCAACCTTGGCCAGCTGGGTTGTAGATGGCACCACAAAAGTGAGAGTCTCCCAGGAATGCTACCTGGTCAAAAAAGCACGCTGTAGTCGGATGTGTTGGCCTACGGGTTTCGGCCCAAGGGCGCATAACAGACACCGCAATCACATCTGAAAAAACACTCCGGATGAACGAAAAGAAGAAGAAGAAGAAGAGATCTGCAGCAGCAGTGTCTAGACTACATGCCATAAGGTGAGGCCAGATTACAGATCTGCAGCAGCAGTGTCTAGACTACATGCCATAAGGTGTGGCCAGATTACAGATCTGCAGCAGCAGTGTCTAGACAGCATGCCATAAGGTGTGGCCAGATTACAGATCTGCAGCAGCAGTGTCTAGACTACATGCCATAAGGTGTGGCCAGATTACAGATCTGCAGCAGCAGTGTCTAGACCACATGCCATAAGTCGTGGCCAGATTACAGATCTGCAGCAGCAGTGTCTAGACCGCATGCCATAAGGTGTGGCCAGAGTGTCTAGACAGCATGCCATAAGGCGTGGCCAGATCATGTTAGTTAGGTTATCTTTCATGGTGACCTGAACAATTTTCTATGTACATTAATTTTGGACATCTTTTGTGGTGATCTGAACAATTTTCTATGTACATTAATTTTGGACATCTTTTGTGGTGATCTGAACAATTTTCTATTTACATTAATTTTGGACATCTTTTGTGGTGATCTGAACAATTTTCTATGTACATTAATTTTGGACATCTTCTGTGATGATCTGAACAATTTTCTATGTAAATTAGTTTTGGACATCTTTTGTGGTGATCTGAACGATTTTCTGTGTAAGCAAATTTAGGACATCTTTTGTAGTGATGTGAACAATTTTCTATGTATGTTAATGTGTTCAATGATGTTACCATTTATATGCTGCTACACACATTTAGATCAAAGAGGGCACTATGGAGTTTGTGCACTGTGCTAAAATTCTCCTTGTGTGATCTACTGGAGGGGACGGGTGTATTTATGGAGACATCTGTGTGCCATGAAACTATTCCTCACAAACAAATGAATTCTTCTCATGCTACAACAGCACCACATCTTGAATACCCTTGGCCATTTCTCATCATAATTATTGATACTGATGTGCTTTCAGGGCTAGTGAGGTGTGCAGTTTCATAATATTCTGTTACATTGAGTCCAGGGTTTGACATCAGCTGCAGACTGCTTTGTGTTGATTTTGATCTTATGAGGTGTTATCCATTCAGAAATCACTGGCAAACTTCAGAACTAACATCGCCTAGTACATCAATCAATCAAAAGGTTGGCTGCAATGGATTTCCAACACTGTCTGTCTCTCGCCCTGACTGTACATTCTGTAAGACTGATGTTCGTCCACCTCTTGATGTTATCTTCCCACTTGTATCGTCGTCTACCTCTTGCTCGCTTGACCTCAACCTTGTCCTCCAATAAGGTTTTTATAAGAGGATCATGTCTCTTAATGTGGCCAAAATATTTAACTTGCCTCCTCTTTATTTCTTTCATCAACTCTCTCTTCATTCCCAGTTTTTCTAGAACCTCTGCATTTGATTTACAACTGTGTCTAAGTCACACACAGTCAACAAATGCTGGGGTTCACCGCAACATCCTGTAAAGGACATACAGCTACCCGTGTTTAAAACATGTGCTTGCACAATAAAGCATTACTGGCCACTGGCATGTATGAAGGATTCTGTTTTGTAGTTCAATATTGACACTTTGTCATGCAAGCAAATTCTGCTTCTCTCTAAAGGCAGTTTTTGCTATTCTAATTTGAATGTTAATCTCACAATGTACAACATCCACTATCCTTTTGTCTAAATAGGAAAAAAAAACACACACTTTGTTCAAAGTTTTGTCCACCTAATCTTCACATGAATGCTTTTGACATTTTTATCTTCAGACAATACAATTTAGTTGAATTATTCATTTTAATTCATGGCTGGTTGGAGTTGGCAGCTAAGGTTTTTCAACCGAATGGGGAAGCCAGCCTCAAGATGAACTCTCCTTTATTGCCTATTATGGCTGGTTACAGTGTGTTACTATTCTTTACTTCTCTTAAGAGTCCTGGTAACATGTAGGCATAGACAAGTACCAGTGAATCAAAGGTGAGGAAGTGACTCAGGCACTGGAAAGGACATATACTGAAAAAACCTGAGATTAGTATAACTGGAAAGTTCTTTGTCTGGAATCCTTAGGGCAATGAAATAAAAGAAAGCCTAAAACCTTATGGAAAAGAGAAGCAGAGACAGAAATGAATAATATGAGGAGGACATGAGCTGCATGAGATAGCAAAAGACAGGATAGTTCTGGTTGAGGGATAATGCTTCCTTCAATGGGGGACCAAGAGCACAAGAAGAAAGCTTGTCTTAGTTAACCATTGATGTAGCTCGTGTTACTTCCACAACCATAGCCTGGTAATCTACACATGTGATTGCATCATCATGTAGTCCATTTGCTTTAACCTCATATTTACTTCCTTTAACAGATTGTGCTGGTTAGCAGGGTAGGGGTATCCCTTATCAAAGGAAATGTAAGACCCCTCCTTTCCTCCGTTAGTCTATGGTACACCCTTGAGTAAGGTGGAGTACCTGTTTATCCCCCCCCCCCCCCCCACAAATCAGGGTTACATGAAGCAATGGAAGCAGGTGGTGGATGGAGTATAAAAGTTTGGAAAGAACAATAATAGAGGGATATATGCCCAGCAAGATAGGAAGAGGGAAGCCAAAGAGAAGATAGGTGCAGGGTGTGGCATATTCTCTTCAGATGGGTGTATCGGATGTGGGACATCTTGCTTATGACCGAGAAGTTTTCTGGACGGTTGTTATGGGAGTCAGGTTCTGCTAGGGATATGCTACTGAATGAATGAACAGATTGTGACATAATACTTTCAGAATGTGCACTATAAAATCCTTGGGAGAGCACACATCCCTGATGCATCCCCTGTTGGACATGTGCTGGGTTAGTATTTCCTTAACTCATTCTTTTTTCAGATCTCCTTTTGATAGTCCATGTTGTGTGGCATTGGAGATCATCTCTGTCCACTGTCTTATGTCTTGTGTACTGCCAATCATTTCAGATACTGATGTTCCTTCATGCCATGATGTTCAACTGTCAAGCATCATCTCACTTGGTCTTCCCCTGCCTCATCTCCCCTCAAACTTTCCCGTTGTGACGGCATACTCCAGCTTTCCCCTTCTCATGACATGCCCCATGAATAAGAACTCTATTCCTCATGTTGATTGGCAAAGATAAATCTGTCCCAGATAAATACTACATGAACCCTCTCTGGTGTAGTCATTAAGTGCACTTTTCCTGTTCTAAGAAACAAAATGACCCTCCCTCATTCTGCCTGAGACAGTCATTAAGGTAACATTCATTGGTCCACATATTTATTACTGCAAAATGACAACTTGAGGATCAGAAAGTGCTAACAAATGAAACAAATAAGTGTAGGATGTGTTGCTTGGTATCATATGTAAGTGAGTAAAAGTAAGAGACATTTTCACAAGCTGTGAGACATATTAGGTATGTTGTATTAACTCTATACTTGTACTGACAAACTGACGCTCAGTGGATGAAGGGGTCAATATCACACCAAATGCCTTTACTTCCTTGGGCGATTCCTGCTACCAATGTTAAGAAGGGTTGACTTACGGTCTTTTCAGTCTTCTATCCCCCATTGGAGCATAGGTTCTCAACCTTTTCTTGTCAAGCACTTCTACCCTTTCAAGTTCAAGTTCAGTATTTGAAACAAGATGTTCCGGTCCCATTCAACCATCAAATTCTTGATTGGTTATAATTAGGGCCCCTAAGGTGTATCTATTTCTGCTTGCGTAGATTGGGCTGTGATTTCGCTACCTAGAGTCTACGTTTTCTGTCTTGGTATGAATTTAATCTGTGTTTTTGGTTTACACGTCTGGTAAGGATCGCACTCTTGTAAGATCTGGTGTTGTTGGATTTCCACCCCGTCTTATGGTGTACTTCTTTCAGGGAGTGTTTTACCAGTAGTCATCCCTTTTGTGACTCCATCTATTTCTTGGTCTCAGATTCGGTCTTGTTCTATCATCGAATCTTTGTGGTTCTTCATTTCTTTGAAATTGGGTGTCCTGGACGGCTTGATACCTCAACCATCCTGTGCTGTCTCCTGTATTTCTATGCCCTTCCCATGTCTGTACATGTCTCACAGATTGTACGGGCAACCCTAGTGCTGATACTTCTACTGACATGTTCACATATTCTAGGCCACACAATAATGAGTTGGGGTGGCCAGTTCCTTTTCTCATTACCTCCATTCCCAGAAAATTATCTAATACTCATTCTATAAAACTGAGTCGACTGCACTGCTGTACTGATTGGAAAACAAGAATTCTGCCACACTGAGGCCATGTCTGGGTAAGCTATCAGGGCTCACATACATTTGTGATCACTTAACACATCTGCTCTACTATTCTGTAAGATTAAAAGTGTGTTCTGAAGCACTCAATAAGTGGGATTTTCATAAACATACATAGGTGAATAGTTGTACCTTGAAGTCACTATAACACTAAAATAAATTAGCATATGATAATTACTGGGCAAAATCTTATAGAAATGTTGATTCCTGTGCCAAAATGTAGTTTATGTGCATATAGTGTGCTAACATATGGTTTCCTGCATGCAGTGTACCATAATGTGGTATTCCTGTATGCTGTGTACCAAAATGCCAGTTTCCTATGTGCAGTGTACCAAAATGCTGGTTTCTACATGTGTTATTTCTTGCTAGCAAACTGAGTATTATTGAAATATTTTGGTCACTTGAAACATCATGAAAGTTTGGAGAGAACAATAATGGAGGGGTTATGCCCAGGAAGAGAGGAAGAGGAAGGTCAAAGAGAAGATGGGTGCAGGATGGAGCGGATGATCTCCAGATGGGTGTATTGGACGTGGGACATCATGGTTATGACCAAGTTTTCCAGAAGGTTGTTATGGGAGCGAGGTTCTGCAAAGGACATGCTACTGAACGAATGAATTTTAGTGTAACATGCCTGAGGAATGATGAAAGTAACAAAAGCGAGGTTGCAGGTGTGGGGTCGGAGTAAGGCAGATGTGGGGCCAGGGAGGTTAATTAAGAAGTCCCAAGTGAATGGGGGAACCCCAAGACAGTGGTATTGTAGAGCACGCACGCCAAGATTAAATTACTGGTGGGAAGGTGAAACGTGCTAGTAGACGAATAGACAAAGGAAAACCGAAAAAGGTAATGATCATGGGAATTAGTAATTGGGGTCAGGGGTAAAATGGAGTCCCATGGGGAGGGGGGGGGGTGTCCAGAGGAAGCGGATAAAAAGAAAAGAAATTGATGGATCTGGGATAATTGGAGTTTTGGGGAAGTTAGGGGAAACTTCACCAGGGGAGTTAGACATGGGCGAGTGAGGAAAACGTGGCCCAAAAGGATAGACTCAGGAGAGTTGGTTATCCTCGGTCTGAGAGTTAGGCGTAACAGCTCATTTTATCGCGATGTTATAAAGGCATGTAGAAGGCAATGTTGTATTAAGGATTAACACCTAAAGATGATGTATAATGTTCAATGAAACTTCCTGGAATAATGTTATACATGTCATCATGTTCATCTATAATTAAACGAAGTTGTGTGTGCAAACCAGTGTTCTGGAGTGACTACAAGTAGTTGTGGTTCAGTAGTCCGGCCTATTTGGTGATGTGTGTTGTCTATGACTGAGTCACCCTGCACCATGTGAGAAAACCCAGGTCAATGAGGTCTTTTTGGTGACTGCCGAGTCCATTGACGATGAACTGCGGTTTTCGTGGATGAATTTCGTGTTGGCATTCTGGCGGCAGCATTATGCACAGTGTGCTTGTGCAGGCTGGTGCATTGCCAAGACTCCTGTCTATTCCACTTTTCACATTGGACAGTGTGGAGCATTTTGTGTGATATTCACTGGCACAGGAATAGAGCATAATGGGGACGACCCGTTGCCGTGAAGTTGGAACCTCGACTAACTAACACCCTGCACTCCTCAGTTATATAGTCATTATATACGGACCCTAGACAACAGCCAATGTCTGCCTGTTGCAGGGGATTGAGACATCTAGGCTTAACTGATTAAATGTCATGGAGTGATTAATCATCTCAAGCAACTTCCTGTATCTGCCAAAATGTTGTCTTTGCATTATAATACGTGTCTGCTACCATATTAACAACATTTAAGTCATAACTGTGACAGACCCCTACTTCCCATTTTCCACCATCCATTTTTGTTTGGCCCAAACCTACTTTTTGTTTGGGCTGCATCTGTTAAACAACATGGCTTCACCCTGAAACTTGTCACACTATTATTGCTGTCAACAATGTACTCTTGTTGTCCAGGTTTTGTTGGTACAATGTACTCTTGTTGTCCAGGTAATTTTGGTACAATGTACTCTTGTTGTGCATGTGTTACTGGTAAAATGTACTCTTGTTGTCCAGTACATTGTTGGTACAATGTACTCCCGTTGTCCATGTTTTGTTGGTACAATGTACTCTTGTTGTCCAGGTTTTGTTGGTACAATGTACTCTTGTTGTCCAGGTATTTTTGGTACAATGTACTCTTGTTGTCCATGTGTTACTGGTAAAATGTACTCTTGTTGTCCATGTTTTGTTGGTACAATGTACTCCCGTTGTCCATGTTTTGTTGGTACAATGTACTCTTATTGTCCAGGTTTTGTTGGTACAATGTACTCTTGTTGTCCAGGTTTTGTTGGTACAATATACTCTTGTTGTCCATGTTTTGTTGGTACAATGTAATCCTGCTGTCAATGTTTTGTTGGTATATTGTACTCCCGTTGTCCATGTTTTGTTGGTACAATGTACCCTTGTTGTCCAGGTTTTGTTGGTACAATGTACACTTATTGTCCAGGTTTTGTTGGTACAACGTACTCTTGTTGTCCATGTTTTGCTGGTACAATACACTCTTGTTGTCCAGGTTTTGTTGGTACAATGTACTCATGTTGTTCATGTGTTGTTGGTACAATGTACTCTTGTTGTCTAGGTTTTGTTGATACAATGTACTCTTGTTGTCCAAGTTTTGTTGGTACAATATACTCCCATTGTCCATTTTTTGTTTGTACAATGTACTCTCATTGTCCATCTGTTGGTACAATGTACTATTGTTGTCCATGTTTTGTTGGTACAATGTACTCCCATTGTCCATGTTCTGTTGGTACAATGTACTCTCAATTTCTCTCAAACTCTCAATTTCGGAAGCCTCATTATGTTCAACTCCTACCCTGAGAACCGCTAGCGAGTAGATCACAGGACCGGGGAGGACACTGTCATATGCCGACGATGTTTTAGTGTACCATCAGGGTAAGGATAGAGATCAGGTTGCTGTGGAACTACAAACCGAACTCAATCGCTTAAGTACTTGATGTGTTGAAGCTGGGGTATTGGTCAACCCAACAAAGGCAACAGTGACATGGTTCTCTTTGAATAACCATATTATCAACACTCTAACACCAACTGTAAATCTGTGTTCAGAGACTGTGGAAAGAATGCAGGCAATGAATTACCTGGGGATACATTTTGATCAAAGCCTTGCTTATAATGAGCACATAGACCAGGTGATAACAAAGGCCAAGCGGGGTTTGGTGGTGATGCGGGTGATGGCGGCAGCAAACTGTGAGCAGCGCCTCCTATGTCTTCTATACGAGGGACTGGTCATGTCTGTTTTTGAGTATGCAATGGCGATCCTGACTCTCAGCCATAAGCAGATAGAAAGGTTGGAAAGGATACAGAATGAAGCTATGCGCATTATCCTTGGATGTACACGAGATACAGGGCGATGTGCTACCTTCTTGATTTTCCAACCATTGAAGACAGAATACAAATTTGCACGGCACGTGCCTACCTCAGAGTTAACGCAAACACACAACATCCACTGCATAGTAAAATTAGGAAGGTGAAGGGCAACAGGTTAAAAAGAGGAAAGTCATGGATGGGTCAAGCCGAAGACATTCTTCCACAGGTATGTGCACTTGAGGACTTAGAACCTGGCGAGGAGTGGGTACAAGTGCCAACAGATTTCTGTACGTCCTTTTTTGTTTGCATCCAACTATTCAGAAAATGCAAACAAGAAAATCCGGCTGCTGTGGAGGTGGAAGTACAAGCACTGATTTTCGAGAATTCATTAGACGGTGACGCTGTCATCTACACAGATGGGTCGGTCATCCAACATGTGAGAAGCTCATGGGCCTTTACGGCTCAGGCCGGAGGGAGAATTGTGAAGGAGGACTCTGGTGCTTTTGTTGAGACCACAAGTAGCCTGACTATGGAAGTGGTGCTTTTGTTGAGACCACAAGTAGCCTGACTATGGAAGTCATGGCAGTAAGTAAAGCAATAACATGGCTTGAGACACAGACATTCACTAGGGCATGTTTCCTTAGCGACTCAATGAACATGCTCAAGAGGATAGAGATGGGGTGGATACGAAGAGAAGGGTTGCTGTCTCTGGAGCGGTCTCGGCTGGCAAAGATTAGTTTCATCTTCGTGCCAGGGCATGCAGGAGTACAAGGAAATGAGCGGGCTGACAAGCTCGCAGGTAAGGCTACTGTGGAGGGAGGACACGCCATGGACCAGGCTGACATTCTGAATGCTCTATGAGAAGTAAGACTTTTGCGAGAACCAAGTGATGACTGTGAATCTACAACCATGGTCAGACTGCGAGAACAGAAATTAAAAGAGGTGTGGCCAAACAAGAACACTACCCAGGAAGCCAAAGAAGATTGATAAACCAACACAGAACTGGTGTCGTTAGCCGCTACACGCTGCAGGATCTGCTGAAGAGGGAATCCGAGCATTTATGGACTGAATGGTTCGATGTGCAATGAGGATCTGTCAACTAACTAACTAACTCTCAATTTCCATATGTTGTTGGTACAATATACTCCTGGTGTCCATGTTTTGTTGTACAATGTACTCTCATTGTCCATGTTTTGTTGGTAAATGAAGCGTTTTATTAAGTCAATCCTCTTGACTTTACACCCCCGTCCCTTAATTGCTTTCTGAACAACCGGCACTCATATGTGTATGAAACCAGTGCAAGATAGCCTGCTGTCACACTGCCAGCAGCTGTTTTGAATATGGTATACTATGCAGGATTTAATCGGTACCCCCTTTTATAACATACATCTAAAAACGATATCTATGCAGAATTAAATCAAGATGGATGCTAAGTATATTATATAATAGAACATATACTGTATCTAGTTTTCAGAAGGGGTGTACCATCAGGGTAAGGATAGAGAACATATATATATATATATATATATATATATATATATATATATATATATATATAATAGAACATATATTGTATCTAGTTTTCAGAAGGGGTACCGTTGAACATGATAATAATGATAGAATTTATATTGAAAGCAAAATAAGTAAAAGTTGCACATTTGGGTGCTCCAAGCTCGATCACATACGGAGAATCATAGCACAGTGCACCATGCTAACATTAATAGTTACTTTACTAATATTTAATAACATTAACAACGACTCACTGAGAAGACTTGACTACCAGTTCGGAGAACATTGACTATATTTACACTGTTACTGTTAGTCTTACAGTAACTTAATTACTAAACTTAACTATAGTAACTATACTAATATATAGTAAATTCTGTCTACCTTAATTAATTTACTATAGCCTCCTATAGTGAATGTAGGAGGAGGAGTACCTTATCTAACCCACCTAGTTAAAAATAATAAAAATTTTCCAAGCAATACAATGCATTTTGGCGCTAGCAGTCAGCAGCAATTCAAACAAGTGTACAGTCTCAGTACTGTACAGAGCAGTCTAATTTAATAATAACTATAGTAAATTTATAGTCTAAGTCTACACTTACTAAAACTTAAGAAACAAGCACACTTGACAAAAGCCGGGACAAGTGATAAGTGATACCAAGTAACGCCGTGTTTGTGTGCCTGTCCTGTTTCTACATCAATTACACGCAGTACGAGTACGAGTGCTGCAGCAGGGAGGACACACTCGTTGAATTGATAACAACACAGCCCTCGCCGGGCAGGCTCGACACTCGTGTCAGTGGCAATAATCGTGCCCGATCTCAGACTCGACTCTTGCATTCTGTCGCACACTTCAAAGATGTCGTTTTCCAGTCATCCGTGAACATCTGATTTTTATATCAAACAACACACCACCACGGACGAGAGCATCAGCAAATCAACGCAGAAATGGCACAATGCACAGTTTTACGCTGATGGATCTTTCCATGGTGGATGTCGGATCAACTATGAACTAACTCCACGGGAGTTCGATTAAGTTCGATTACTGCTATGTGTTGTGTCAGTTTTGCTGTAAAGCTGTGTTGTTTGTACCTTTGGAAGACGGGATTTCAGCCCGACATTTTTGTTTGAGTCTCTCTCTCTCTCACTTTCTCTCTCTCTCACTTTCTCTCTCTCTCTCTCCCTCTCTCTCTCTCCCTCTCTCTCTCTCTCTCTCTTTCTCTCTCTCTCGCTTGTTTTATTCGTTCGCTCTGAACTCCAGCGTAGTCCATACACGTGCCACTACTACTTGTAATAGGCCTACTACCAAGGAGTGCACTCGGCTGATTGTTTTTGCATGTCGATTAGTTTTCCCTATTGCCAGTGTCCCTCGCCATCAGGCCAACTTACCCCAACTTCTCAAGTACTTGTAATTTACGTCCATAAGTCAAGGACGAGAAGTCAACATTGAAGTCCAACTGACCCGTTTGTGGAACGAACCCCCTACCGCGGTCACCGGAGACAGTTTATTCCTGAGCGGGTTAAACCTGTCGACCTCGTCTTCTCTCTCCGACACTACATTACCACCGTGCCCCTTGCCGAATGTCGTCGGCATCCATGTCCTGCACACATCTCGGTCATGGGTGCTCTGGATCAATGGATTGCACGATTTATTGCCTGGCATATTTCGCTGCATCTCGTCAGGCACATACTGCAGAAATCAACCAATGTAAAGTAAAATAAAGAATGCAAAGGTACAGTAAATGCTGCGTTTATACTGAGAACAGTAATTGAACGTTCTATAGAAGTAAACTAAGATTTACACCTTTGCTTTATTGACTACATAAAGAAAGGCTTTCTATAAAGTGAAACATGTCGACGTGATGAGGATACTTGAAGATCTACAAACTGATGGAAAAGACCTTAGACTTGTAAAAACCATTATTGGAAATAACAAGTTGCCGTAAGAATTGATAATGAAATAGGTCAATATTAATCAGTTTATTAAGAGAGGTGTGAGACAATGATGTGTTATGTCTCCAGATCTTTTTTCACTGTACAGTGGAAATGTTTTCAGAAATATAGAAGATATGGAAGGAATCAACATTGGGGGACGATGATATTAGATGAACATTAGATATACAGATGATACAGTCTTGATTGCAGACAATGAACAGGGCCTGCAACATTTAGAGGATACGGTTGTTGCACACAGTGAACAACTAGGGTTAGAATTGAATTGTAAGAAGACACATATTATGGTCGTCACTGGACAGAAGCAAATACTACAATGTGATATACAAGTAAATGGGCATATTCTTAAACAAGTACAGTTATCTCGGAACAGTCATAACATCTGATGGGAGATGCCTTGAAGAAATTAAAACAAGAATTGCCATTGCGAAGGTAGCCTTTTTGTCAGAGTCCGACAGTGGACAGCGATGCAGGGACATCGTGACGACCGCCAGGCGACTTAGCTCCCAGTAAGGGGTGCAACCACTTCGTTGCGCCGCCAGGCGAATGAGTTACCGGCCTGCGAGATCGCTGGCTGACCAGCGGTCAGGCCGCCAACGCAAGACGCACGACTGCCACGTGACGCCACGTCAGGCAGGAGGCAAGTGGCCTACCAGGTCCAGACAGCTCTGGGGACACGGAACAGGACGGACGTGTGAGAAAGGCATTGTGTGGTTTCTGTATTGAAAGGCGAGTGTCTGGACATCTTGCGAGTCAGACTTGTGACTGTATTGTGAATGTAAGTTGTAAAGTATTCATTATATGTAGTTGTGATCATCGTTCTGTATTTGATATGTTAATAAATCCACCAAACGATGTATCGTTGAGTCTTACGTCAAATCACGTTGTATTTGTACTGTCTCACACTAGTTAGGAAAGCGAGCCAAGTTTAAGACCCTGACATGTGTGAACGCGGAGGGCTCGTCCAGCTTTAATTTAGTTATTTGAACGTGAATAGCTTGTCCTTGTTGAACATTGAATTTAATTAGACTTAGATTTAAACTTAAATGTGATCATGGAAGGCTCATTTTGATTGTTACTACATTATTTAAACATGTGTAAGACCATTTGTAAAAGTACAATGCATACATTCTGTTTGATCCTGTAAGCGTGTAAAACATTTGTGATTTGTGAAACTTGTCACCGTTTTGACCTTGTCGACATTGTGATCTTGTCGCCATTTTGACCTTGTCGCCATCTTGTAAACTTGATGTCTATGTCCTTACCAAATGTCATCTTGATGTAAGTGATGTGTCATCAATGTTGTAGAGTGTTAAGATACTTGTAGATTGTCTTTGTGAATTGAGTTTGTGGAACGCGAAAAGTGTTTGGAAAGAAAGCAACGTGTATTGTAAAAAAAAAACTGTTGACGGACAAACTTACGACATACAAATTATACTCAACGCCATACAAACCTAATCAACACTTAGTGACAAGCAGGCACACAACAACAAATAGACGCTAATTTATCTTCTTCCAAAATAAAAGCAGGTTTTTCCGTACCATCCGAAACCTTGCCGTAGAGGTCATTTGTATTCGAAGTAGCGACCCTACAGTTCCTAGCCCGATTTTCAACCGTTCTTCACCGCATCCAGGGCACTTGAGTATACTTTTTCCTTTTCGTATACTATAAAAATGCATTTTTAGGCACATATCGTCCATATAAACAGATTGTAATTTGTTGATTACTAACCACTTATAACATATTGTGTGTGGCTGGTATTTCATTGACATTTTTCCATCATGTCTTCATTATTTGATTTCATTGATATGGGCATAAAGTTATAGTTACATGGTGAGGAACTAACACAGTGGAGTGAGCAGAAATACGCTGAATACCTACAAGTACAGGAAAAAGTGGCTGAGCGTGAAGAAAGAGCAGCTGAAAGGGCATTAAAACAGGCAGAGATGGCTGCCAAACAAGGAGAGGCAGAAACAGCCTTAAAGCAAGCAGAATTGGCTGAAAAGACAAAGCAAGCCGAATTAGAACTGACTGCAAAGCAAGCTGAGATAAATAGTGAGTTGAAAAAGGCAGAAATAGCAGCTCAGAGTAAAAGAGAAGAACTGGAGTTACAGTTAAAGATGAAACAACTTGACACTGAGACTGCGATTAACAAAGAGTATAAGAAATCTGAAAGACTGGAGAAAGAAAACCAGTATAAGAAATACCAAGGTATTGTACGTAATTATACCTCGGGTGACTGCATTGCAGCCTTTACCCAAAATTTTGAAACTTTAATGGAACATTATCAAGTTCCACTGTCTGAATGGAATATTGTGTATATGAGGAGTTTGTCAGGGGAACCTCTTAAAGTTATTGAAACCATCCCCAAAGACCTCAGGAAAGATTACCATTATCTGAAATCTAAGATTATGGCACATTTTATGTTAGATGAGGCCGGTTACAGAGAACAGTTCAGTAAATTGAGCCCAAAACCGACTCAAACGTTCTCTGACTACCTCTGCTTAGTCCGAGATATTTTCACCAAATGGACTTCAGCAGCCAAAATTGAGAAAAGTTATGAGAGATTGGAAGATCTAATCATTAGAGACAAAATTGTGTCATCTATTCCTTCAGCCTTTGCTAAATTTTTGTTAGAGAATGAATGCTCTAGTGTGGATGAGATTGAAAGACGTGGGTCGGCTTACTACACAGCCAACAAACATTGCTTTGCTACTGAAGATACTAACATTAACTTTGTAGCAGCGGCTAATTATGATAAACAAACCTATAGTAGGCAGAAATTTCGTAAGCCTACCTCTGAGAAATTTTATCATTGCATTCATTGTAATAAGTCTCATCATCCGAATGAGATGTGTGATAAAAACCCTGGGTATGAGAAGTACTTACAACACAAGGTAAATCAACGAAATCAGGAACGTGAAACCTTCAAGAGTGCGACTAAATGTTTTCTCTGTAAGGCGTTCGGACACCATCGGAATACTTGTAAGGGCAGGCAGATGATAAAAAAAGCAGGTGCCGCCTTGGATGACAATTCCACTTCTGAAGAAGAAGAGCCAGAGAAACATCCTGTGAACTCAGCACAGGCGTTTGACATATACGGCAAAAACACATGCTATGTTTGTAACACCTTCTTTGAAGATGGTATTTTAACATGCGGTCATACCATCCCTACTGCCAATGAAGAAGCTAATTTGGTAGTAGACTCAAAAGGCAAAATAATCATCCATCACGGATATGTAAATGGCGAACCGGCTACAGTCCTTCGCGATACGGGCAGTTCAATCATTGGCCTGAAAAGAACGTTCATATTGCCTACAGATTACACAGGCAGGCACGTAACATGTAGAACATTCTCAGGCAATATTGAAAGATACCCATTAGCATGGGCATATATTGATACACCTTTCCTCACTGGGAAAGTAAAGTGCGCTGCACTAACCAGTCCAGTTTGTGATATAATTATTGGTAATTTACCTGAGGTAAATGATAAACCTCATGACATAACATCTTCATGTAATGATGATACCATAACATCATCATCAAATGTCATCATTGAAAGTATCACACCACCTATTGATGTTAATGTAGCTAATGTAGCACTAAGTTCTCATGACATCATTGAAACTATTGTTCCATCATCATCATCTGATATCATTGAGTGTGTGAACGCAGTAACAAGAGCTACTGCTAGAGTGCAAGATGAAGTAAATCAAACTGAGGCGATACAATTGATCAGCCCAGTTTCACAACCTACTAACACCATGAAGGAAGCATTTGTAACAGCCCAAAAAGCTGATCCTTCATTGTCAAAATACTTTGACCTGATCGGCCGAAAGGCAAAAGTAACCAAAAATGCAAAATGGCATTTTGCTTTGAAAAATAACATACTCACTAGGTATTACACCAGAGGTGACAATACCACAGAGCAAACTGTTTTGCCAACTAGTTACCGCAAACAAGCCTTACATCTTGCACACGATATACCTCTTGCAGGACATATGGCATACGTTAAGACCAGATCAAGGTTATTGACACAATTTCACTGGCCAAAATTTTGCAATGACATCAAAGAATATTGCAGAAGTTGTGACACATGCCAGAAATTGATTAAAAAAGGTAAACACCCACAGGCAAAGTTACAAGTCACCGACTTAGCCAGTCGACCTTTTGAAAAGCTATCGGTTGACATAGTGGGCCCTCTCAGTCATACAACAACTAGAGGGAATAAATTTATTCTAACGTTGATTGATCAATGTAGTCGCTGGCCAGAAGCTATTCCGTTAAAGAACATAACTGCCAATGAAATAATGGAAGTGTTCTTCCATATTTTTTCTAGGATAGGGTTTCCAGATACTATCCAATCTGATAGGGGCACTCAATTTATTGCCGCATCCACCCAAGCTTTCACCAAAATGCTGGGAGTTAAGCAGTGTTTCAATTCCCCCTACCATCCTCACAGTAGCGGAGTAATAGAGAAGTTTAACGGGGATCTTAAGCACATGCTTGCAAAAGTGACGCAAGAACACCCCAACAACTGGGATGTATATCTACCAGCTATTCTTTTTGCTTATCGCGAGGTACCACATGCTAGTACCGGTTTCTCTCCTTTTGAACTTATCTATGGTGCCAAACCACGTGGCCCATTGACCATTTACCACCAAATGTTAACTGACTCTACACCAGTACTTAAACCCATATCATCATACTTATATGTGACATCATTGCGTGAAAGAATCATCAAATCTTGTGTTATTGCAAAGAATGCACTAAAACTATCTGGTGCTACTTATAGACAGTACGCTGACAAAGGTAATAGGACAATAACATTGACACCTGGACAGGACATTCTTCTTCTGCTACCTAGTGACAGACACCTTCTGACTGATTCTTGGCAGGGACCTTTTAAAGTGACAAGACAGATTTCACCTGTAGACTACGAGATCCTTATAAAAAACAAACACAAAATATTTCACATAAATATGCTAAGACCTTACTACAACAGAGACGACGAACAAGACAATACAGCTTGTACAGTGATAATAGATCACGAAGACGACGATGCTAGTGACGAAATTCCAACACCTGCATTAGACACGACAGACTGCTTGAAGGAGATCAAAATCAACCCAAATTTAACTCAAGCAGACACAGACAGTTGCAAACAACTTATACAACAGTACAACACCATCTTCTCCAACAACCCAGGACAAACAGAATTAATACAGCATCACATCGCACTAACATTAAACGCACCCATTAGATGCAGACCATACACCATCCCATTACATTACAAAGAACAGTTACATCAAGAAATCATCAACTTAGAGGAAAATAACATCATAAGACGATCCCAATCAGACTACTCATCTCCCATGGTCATAGTACGCAAAAAGGACAATACCATAAGACTGTGCATCGACTACCGAAAACTGAATAAAATAACTGTTCTAGATCTTGAGCCTATGGCAAACACTGACGATCTTCTGACAGAACTGACAGACGCTAGGTTCTTCACGACTGTAGACATGGTTAAAAGTTATTGGCAGATTGCTGTAGACGAACAGAGCAGACATCTGACAGCTTTCGCCTCACCTTGGGGACTGTACGAATGGTGCAAACTTCCATTTGGGCTAGTTAACGCCCCAGCCACATTCGTAAGTATGACACGACTACTGCTAAGAGACATTCCTAACATAATTTGCTATATTGACGACATATGCATTCACACAGAGACAATGACGGAGCACATTAAGACATTAGACCAAACATTTGAACGGATCAGACAGCACGGACTGACAGTGAAGCCGGCAAAAGTAGACATAGCCTACCAGGAAATATCATTCTTGGGTTACAAAATATCCAATGGCTTTGTCACGACAGACGATAAAATTGTGTCCAAGATACTAAAACTCTCACTTCCGACTACTAAGAAACAAGTCAGAAGTGTGCTAGGCCTAATCAATTACTATAGGCAATTTATTCCTGAGTTTTCGGAACTGACCGAGGTCTTTACTAATTTACTAACAAAGGATAAACCTGAGGAAATTGTACACGATGAATGCCTAAAAATCGCATTTCATAAAGTGCTAGCATGTTTTTCCGATAAGAATAAACATAATCTTATCCTTAAATTGCCCGATATCCGTTTACCTTTCAGATTACGCACAGATGCTAGCTCCGTCGCGATTGGAGCAGTCCTGTTGCAGGAGTATAACAACATCCTCCACCCAGTTTATTTTGTATCCCGGAAGCTGAAAGCCCGAGAGCGGGCATGGTCCATTCCTCAACTAGAAGCCCTAGCTTTAGTAGTAGGGATCACCAAACTGTCTAGGTTTCTTCTAGGACGCCATTTCATCGTAGAATCGGACAGCAGCCCCTTACGACCGATGAATTCAGGTATCCCATCGAATCATATGATTGCACGCTGGTCTTTGAAACTTCAAGATTATAGTTTTGAGGTTCGACATATCCCAGGCAGAACCAATTCAATTGCCGATCTTTTGTCACGTTGTCCGACCGACCCAGTGAGCACCAATGTCTGAGTGCTCAGACCGACACAGCCATTTAGCAGTGAATAGTGTTGTTTCATTCACAAAAAGCTGTGTAATGTCTACAATATTGTGATAGGGATTACTCCCATTATATATAGTGTTCTTATTTTACTAGTTCATGTAGTGATTGTCGTGTATAAATGTGTAGTATGTGGTAGAAAGCGAACTTTATTAACTGTATATATTACGTACAAGAACAGTGTCACGTTCGCACTTACCTGAAGCGAATTATCCAACTTGAGAGTGACAACTTCGTGTTGATTCTTCCAGGAACATTTTAATGACGAGTGTAAAAGTAAAACTGAACAGTGACGACTTTTCTACACCTCTGCAGTGAACCGAAATCTTTAGTGTTCGACTGAAACAGCTAACACATGAACATTCGATCGTAATCCAGAAGATTGTGTACCAAAATCCAACACGAACTTTAAGAACATTGTTCCTTCTTTAAACTACATCAAACCGGAACAGGTGTGTTCTACAATCGTAACCAACAGCTGATTGTACAGCTCGTGTGTACTTCCGGATTAATTATAAATTTGGAACAAAAATAGCAGACAACATTCTTCTTCTTCAGCATTCCGAGCCATTGAGGTTCTTTGCTGCAAATACAATCTGTCTCCATTCGTCTCTCTGGTGGACCTTCTCTTGCCAGTCGTTGATTCCAAGTGCTTGTAGGTCTGTATGTATATTATCTCTCCACCGCCTTCTTGGTCTACCTCGGGGTCTACGGTCATTTATTTCCTGAGTGTAAGCGAGTTTTGTTTCCCTATTATCTTCCATTCTTTCTATATGCCCCAGCCATTGTAGTCTATTAGCCTTCATGATACCAGTGATTAGCGGGGACTTAAACAAATCATAAATGTCTTTGTTACTTCTTCTTTTCCACTCTCCACTTTG
Source organism: Cepaea nemoralis (assembly GCA_014155875.1). NCBI lineage: Eukaryota > Metazoa > Mollusca > Gastropoda > Stylommatophora > Helicidae > Cepaea > Cepaea nemoralis. The sequence continues at coordinate 592,580 of JACEFZ010011543.1, forward strand.
TGTATCCCTAATGGGTCCAAAGATGCGTCTTAAAATTTTGTTCTCAAAGGTTTGTAACAAGGCTTCGTCTCCTTTCGTTGTACTCCAGGTTTCAGAGCCTTACAGCACAACTGGTCTGATCAGTGTTTTGTATATTGTGATTTTGGTGTTACGAGATAGCGCCTTTGATTTTAGTAGATGTTGTAGTGCATAGTATATCTTATTTCCAGAGTTGATTCTAGTTTGTATTTCTTCCCTTATGATGTTGGAGCAGTTGAAGATTGTACCCAGGTATTTGTATGTTTCCGTTCTTTTAATGGTCATATTATCTATTTGTATGTGGCCAGAGTTTTTAGCCATTCCGTCTCTTGAAATTACCATATATTCTGTCTTATCTTGGTTGATAACCAGCCCCATCTGTTGGGCTTTTTCCTTTAAGTGAGTCAATATTTCTAATGTCTTTTGTTCACTTTGCCCTATAATATCTATATCATCTGCATAACCAAGCAGCCTGGATGTTCCTCCAATATCACATTCCTCCTTTACCTTCCTTACAACTTTCTCTAGAGCCAGATTGAAGAGTAGCGGCGATAGTGCATCACCCTGTTTCAAGCCAGATGTTATTTGGAAGGGGTCTGATTTCCTGCCTTTATATGTTACTATATTATAAGTATCTTCCATGCATAGTTTGGTCATGTTAATTAACTTCCTTGGTATTCCAAATTCCTGCATAACATTCCATAGACTATTCCTATGGACACTATCATAAGCCTTTTTAAAATCCACAAAAATGTTATGGAGATCTCTTTTATATTCCCAATGTTTCTCGGCTATTTGTCGTAAGATAAATATCTGATCTATTGTTGATCTGTTTTGTCTAAAACCCGCCTGGTAGTCACCTAATATGTCTTCTGAATATGGTTTTAGTCTATTTAGTAATACTGCGGATAGTATCTTATAGCTTGTGGACAGTAGTGATATTCCTCTATAATTTCCACATTGGAACTTGTCTCCTTTCTTAAAGATAGGTATCAATAATGACTCTTTCCAGTCATGGGGTAATTCTTCTGTCCTCCAGATTTTTATTATTAGTTCGTATAGCTTTAGATGTAATGCATGGCCACCTGCCTTTATAAATTCAGCAGCAATTCCATCAGTCCCAGTTGCCTTATTGTTTTTAAGTCGTGTGATTACATATAGGATTTCTTCAAATGTAGGTTCTTCAATTTGTGGTTCGCATGTTAGAACCTCTTCCTGTGGGAAAATGTTACTTGGAGCTTCACAATTTAGTAATTCAATAAAATATTCTTTCCATGTGTTGCACATTTCTTCATTGGTATTTATCATATTCCCATTTTTGTCTTTTAAACCATATGTGTTTTGTTGGTGCCCTCGTTTCATTGACTTCAGTACTTTAAAAAACTTTCTGGATTCATTTTTCTGGTGATTAGTTTCCATATCTTTGATTATATTACTCATATATTCTCGCTTCTGCTGTCTGACTATTTTTGTAGCCTCTTTACATTCATTTCTATAATGCTCTTCCTTTTGGATGTTATTGATGTCATTTAACCATACATGTCTGGCATTCTTCTTCTTAGTGACTGCTTCTTCACATTTTTGATTGAACCATCTGTTCTTTCTATGCGTGGTTGACACACCGAGACATTCTTCTGCGGTAGATTGAAGTGTATTCTTGATGTTCAACCAAGTTTGGTCAACGCTTTCCTCCAAAGGGTTTTGAAAAGTTTCAAGTTTACATTTTATTTCATCTGTAAATTTCTCTTTGACTGTAATGTCTTGTAGTTTTTCTCTGTTATATGTTGGGTGTAATCTTTGTAATTTAGTATAGAAAGCTCTCTTAAGTTTTATTTTAAATTTTGCTCCAACGAGGAAATGGTCACTGTGGCACTCAGCTCCTCTATAACTTCTGACTTGCTGTATGTTTGATGCATTTCTGTTGTTAATTAAAATGTGATCTATTTGATTATAGGTTCTCTTGTCACATGATTTCCAAGTTTGTTTGTGTATATCCTTTCTTTGTAGTCTGGTACTGCTAATCTGCAGTCCTTTGGCTTCTGCCAGGTTGATGACTCTCCATCCATTATCATTTGAAGTTGTATGTAGGCTTTCCATACCGGCCACTTTTTTATTAGTTTGCTCTCTACCTATTTTTGCATTGAAGTCTCCCAGCACAATCAGGATGTCCTGTTTGGGGGTTTCTTCTATGACATCTTCCAGATCATTATAAAAGTCTTCTTTAATATCATCTTCTTTCTCTTCAGTAGGTGCATGTACATTAATCATCGTTATATTTTTCCATTTACCTTTTATTCGTAATTTACTAATCCTGTCATTAAAAGCTTTAAAGTTTAAAATGTTCCCCCATAACTCTTTTTTGATGACAAATCCTGTTCCTAATTCATGTTTATTTTGGGTGTTTCCTCCATATATTATAATCATTCCATTTTGCTCTAAAGTACCCTCTCCTGGCCACCTTATTTCTTGAATTGCTGTGATATCCATTTGATATTCAACCAGCTCCCGGGTTAGTTCTTCGGCCGCTCCAGCTTGATATAGTGTCCGTACATTCCATGTTCCAAATCTCAAAAGTCCTTTAACGTTCCAAGGTCGTTGTCCAGATAAGTCAGTCCGATATCGAGGCTCATGTATTTGTTTCGTAACAAAGAAAGGTTTTTACAAAGGTGGGGATGTTAACCCCACGCTTCAACCCCCAACCTGGAGGACCAGGGTGTTTCTCTTTGTCTGTTCTCTACCCTTTGACCTGTCCGGCTTGGGAGGCCCTGCTGGTAGCAGAACTGGGAGTTGGGTACAAAGATGCCAGACAACATTGAAAATGTTAAAAAGTTTTGACGATTTTAAAATGTTTGCGATTCTATAAAATTGAATACACGAATTGTGTGTTTATTTATTTCTCTAATGTAATCTTAGAATCATATCTTGATTAACGTATTCATATTACCGACCTTTTTTCGTTAATATGAAGAAACGTCAAGCAATGACACTAAGAATTTAAATAGTTATTGTAAATTATTGTGTTTCACTAATGTTAAAATTATTTCCCTTTCATTTTATTGTTATTACATTTTCACACAAAGGGCCATAATTTGAAATGTATATGCTAATGTGTTGTGTGTAATATAACATGTTGTTGTTAAAGTGGTGACACCACAGGCAGGCATCTACTGGGCATGGCAAAGGGTTGCCAACATTGTATACCAACACAATAACTCCTGGCCAAGTAGGGACAGGGTTTGAGTGTTTTATACGACTTATATAAAGTCGTATTTCAGTCTCGCGAGATGGTTTTTGTTTCAAGAACCATATTATTATTTTTTTTCAAATTGCGTTGACGTAGATGCGTGAAGCTGGTGCTACTGATCCGACTGGGTGATAATACGATTGAGGTAACCAGCCATCGAGAGGGTGAAGCCTGATATGTGTTAAACATGAAGCACCACATGTCTTTGTACCCAACTCCCAGTTCTTATATATTTCTATGGCATGTGTGTAATTTTGATAACGTTTTGTATAACAATGGAAAGGTAGACTCTGACAAGGGTATACTATTAACCCAACAGGTACAGACATAGCATGAAAGACGACATCTTTCATGGAGTTACCGGGGGAGCGTGTCAGAGTCCGACAGTGGACAGCGATGCAGGGACATCGTTACGACCGCCAGGCGACTTAGCTCCCAGTAAGGGATGCAACCACTTCGTTGCGCCGCCAGGCGAATGAGTTACCGGCCTGCGAGATCGCTGGCTGACCAGCGGTCAGGCCGCCAACGCAAGACGCACGACTGCCACGTGACGCCACGTCAGGCAGGAGGCAAGTGGCCTACCAGGTCCAGACAGCTCTGGGGACACGGAACAGGACGGACGTGTGAGAAAGGCATTGTGTGGTTTCTGTATTGAAAGGCGAGTGTCTGGACATCTTGCGAGTCAGACTTGTGACTGTATTGTGAATGTAAGTTGTAAAGTATTCATTATATGTAGTTGTGATCATCGTTCTGTATTTGATATGTTAATAAATCCACCAAACGATGTATCGTTGAGTCTTACGTCAAATCACGTTGTATTTGTACTGTCTCACACTTGTTAGGAAAGCGAGCCAAGTTTAAGACCCTGACATCGTCCTTCTCGTGGTCTCCGTCGTCGGTGTCAGAATCTGTGTTGATGAAAAGCGGCCCTTCCGCATCGCTGTTTTCTCTCTGTTTGTCTTGTGTAATTGAAGATTTCTTGTTTGGATGAAAGGGGACGTTCCCTTCCTCCTCTTCTTTCGTCTTTCACAGGTTAGAGAATTTTTTTTTTTTCACGTGCCATAATTTAATACCAGATCTCTTCTGCACATTCAGACAAATCAAGTATGAAATGATCTGTATGATGAACATAATGAAACCGCCATACTAGTGTCTCTGCTTTCACTGGAAATGAACAACCATCCACAACGACATCTAGACTTTGTTGAATGCGGCAATGTCAACAGACTGGAGGAGGTCCTCAAACTTGGTGATCTCCTCCTCAAGGAAGTCAGTGCTCACCTTGTCATCTTCAACAACACATGAGATCTGCAATTTTCTGATGCCGTATCCAACAGGAACAAATTTGGATGCACCCCACAGAGCTCATCGGTTTGAACACTTCGCACACATCGCTCCATCTCGCCCATGTCTGTGGTGTCTTCCCAGGGCTTGACATCCAAGATAATATTACTTTTGGCAATGAGGACTGGCTTTTTGGCTTTCTTTGTTGCATACTCCTCCAAACGCTGAGCTTTAATTGCTTTGGTTTCTTCATCATCTGAACCAAACAGATCAAGATCATCCTCATCATCATCACCAGCCGCAGCTTTGGGAGCAGCAGCAGCGGGAGGTTTGGCAGCAGCGGGAGATGCAGCACTGGCAGGTGCTCCAGCGGGGCCCTATGTGTCGGCTGGCTGTCGAACACCGGGAAAACTGTCCTTCTGACTTTCGTAGGAGGCTACTTGCTTGTACCAACGAAGTGCATGTGGCAGGCTAGCAGGTGGAGGGCTGCTGACAGCCAGAAACACGGAAATGTCAGCTTGAGATGGCACATACCCATCGATATAACTGTGGTCTTCAAGGAAATTGTTCAACACCTGAAAACCTGCTTGGGATTTAAGATCACCGAAACCCATTGTATATTAGAATTGGTTGGAATCGCTGTGAACAGTAAATACAGTCGTATTACTATTAGAGAAAATGTAGGTTTATACGTTGTGAAGAGAAACCTGAGTAAACCTAACGTCTGTTTAGACAGACGCCGCCTAACAGATAAAGAAATAAATAATTTACTAAACAATATATATTCCATCCATCCATCATGTGCCATGCCGGTAAGCGTGGGCGGTCATGTTCTGCCATCTCACTCGATCAACAGAGTCTTGGATCAGTTCCGTGTTTCTGTCTCGACCATGCCACAAGGCCAAGCCATCCAGATACTTGTTTCTAGGTCTTCCCCTTGGTCTGTTCCCCTCGATCTTACCAGTTGTAACCAAGTTCTCCAAATCATTTCTTCTCATAACATGCCCAAAAAATTGTGACTGTCTACGTCTAATGTCTCTGATCAGTTTACGATCTTCATTTGTTTCTTGAAGGACTTGTTCATTGGTCTTTCTGGACTGTCCATGGTATTCTTTGCATTTTCCTCAGAAACCACATCTCTACAGCCATCAGATGTTTTTCAGCCTGGCTGCTCATTGTCCAAGCTTCACATCCATATAAAAGTACAGGTTCTATGTAGCATCTCAACACTCTTTTTCTCGTTTCAATTGACATCTTTTTATTGGTCAGTATGTTTTTCATCTTGCTAAAGGCTACTTTTGCCATGGCGATTCTTGTTCTAATCTCTTCAAGGCATCTCCCATCAGATGTTATTACTGTTCCAAGATAATTGTACCTATTCACTTGCTGAAGAATATTCCCATTTACTTGTATACTACACTGTGGTATTTCGTTCTTCCTAGTGACGACTATAATCTGTGTCTTTTTACAATTTAATTCTAACCCTTGTTGTTCACTGTGTGTAACAACCGCATCTACTAAATTTTGCAGGTCCTGTTCATTGTCTGCAATCAAGACAGTATCATCTGCATATTTAATGTTATTGATGCATCGTCCCCCAATGTTGATTCCTTCCATATTTTCAATATTTCTGAAAATATTTTCACTGTACAGGGAAAACAGATCTGGAGACATTACACATCCCTGTCTCACACCTCTCTTAATAGGCTGATATTGGCTTACTTCATTATCAACTCTTATGGCAGCTTGTTGTTTCCAATATAAAACAATATATATTACACAACAATTTAATGTCTGAAATTTCAAATAATAATCAAAAATGTGTAAAGCTTTTATATTGGTAACATTCACTTGATACCGTCGAAAATATAAATACAATTGTTACAGGAATAAACATATACTTGTCTTCCAAAATAGCTATCGGTACAAGTATAGTGAAATCTATAATTGTTCCCCTTGATTGCTAAAGCAGAAAGAAATATGATTTCAACCTAGATGAAATTATTTCCCTTGTATTAAAAAAGAAATAAAACATAGTTGCATATCCTTTACAGGGCATCGCATCAACACCAATATTTTTTGCTGTTGTGATCACTTGGCAAGTTTACGTTCAGTAGTTTTCCATTGCTTTCTGAACGACCGGCATCCATGCTATTTCGTAAAAAACAACGCAAGGCAGTTTGCTGCCAAATTGCCTGCAGCTGTGTTTCGAAAGCGTGTATGTGAGAACTGCTCCCGTAACTCCTTCGCCTCGAAGCCAGAAAAATAAAAATATTCGTACTAATAAACCATTCTGTTCACGAAATCTCTTTAAGGTTGGTGTTTAGCTTGTCCTCTGATGTCCACATTTTTTTCTCTTTAAGCTTCCCTAGAAGCTCTGCTGTATTTGATTGTTTTTGTTTGCATGATTATAATTGATTATATTATTTATTATAACATCAGTATGCATATCCGCATCTCCACTTTCCATTTGCTTGTTCATTGTCCAGGTTCATGTGCCATCCATACAGTAGTGTTATATATATATATATATATATATATATATATATATATATATATATATATATATATATATATATAATCTCATCTTGCTTCCTCTTGAACCTTGCGGTGTCTAGATGAAGTATAAACAGCGGGGGAGTGTCCCGTTTGTGGGACTTCATGTATCGAATCCAGATTCCAGTGGACTCTGCTATAACTATATAGCATTTGACAATTCTCATTTTAATGAATGTGTTATTTAATCTGTTTAAATCTTCACATGTTTTAATGTTGTTGAAAATATTTTTTACTATTCCTATTCTCTTCTTGGTCTCTGTTTAAACTTCTGCCGTGATCTATAACCAGGGATGGATTAACCATTAGGCAAACAAGGCACGTGCCTAGGGCACCAAGCATTTGGGGGGCACCACAAGTCCTCAAGAAAAATGTGTATATTGTCCCGGTAGCGTAATTGCATGGCATAAGCAAATCGCAAATGTAATATTGAATATTGAATGCAGAGGTCAGTCCTACGACAACGCAGCTAATATGTCTGGGTGCTACAAGGGCATGCAGAAAAAAATTCTAGAAGAAAATGAGTTTGCTCTATACATACCCTGTGCTGCCCATTCACTAAATCTGGTAGGCAGAAGTGCCGTTGACTCTTGTTTAGAGGCAGTAAACTTCTTCCATACAGTGCAACTGATCTATACTTTTTTCTCAGCTTCAACCAAAAGATGGAAGATTCTGAAAGGATGCCTTGTGAATGAAAAGCTGGTAAAGTCCCTTTCCGATACTAGATGGGAAGCACATGCTGTTGCAACTGAAGCCATTCTAATGTCTCATCCTCAGATTATAGAAGCGTTAGAATGTTTACAAGAAGACCAGTCACAGAAGGGGGACACCAGAAGAGAAGCAGAAAACATTGCAAAGAAGATGCAAGAATTAGAATTTGCTTTCATGCTTGTCTTTTGGGAAGAAGTGTTACAACATTTTCACAGGGTCAGTCAAGCTCTACAAAATGAGCACGTGAACTTGAAAACGTATGCTGATGTGTATTCTTCACTAGCAGATCACTTGCATGAATCTAGGAATGAATTTGAAAGATTTGAAGAAGCTGCAAAAGAAATAACACCAGGTGTGGATTATAAGTCAACTTTGACCCGTAATCGTAAACGAAAGACTGTGGTCATTGATGGTGATGCCCCTGAGGTATCTCAGAATGCCAGAGACAAATTTCGTATATCTGCTTTCTTCACCATTGTTGACAAACTTGAGACAGAGATGAGTAAATCAAATCACATCAAATCAACTTTATTAGGGTTACAAATTGGGCGCGCAGGACCGTCTTACATTCGGCCCTTCCAATCACTCGTCTTTCATTCATCAAGAGCATCATACATTTACATAGGAAGAAAAATAAACATTGTGAAATGAATGTTGTAAACATAAACAAGGCAAATTACCATGTTATGAGGCCCATCTCCCACCTACCCATACATCACCCCACCCACACACACACCCCCACCTACCCACACACACGCACACCAAGGGACACATACATACCCCACCAACCGACCCATCCCCCTTCCGCACATCCCCCACCCACACACTCTCCCCTCACCTGTTCCCCCAACCAAAACACACTCGCCACCCACAAACATTCCTCCACTAACCCACACATCCCACGCCCACCCACATACACATCCTAACCCACACATCCTCTCCCCATCCACACCTCAAATCACCCATCCCCCAGCCACATCTCCATTGACCACATATTCAGCACCCACGCACACAATCCCCCACCAACCCACACATCGCACATCCACTCAGACATCCCCAAACCATACACACACACATCCCCACCAACTGACATCTCCCTACCCTCTCCCCCCACACACACACATCTCCCTAACCACCCATACATCCCCAATCCACTCACACACACACCGCATCACCCACACATACATCCTCCACCCACCCATACATGCCTTAACCCAATCCCCCACTACACAATCCCCCACCCGCACATCACATAATCCCCTAACACGCAATATTCCCAACCCACGCACCACACACACACACATATCCCTCACCAACACATCCCACACCCACATACCACCACACATCCCCACCTACACACCACACACATATCCCCCACCCACATACTGCACAATATTCCCACCCACACCCACACAGATACCCTTACCCATTCACCCCACATACCCCCACCCATACACCACAAAAATCCCACATCCACACACACATACCTCACCCACACAATATCCCTAACCAACACACCACACACCTCTCCCCACCCACACACGCATTCCCTACCCGTCCACCAACACACACTCACTCACGCACACATCCTCCACTAAGCACCCACACACCCCACCCACCCCCAACCAAACATCTCTCGATCACAATACCCCTACCCACACACATCCTTCACCCACTCACGTATCCCACCCTGACACATACCTCACCCACCTACACATCCCTAAGCCACTCACACACCCCCACCCACACATTCCCCATCCACGCACACATCTCCCACCCACACACCCCCACATACTTCCCCCAATCACCCCACCCATACACACATTCCCCGCACCCATCACACATATCCCCCACACCACGAACTATCCCCCACCCACACACATATCCTCACCCATACCACCACACCCCCACCGACACACCATGCACACATCCCCCGCCAACACACCGCACACATATCTCAAACACACACACCATACACTTCACCCCACCCGCCCTTGCATCCCCTGTCCACCAAACACAATCTCCTACCCACACAACCCCGCCACCTACACATACTTCCTCAGACCACCCACACATCACCACCCACATAAACACACACACCCCACACCCGTCCCATACACATATCCTCCACCCATACACACATCCCCACACCCATTTCCACACCCCCACACATCCATCCACACATCCCACCAACACCCACAAATATCACTACCCACAAAAACACACACACCCCAACCCATCCTAACGCATACCCCCACCACACATCCCCCACCCACACATATCCCCACACTCATACACATCCTCCACACACAATCACACCTCCTCACATCTAGACACATACAAAATGTCTCACGTGAGCATTGAAACTAGTATGAACAAACTCCCACACTTTACTCACACACATACACTGACAATTGTCTGAGCATTCTCATAAAAATGTTAAACACGGAGAAAAATGTGTACATAAACAGTGTGTGACGTAAAAATAGTGATGCTCTCTCTCTCTCTCTCTCTCTCTCTCTCTCTCTCTCTCTCTCTCTCTCTCTCTCTCTCTCTCTCTCTCTCTCTCTCTGTATTCTTTCCTATACACACACTCACACGCATGCGCGCGCTCACACACACACACTAACACATCAACTATCGAACTGCCTCACTCTCTCACACACAATACTTCACACACACACACTCACTCTCTCAATCACACTCTCTCACACATATACATACGCATGAACGCATGCATGCACGCACACACTCCCTCACTCATTCTCACACATACACGTACGAATGCATGCACTGACACATTCCCCTACCATTTCTAGCTCAATCACTCTCTCCACACACACGCACGCACGTGCGCACACACACATTTACTCTCTCACTCTCTCTCTGAGTAGTACAGTTGGGCGCACGTCCACAGTATTTCAGCATCCAAGATGTCTGCCTATAGACTTTAGATTAGTTGCCGAGTGGGGTAAAAAAAATTTTTGGTAAAATCCCTGGTGAATTTTTTTGGTGGGTAATTTTGTCTGGAACGGGGTCTATGAAAATCTGTGGGTTGTTTCTGTACAAGTAATTAAGGTAGTGTATGAAGGTGGCGGGAGCACGGTCTAGTGTTTGAAGGGGTGGTTGAAGGGATGTATATATTTTGGTTGGTCGGGGTGTGACGGAACGGGGTAGTCTGTAAAAGTAATTAGTCGAAAGTAGGAAGAGTGGGGTAAAATGTTCGTGTCGATACCGTTTTAAATGTTCATAAATGTGTGATGATAAGTGTGATAGTAGTGTCTTAGTGAAATTAAACGGTGGTATGTTCATATTCACCGATTATAAATGAAATCTTATAAAGGTGTAATGGGTGTCATTTGGTGGTAAGGGGTGGGTACCAGGTATTAGTGGTCAAGTAGGAGTGGTCGATATAGGGGCGGTCATAAATGTAAAGGGTATTGATAAGAGGTGTTATGTTCGTAGTTACACACTGGTCAACCAGTGGTCAAGCAGTGGTCAATTAGTCAAGTGAGGAAACTTTAGCCGAAAGTAGTTGTAGCGACATGGTGATGCTTAAAATGTGGTAAATTAGTGGTCAAGTAGTGGTCAAGCAATGGTCAAGTAATGGTCAAGTAGTCAAGTGAGGAAATTTTAGGGAAAAGTGATTGTAACGATATGTTGATGCTTAAAGGGTGGTAAATTAGTGGTCAAGCAGTGGTCAAGTGGTGGACAAGTGAGGTACATTTTAGGGGAAAGTGATTGTAATGATATGGTGATGCTTAAAGGGTCGTAAATTAGTGGTCAAGTAGTGGTCAAGCAGAGATCAAGTAGTGGTCAAGCAATGGTCAAGTAGTCAAGTGAGGAAATTTTAGGGAACAGTGATTGTAACGATATGTTGATGCTTAAAGGGTGGTAAATTAGTGGTCAAGTAGTGGTCAAGTGAGGAACATTTTAGGGAAAAGTGATTGTAATGATATGGTGATGCTTAAAATGTGGTAAATTAGTGGTCAAGCAGTGGTCAAGCAGTGGTCAAGTGGTCAACTGAAGAAATTTTAACAGAAAGTAGTTGTAGCGACATGGTGATGCTTAAAGGGTGGTAAATTAGCGGTCAAGTAGTGGTCAAGTGGTCGAGTGACCACTTAAATTGTAGAGGACGATTTGCCTAAGATTATGGTAGTGATTAAAGTGATCGATGACGTGGTCAAGCAGTGGTCAAGCAGTGGTGAAGTGGTCGAGTGACCACTTAAATTGCAGGGGAAAGTACGTATAGTGCAATGGTGGTGGGTTAAGTGAGGAGGAATCACTAGTAGTGATAATAGTACTACCAATATTAGCGATAAGAATATTAGCTGGCGCGTTGTTAGAGATACAAGTCTCTTTTTTGTGGGGTGTGTAAAAATCATACAAAGAGGGTCATACAATCACAAAGACAGCCAAGTACACACATGTACACACTTGATAAACACAAATACAAAGACAACCAAACACACGTACACACATACAGATACAGAAATACAGACAAACCATACCATTACTACTGTCATCACAACTATACACAAGTACACACAGACACACTCACCCATACACAAAAACACTCAAAGACAAACACAAAGACAACGAAACAAACACACGTACACACATACAGACACAGAAGTACAGACAAAACATACCATTACTACTGTCATCACAACTATACACAAGTACAGACACACTTACCCATACACAAGAAAAATCAAAGACAAATACAAAGACAACCAAACAGTGGTACACACATACAGACACAGAAGTAGAGACAAAACATACCATTACTACTGTCACAACAACAGCTATACACAAGTACACAAAGAGGGTCACACAACCACACATACAAACACAAAGACAACCATACACAGACAACCTATACCATTACTATTATCACATCAACAGCTATACACATGTGCAGAGACAGTACATACACAGTCATACCATTACTACTGTCATCACAACTATACACAAGTACAGACACACTCACCCATAATCAACTACACACCTACAAACAAAAAACACACAAAGACACAGACACATTTGTACATACAGACATGAACACTGACAAGTACGCATACCCATCTCCTAGCATTACTACTGTCATCACAACTATACACAACCACGTACGGACACAGCTGCACGTACACACAGACATCAACATATCAACTTGTCAACATATACAGACAAGTACACACACAGACAAACATTTTATGAATTATGATCATTACTACCCATACACACCTTATTCGTTGAAGAGGAACACCTTCGGACACCATCAGTAGGATATTTTTCGTTCCACAACACATTAATTTTCTTGAGAGACTCTGGGGCATGACTACTAGCCAAAAGGTCAATATCTTCATCTGAAGACGAATCATCACCCCAGTCAAGGGTTGTCTCTGGTACATCTAAAGCTGGCTGGGTGCCACGAGTAGGTTTCTGGCAGAACAAAATGTCTAATGATAAAGCTGGTGTGAAGAAGCCAGAATCATCCTCCTTCAAAACACTGTCATCTTCACAACAATCCTCATCTTCTGACCACGATGTCCGTCTATCCAATAAAGCTGTCATTGTACCTGGTGAGTGGAAGGTGAAAAAGTTTTAAACAAGTAGGTTAAAACGTTTTTAAAACAAGTGTCAACGTTAGGATTACAATGTGATACTATAGAAGAATCTCTGAGCGCAGACCCATACTACAGATACGACAGTTTGAGTGTTGCTTCCAGGAGTAACAATTATGGACTGGTGTAATGGTTTTCAGGCCAGTAACAACTGACAAGAGGGTGTTTTTGTGAAACAGGGGAATTCGACACCGGTGATATGTTAGTAGTATGGGATTTAAATCCAATGTCTGACAATGTGTAAGTATGCGTTTCCTTAATGTCGTTGGCGAGGGTTGTATGTTAATTTGGGTATTATGTTGGACAACAGTTTTGGTGATAGGAAAGAAGTGTTGGTAGAATTCTAAAGTACAAGAAGCAAAATTTGTTTGAGTCCAGGTGATTTGTCTGGTGATGTAAGCTCTGTGTGTCATGTGTTTCCTTATTATATGTTTGTGTTCTAGTTGCTTTTGTTGGCTGGGAGGTTCATCTGATATGGTATTAGTTCTAAGTCTGGTTTGTGAGTTGTTTTGTCTGATATGTTCTTGGTGTCTTTGTGTATCTCATTACGTATTCTTTAATAGATCCCAAATTTGGGAAATTTCATGTAAAGTGTATGTTAGAATAAGATGTGGTATAGCAAGTTGAAGATGTCAGCCATGGGAAATGGATCTTTGGTGACGAATACTCGGATGAACTATCCCCGATGGAGTCACAGATTACATGGCCATACATGTTGTTAACTGTCATGGGTGTTTCAATGGAGCACGTGTACAATGGAGGTTTGAAGTTCTTGGTGATGTGACCACTTTGTATTAGAAAGAAACCAAGAGTGTGGAGAGATGAGTGATGTATAAGGGTTTCTGTACCAGATACGGTGAAGGCCTTCGGTAATGTAAAACAAGGAAAGTGGTGCTGATTATGTATTGTGAAATGTCTTTTCAGATAAAACTTCAAGACACATTTGACTACAGAAGTTACATTTTTTTCTTAGTTTTGTGGACTTACTTTTTCCATAGCTATTTCTGTACTTGACCAAAAATTTTCACAAGTTTTGGTGACTTATTTATAAGTTTAGTTGAAATATTTCTGTCTTTGGACGATGTTTTTCACATTTGGTTATTTTTATATGTTTGGATTTATAACTTTTGATCAAAATTTTAGTTGTAATATTTCTTCCTAGATATTTATAAGTTTGGTCGAGACATTTCGTATTTTGGCCTTTTCACATTTGGTTATTTTTTCCTAGGTTTTATAAATTTGGACGAGCTATATCTGTATTTGGCCGACATCTTTCCCTTTTTGGTTGACAAATTTTCCGACTTTTCATAACCTTGAATGGTGTATTTCATTACTTGGTCAATATTTTTTTCCCATTTGGTTGACACATTTTCCTATTTGGCCAAGATTTTTTTCCATTGATTATTTTTATAAATTTGGCCGAGATATTTCTCTCTTTAGGCCTTTTCATACTTGGTTAACTCCTAGTTTTTATACATTTGACTGAAATATTTCTGTATTTGTCATAACTTCTTCTAAGACTTTGTTCATGTCTGGTAATGTAAGCTCTGAGCCGACAAGACAACGTCATGAAAACAAAACCACTAAAGAAAATCAACAAAAAACTTGATTTCAATATTTTTATCACCAAAATATGTGTTCACAACATATTCATCAAAACAGTTTAGTGATATATCATAAGAAAAAAATCAATGACATACATATTCATCAAAACAGTTTAGAGATATATCGTAAGAAAAATATCAATGACATACATGATTAGTGAAAAACCAAAAGTTCTGGATTAGTGATCTTCATTCTTCTGGGCTCTGATGGTTGACTATCAAAAACAACACTGTTGTCGAAGTCATCACACATACCTTATTTGTTTCGGATCCAGAATAAAGACATGTATGAGAGTTGATCCTTCATACAAGATATCTGAATACTTCTTTTTATCATACCAAAACCACCCGGTAGCGGTGGTCGACACTTTTTTCTAATACTACCACTTGATTGGGTAGCATAATCGATAGGTCCTTGCAGTACGCCTTAAGGGCTGCCAAGCTGTCTCTATCATTTGGTTGGATATCCTCTGCTACTATGAGTGGACGTGTTGCCAGGGTGTCTAAGGGTGTCGTCCTTTCTCGTGATGTCTGGTGATGTGTTCGTAAGTACCGTTGTAGGTTCGAATTGTATAGATTGTCACGCAATCTGACAGGGATAATCATTGTGAATGTTCCCATTATGGCGGGTAAGGTTATCATTGAAGATACAGTGGTGGCAGTCTGGTACTTGCCTTAGACTACGAGGCTGGTGTAAATATACAGGTGGTGCTGTCGTCTCTGGTGTTGTAGTGTTTGCTGTATTCATAGGTGGGTGATGCTGTGTTCGTATGTGTCTTTGTAGATTGCCTTTTCTGTTGAAACGTTGTCCACAGATATGACATAAGTGTGGTTTCGTACCGTAAATATGGTGATTAAGGTTACCACAATAGGCTTTGTCGCACACTGAACACGGGCAAGTAGATCTGGTGGCCATATTGATAAACTGGTCATAAGTCACACTTTCACTTTTTTTTCTTTTTTACAACCGCAAAAAATTTCTGGTGTATACAATATATGTTTCACTGTTTTATCAGATGCCAACGACACGAACACTGTTCACACCAACCTGCTTTCACCGCTGTAGCTAGCCAAGTCACCACGTGAACAATATCTGCTCACTACACGAACAATGCTCACACCAAGTTTCACAAATAACTCTGTAGCTACCCAAGTCAGCACGTGAACTGGTGTACCACGAACTGGTGTAGAGCGAGTGAGGAGACGCCGTCTATTTTATACACTGGTTCTGCACACGACCCTACATAGCTGACGTGGGAGTTTTTGTAGACAGGGTATTCTCACGCCACCCGCCTGCTTCCCCACAAACCGATGACTCACACTACCACTTAATGAGTTTTGCATATGGCGTTGATGACGTAGGGGCTTCTCGGACATCCGCGTTCTTTACCAAAAAGGGTATGTGGTTTGTGATATTCTTGTGGGGACACGTTTTGTTTATGTATTTGCGATGGGTGAGTGTATCTGTAGTGGTTGTGGTACCAGTAGTAATGGTATGGGTGTGTCTTTGTGTTTGTATGGTTGTAGGTCTGTACTTGTCTGTATATGTATGTGTTTATGTTTACATGTGTGTACGCGTGTCTGTATGTGTTTTTGTCTGTCTTTATGTGTATGTCTGTATGTACAAATGTATCAAGTGTGTTTTTGTGTAGTTGATGTTTGTGTGTACGTGTAGATGTGTCTGTACGTGGTTGAGTATAGTTGTGATGACAGTAGTAATGCTAGGAGATGGGTATGCGTACTTGTCAGTGTTCATGTCTGTATGTACAAATGTGTCTGTGTCTTTGTGTGTTTTTTGTTTGTAGGTGTGTAGTTGATTATGGGTGAGTGTGTCTGTACTTGTGTATAGTTGTGATGACAGTAGTAATGGTACGAGTGTGTCTGTGCTGTCTCTGCACATGTGTATATCTGTTGATGTGACAGTAGTAATGGTATGAGTTGTCTGTGTATGGTTGTCTTTGTGTTTCTATGTGTGTTTGTGTGACCATCTTTGTGTATTTGTTTATGGGTGTGTACTTGTGTATAGCTGTTGTTGTGACAGTAGTAATGGGTAGTGTTTGGTTGTCTTTGTATTTGTCTTTGATTGTTCTTGTGTATGGGTAAGTGTGTCTGTGTGTACTTGTGTATAGTTGTGATGACAGTAGTAATGGTATGGTTTGTCTGTACTTCTGTGTCTGTATGTGTGTACGTGTGTTTGTTTGGTTGTCTTTGTGTTTGTCTTTGAGTGTTCTTGTGTATGGGTGAGTGTGTCTGTGTGTACTTGTGTATAGTTGTGATGACAGTAGTAATGGTATGGTTTGTCTGTACTTCTGTATCTGTATGTGTGTACGTGTGTTTGGTTGTCTTTGTATTTGTGTGTATCAAGTGTGTACATGTGTGTACTTGGCTGTCTTTGTGGTTGTATGACCCTCTTTGTATGATTTTTACACACCCCACAAAAAAGAGACTTGTATCTCTAACAACGCGCCAGCTAATATTCTTGTCGCTAATATTGGTAGTACTATTATCACTACTAGTGATTCCTCCTCACTTTACCCACCACCATTGCACTATACGTACTTTCCCCTACAATTTAAGTGGTCACTCGACCACTTTACAACTGCTTGACCACAGCTTGACCACGTCATCGATCACTTTGATCACTACCATAATCTTAGGCAAATCGTCCTCTACAATTTAAGTGGTCACTCGACCACTTGACCACTACTTGACCCCTAATTTACCACCCTTTAAGCATCACCATGTCGCTACAACTACTTTCCGTTAAAATTTCTTCAGTTGACCACGTGACCACTGCTTGACCACTAATTTACCACATTTTAAGCATCACCATATCATTACAATCACTTTTCCCTAAAATTTTCCTCATTTGACCACTGCTTGACCACTAATTTACCACCCTTTAAGCATTAACATATCGTTACAATCACCTTTCCCTAAAATTTCCTCACTTGACTACTTGACCATTACTTGACCATTGCTTGACCACTACTTGACCACTAATTTACCACCTTTTAAGCATCACCATGTCGCTACAACTACTTTCCGCTAAAGTTTCCTCACTTGACTACTTGACCACTGCTTGACCACTGGTTGACCAGTGTGTAACTACGAACATAACACCTCTTATCAATACCCATTACATTTATGACCGCCCCTATATCGACCACTCCTACTTGACCACTAATACCTGGTACCCACCCCTTACCACCAAATGACACCCATTACACCTTTATAAGATTTCATTTGTAATCGGTGAATATGAACATACCACCGTTTAATTTCACTAAGACACTACTATCACACTTATCATCACACATTTATGAACATTTAAAACGGTACCGACACGAACATTTTACCCCACTCTTCCTACTTTCGACTAATTACTTTTACAGACTACCCCGTTCCGTCACACCCCGACCAACCAAAATATATACATCCCTTCAACCACCCCTTCAAACACTAGTCCGTGCTCCTGCCACCTTCATACACTACCTTAATTACTTTTACAGAAACAACCCACAGATTTTCATAGACCCCGTTCCAGACAAAATTACCCACCAAAAAAATTCACCCGGGATTTTACCAAAAATTCTTTACCCCACTCGGCAAAAAACCTTCATAAAATCTATAGGCAGACATCTTGGATGCTGAAATACGTGGACGTGCGCCCAACTGCACTACTTCTCTGACACCCACTTTCTCTCTCTCTCTCTCTCTCTCTCTCTCTCTCTCTCTCTCTCTCTCTCTCTCTCTCTCTCTCTCTCTCTCTCTCTCTCTCTCTCTCTCTCTCGCTCCCACACGAACACACATATATAGTGAACAATTATAGTTAAACAATTATAATGAACGATTATAATGAACAATTATAATGAACAATTATAATGAACAATTATACCAGTAAATGAATTATGGTGGCATATAGTCGGTACGGATTAAGTATTGAAAGAGTTTTCGGTTAAATGTGTAGGGACTCATTGGAGTTTTCAGATCTGGAGGCAGATCATTCCATAAGTGCGCACCAGAATAGGCGAAACATGTTTTGTATAGGTCCAATCTAGGCTTTGAGACATGTAACAAATTTACGCGCTTGCTGTTCATTGCATTAGATTGAATCAGCGGCAGAAGATACTCTGGGGTATTTTGAGATATAATTTTGTTCACTAATTTGGCTTTGTTGAAAAGGAAGCGCTTTTGAAGTGGTAGAAGTCTTAGATGACTGTACAAATTATTACTTTCAACGTGCTTTATGCCAGAAACCAGACGAATAGCGCGGTTTTGTAGAGAACATAGTCGTTTTAAATTAGATTTAGGGCAACCATCCCAAACTGTGGAACAGTAATCGAGATGTGATTGGATATAGCATTATAGAATATTTTCCGTGTTCTTTCGTCCAGGAAGTGCTGAGTTTTAGCAAGTTGGTAAACTTTTGGTGCTATTTTCTTGGTAAGAACGTGAACATGAGAGCTCCAGCTCAAATGGCTGTCAATTAAAAGACCTAGTGTTTTATGTTCATTCACATTAACTATAGGTAACGTGCCCATGCGGAGTTCGAGCGGTGATCCAGTTATTGCTAGTGTCTGTAGTTTTTGTCTGGTCGTTATTAGCTTGGATTTGGTTTTGTCGATGTTAATTTGCATACGGTTTTCATTGGAAGGTTAACCCGGTCAACAAATGCCCGCAGAAGTCGGATGTGTCGGCATAACGGCGCAAGAACGCAGCTCTGTTTTAAACAGGCACAACGCAATCACATCCGGAAGAAAAAAAAACTCCGGATGAACGAAAAAGAAGAAGAGTTCCTTTTGTAAAGAATTCTCTAATTCACTACGGTTTTCTTGACTAGTATATATAGTACAGTCGTCTGCAAATAGATCACAAGTTGTATTGATATATAAAGGAAGATCATTAATATAAACTGCAAAAAGCAGCGGACCTAGTATTGAGCCCTGAGCACACCAATATTGAGCTGTGTGGGTCTTGATAGACAGTTGTTGAAGGAAACGACTTGTCTGTCGGATAGAAATGACGTAATTACTAATTATGTTCACCATGTTGGTGCTTATCTTCATTTGTTTTAGTTTTCTAATTAAAATATCGTGATCTACCATATCAAAAGCTTTTTTAAAGTCTACAAACACCGCTCCACAAATTCTACCGTTGTTGATGTTTAAGTAGACGAGGACAGGTATATAATGATCTAGCAGTTCGATTTTCTTGTTTGGTCGATGTACCACAAACATCTCAGTGTTGTGAAGGACTAATAAATGCTTATCCTGAAGATCTGAACAATAATTTATATACTGAACTACAACAGTTCCACTCATATATTCGCCACAAGTTTCGTGCATCAAAATCTGACAACACGTTCAGTCATGCAGAA